>OX371274.1:20191835-20701638 GCA_947310995.1 Yponomeuta cagnagella
CTTTTTAGGGTTCCGTACCTCAAAAGGAACAAACGGAACCCTCATAGGATCACTTCGTTGTCCGTCCGTCGGTCTCTCAAGACCCTTTTTCTCAGGAACGCGTGAACGTATCGAGTTGAAATAAAACTTCTCAATGAAACTTCTAAACTAGCGTAAAAATAAGGCGTAAGAATATTTCGACACTACAGGGAATCAACATTTGTAGGGTACGTTCGGTGATCTAGTACTATGAAAGGCAAGTAATATCGTGTCATACTACAAGTATAGGGAAGACACTGCAAACTTTACATTTGCAATTAAATCATACAAAAAATAGTCTTTGAAGTTCGGAAAAAGCTCGGAAAAAACTGCGAGACTCGATTTCTGAACTATTTATAACATTTAAGTAGATACAACATTTGTACGGAACCCTCGGTGAGCGAGTCCGACTCGGACTTGACCGGTTTTTTTTACATATTACCTGTGTTCATAAATAAATAATTCTTATTGTTATTCTTTTAATAATAAAACCTGTCGCTTGCGATAATATTTTTGCAAAAAGAAAAAAAAAACAAAAGGCTATGATAAGAATATGAAGAATATAAAGAATATGATAAGTCAGAACTGACAAGGAGGTTACAGACTTTATGGCAGGCGCAAACAAAGTAACTTATGAAGGGGATAGAAGGTCAGTGAAGAAAAAAATATTAACCATGTACCTACGAAAAAGTTAATTGAGCTTAAGGGTGTATGAAAAGAGCCTATCGTACAGTTGACGGCATATCCACCTTTACATTTTAGTTGCAAAGTCGCCCGTTTGTACCTACTGAGCCCTGCCCCTACATTACACGCAACAAATCCTGAGCGATTCTAATCGTCCAAATGTAAAATTAGTATGAATTTTGACAGTTAGACGATTGGAATCGCTCAGGATTCGGTCCGCATAGTTAGAAGAAGAAAGACATTTATTATACCAACAAGATACATCACAGAAACAAAATAAGCAGATAAGTAACATAATATGCACAACAACAGAAAGAAAACTAAATACAAAATAAAACAGGACCAAAGATGTAGCCTGCAACTACGTCTGACGCACAATGGACAATAGTCAGCGGCCTGTTGACGGTGATTGGCAAAACATTTTACCACGATTCTCAACCTCCTTGCCATCAATAATCTGAGGAAAGGAAGAATTGAAAAATTATTGAAGTCACAAAACATACATTGAAGACCCAAGAAGGACTTGAACCCACAGCATCTGCGTTGATAGGCAACCGCTTACCAATACGCTACCGAAGCATTCGAATTTATAAAAGGTGTTACTTAATAATGCAGATCGGAAAACCGTTTGTTTTGTACCTATCGATAAATCTACCTATATCAAAATTCATATTTGTGGAGAGTCTGTAATAGCTTTAATGAATTGGCGAAGAGCATTGACATAGACTTGTTTAATTCTTCAGTGGCTAGTCTGAAATCTAGACTTAATGCGAATTTCTTTCTCAGTGATTAATATCTATACATATTATACATAGGTACAATATAATGTAAAATAAAACTATGGAGAAAATTCCTCTATAAATAGGTGCATATAATTAATCTCTGTTATGACCGATGTTTGTGTTATCTGTAATCTGTTGCTGACGATTATGTTTATCTGTCTATCTCGCTATTCTGAATTTATAAGTGGAGACTTGTAATTGGCCTTCTGTTTCCTATGTTGGTGTTATTCTGTTATATTGTGCTGTTAGTCTTCTTTAAAACAAAATAAATAAATAAATAAATAAATAAATATCGAGAAAAAGTTTAAAATTATGAGTTTAGTATATTTTGCGCTTGAAATCGCCTATCCACGGTGAGCACGCGTGGTGATTAAGCCTATACTCTCTCTCTGAGAGAAGGCCTGTGCCCTACAATGGGACGTATATAGGCTGCTTATGGTGACGCACAACCTTAGTACTTATTGATTCAGTACAGTGGTTTACGATTTTTAGTCATTTCATAATACGTTGCGGGTTTACCCACTAAAATAATGATTTTTAGGACCCAAGCTCTTGAACCTAAGGCGAAAAACCTAAGACTAGATATCATTAACGCCAAAAAAGACCGTTTTTGGCATAAATGCTATCTAGTCCCAGGTTCGTGATACTAGATTCTTTGTCGTGGGTCCTAAAAATCACTGTTAACATGATTGAGAGATTGTACAGACACTTCGTGGGGCGCCGAATTAAGAATAGCGTCACTCCATTTCCTTCCGTGGATGTCGTAGAAGGCGACTTAGGAAATCAATTACCAGGAGACGCGCAGCAGCGTCTTCCTGAAATTCCAACGCATACTGCGATCGCCAACCCACCTGCCAAGCGTGGCTATTACGGAAAAACCCCTCATGGTTTTGAAAACCACAAAGGGGGCCTATGTCCTGCAGTGGGCGTCAAATGGCTGATGATGATGATCATGATGATGACAGACACTTTTTGCAAATTCGATCTATAAAAACAGATATTACTTTTTTTATGGCGCTAGTTAGCCCACTGTGTGTAAAGTTTGTAGAACGTACAGTTACCGAGCACGCCACGGCCACTGCCTTCATAATTCACAACAGGAGACCAAAAAGCAATTTTCCGTCTGAGGAAACTTTTAAAACGCAACAGTACACGCAACACACGTAACGTTGCAGGCACGCGGGGAAACTTGCAACACGGCGCGACTGGCGTTACTTGCCAAATGAAATAACGCCCGTGTTGGAAATTATGGAATACTTTGCTTCTCGGCGGCGCAAAGATTAAGTGCGTGACCAGAGAAGCGAGTGTTTACAATGTATAGTTGTTCAACAGAGTGATATTAACCATAGCATGAGCCAAAAATAAAAATAAAATAGACGAAAACTTGCGCCATCCCGCTCTTATCCGCCACGTGAGGGCAGGATGGGGCGATTCTTTGTCAATTTTCACGTTGGACTCCTTCCAGTATCTCAATTCTAGACGCGCAACAAACAAATAACATTATTTCAGTATCTGAATTCTCGACACGCATCAAACAAATAATATTGTTATTACAAATATAAAATGTTATTTAGTTATTTATGGTTTTATTTCAATTGGTGTTTCGTTTTTACTTGCCACACGTAACTTAACATTGAGGTGGTTTTTTTTGCTACAGTACTAACAAAACACGCAAGTTACAAGTTACGTATGGCATACATTGCATGGAAGAAAAACTTCTAAAAGAGTCAAGTCTGTTTCCACTGTATATTCCCTGGCAAACAGTTGCTAACAACGTTTCGGCGAGGACGTGAATAGTCCCGCAGCGAGTAACCAAATTACTTACGAACAGGTTATTTGCTTGCTAGTTGCAGTTTAAACCAGTTGTAGGCCTGGTGCTGGTACTGCCTGCATCGGTAATAAGCTGTTCATCTAATATTATGAACGTTATTTTTTCAGCATTAGCAGCATTGCTACCAAATTGGTTATTTGTTTCATCATCATCATCATCAACCCATTATGTCCCCACCGAGGGGCACGGGCCTCTTCCCTGAGGAAGGTATAGGCCATACTCCACCACGGGGGCCAAGTCCGGATTGGTGGATTGTTATTTGTTTACTTGATTATATATTTTAATTTCTTAATTATAAGACCTAGCTCTTTAACCCTCGGTTTCTCTTATACCAACGATCTGGTAATATACTTTTTATATACTGACAATCTGGTATATAGTTAGCCAAAGTGCATACAAAAAACACAACTGAGAGCAATTACAAGTAGATTAACAGACTATTGCTGTACGAGAAATCGGGGGTAAATTTCCTCAATTTTTCTTTTGGATGAACAGAAACTCACACTGTCGGCTGTGTATGGAGATTTTATTATACGGTGCATAAGAACTGGCTTTCGTATACCAGATAAAACCGGATTTTCCTAACTTACTTACGCCGGCTTTAATTAATTAATAAAATTCTCAGCTGCCTCTTCTTCCAATTAGTTCCGTTAAAATAACACAAATATTCCCCTCAAATAATTTCTCCAGTTCAAATTCCATCGTTAAATGTTCAGAAATTCAGCGCAAAATTCCTAAAATTGACACTTCATTATAAATATGTTATTAACAAGATGTGACTGCGACTTGGTTCGCGTGTCATGGGAATAAAAGGACATTGACAATTAATACAATAGACTTCATTACGGAACTAAAAGTTATTAGTCTATAAAAATGATAAGCCAGCCACGAACTCCATGTTTCATTAACCATTAAAATTAAAATGAAATAAAAAATGTTTATTGAGCTGAACAAAACTTAAAAATACATACTTAACTCTGAACCCCTAACTAAACTTAATTGTATATTCCAAATTTGGTTATTCACGATGTTGGGTGGCTTGTTAAAACGATTGGGTTTAGGAACTAACGAGCAGGCAAGCTCAGCGTAGGACGACCAGCCACAAGAAGGACAGATGACCTCATTCAAGTGGCAGGAAGACGCTGGATGCAAGCCGCTTCCATCTAGCGGCCATCTATGTAACCTTCAGCGCCGATGTCATGTCGTTAAATGTCAAATTTAAACGCTTCTTGTTGATTTCTATAGATGGTGCTGTTCTCAAATTTGACCTTTATCAAATGTTGTACACGTAATGGTACTGAACCATTCGCGTGCGAGTCAGACTCGAATTTGGCCGGTTTGTTAGCTCCATTTCACACAGGTTGTTTAGGTAAACGAGAAATAAGGTCCGTCCTAAGACACTGCCTTGCGAGACCCCAAAATTTACTGGCATGAATTCGCTCTAAATTGAGTCAATTTTTACTCCTTGAATCCTGTTACTTAAATAGCTCTTGAATAGCTCAAATGGCGTACCTCGTACACCCCGAAGTAGTGTACGAGGCGAAGCGTAAACTATGCTTTATTTGACAACTAGCCCACGGTAAACTGAAGAAAATGAAGAATGGTACTTCTTATCAAACATATTAGGGATATTGTCTGACAAACAAATTACTTTAACTTCGCATTGTAGTATTGCGTATCCCATTGGTGAGGGACGCAAGATGGGAATTCCTCTGACTTTAGTGTACTCCAATTAACGAATAATTTATTTATTGATACTTTTACTGCACTTACATAAATAAAAACCAGCAAAGTGCGAGTCAAACTCGCGCACCAAGGGTTCCGTACTAACGTTTGGCCGTTTTTTTATTATTTTTCATTAGAATTTATGATTCCCACAATCACACTAAGTTTGATGCCTGTGTGTTACCGTTTTTACGATAGAGCTAAACACAAATCGGAAGAAACACATTTGTTGAATAGAGTTCCCTTGTTTTTTTAAATTGTTTAAATTTTATTATTTTTTCGGTAATCCGTCGTAATAACAAATTATCTGTGAAAATTTCAACAAGCTACCTATTACGGTACCAAATATAGAGCCCTTTAAAGGTCGGACAGATGAACAGACAGACAGACAGGCGCGGAGGCAGAGTAATAAGTAAGGTCCCGTTTGGCACGTTTGGCTGTTTTCTGGTGATCAATGATAATGTTATAATTATTTTCAGCTGATGAATTTGAAATTTTTTGCTGATCAAATTCCACTTTTCTGCCGATCGTGTTGGTCTTTTCTGCTAATGAATTTGTAATTTTCGGCTGCTTTATGTGATTTTACTGCTCAAATGTATATATTCTGTCTACAAATAACTGCTGCTTTATGAAAACCTTATTTTTTGCTGATAGATTTCAGGGAAGAATCGGTGATCAGAATAGATTCCACTGTAAAGGAAAATTGTTATTACTAGTAGGGCCGCCAATTGTACCTTTTCTTTTGTAACTGCTGTTTCTGCAATATTTTTTTCGGTACACAATAAAGAATATTCTCATCTTATCTTAACTTTTCCGTCATGAATATAGTATGCCTGGAGACTGCCGATGCCGGTACAACTGCTGTTCGTCGGATGTTATATTTATGTTATGTCATGTGTAAACCTTTGCTTGCGTGATGCAGGAATGTTGGAGTGTATAGAGCGCGCACAAAAAATTATTAAATACGTTTCTTTGGTTTGGGCCCGAGAGGTACGCATTTTCATACTGTTTCGTTACTATATATATATATATATATATATATATGATAATATGAGTAACTCACTAGTTATATATATATATATATATATATACTAGTTATATTTTATAGCTAAAGGTGTGAGAAAGTTTCATAGGAGTGTGCAGGACGGCGTTTAAGTTTCTGTCCTTGCCCGGGAATTTCTTAGGGGAATGTTTCCACCGGGACTACCACAGGATTATCACACTATACGTAAATGTCATACTTGTTATGTGGAATCCTTTAACCAACGACCGAAAATTAGAGGATGTTCTCAATTCCTTTGTGATTCATGAAACTCGTCAAAGTATTTTTTTATGACTTCATGCATCACGTTAATTTTATACTAGGCATACTTAGTACCACGATACTATGTTATACTCAGCAGCCTATATTGTTAGTGTGTACAATATATGGTTGTTGAGTTTTGTGAAACTAGTCTTGTACCGTGCGCCTAAAAAATTACGACGAGATTTTTTTTTTCAAATAAAAATTAAAATAAATTTAATAAAAAACAAATAAAATAATTAAAACTACTTTAAAAACTAAAGACTAAAATACTAAATAATAAAAAGTAGGAACTATAATAATACCTCGTACAATTTTATGACAGTTGCCAATAATAATTACACTTTATTGATAAGCTGCAAGTCCAGTGTTTGTATATTAGGCGTCGAATTAAGATAAGACCTTCCTTCCGCTCTAAGAAACACTTTTTTCTTGCTATTCCAATTAGTACTGTACTGACAACTACGTGCTTAAAGGAATTTTCTCGACGACCTTGTTGTTTTCGCAACAGTGTCGACTTAATTAGCTCTATAGGTATATACTGTCTATAAGGAGTCTGTTACGGAGTAAACTTTTTGCCTGCTAATGAGGGAGTTTTCATCTGGCAGTTGTACGCAACGAAACACAATCTATAAGTCATTTTAGAAAGCTAGACTTATGAAATTATCAACAAATGGCGTAGCGTTGATTCTAACCACCACTGTCTTATACGATAGCAATATGTTAAAAGGCTGGCACACAAATCGGTGAATATTTTTGAAATGATGTGTAGAATTAGATACGAAATTTCTAAAAGCTACTGAATTAATTGGAAATCTTAATTAACAATATTTTAAAGTACTTACAGCTTTATTATTATACATAATGGTATAGTAAATTAAATGAGTAATTTTCTCGCCAATGTTCAGTATTGTATTCTCAAGATGTTTTCGGAAATATTGTCAAGTACAATGTACTTTTTAGGGTTCCATAGTCCGAGAAGGAACCGTTATAGTTTCGCCATGTCCGTCTGTCTGTCTGTCTGTCTGTTCATCCGCGGCCTAGCACAAAAACCGGTGATACTAGAAAGCTGTTATTTGGTATGTGTATACATACCAAATAACAGCTTTCTATTGTTATTTGTTTGGTAATCTGTCATAATAAAACATATTCCGTACAAATTTCAACTATTTTACTATTACGATAAAAAGCCGGAAATACGATTTTATGTAACGTACGGTAAATTTCCGTACGGCGTGGCGTGTGGCGCCGGATTAAGAATAGCGTCACTCCATTTCCTTTCGTGGATGTCGTAGGAGGCAACTAACGAAATACATTACCAGGAGACGGGCAGCAGCGTCTTCCTGAGATTTCAACCGCATACTGCAATCGCCAACCCACCTGCCAAGCGTGGCGATTATGGAACCCCTCATTGTTATGAAAACCACGAGGGAGGCCTATGTCCTGCAGTGGGCGTCAACTGGCTGATGATGATGATGATGACGGTAAATTTACCTATAAAACACACACAAAATACCAAAATTTTCAAATATTTTTTTTTGTGTTTTATATTACACAATTTTTTTAATCGTTTCTTTTGTAATTTTGAAAAGATCCAGTACATTTTGATATTCAATAAAATTCGCCATACTACATAGCAATTAATTGGCGGACAGCTGCGCTCTTATTAGAAATGTACTTAAGTACTTAATCTAGTTTTAGTTTACATACCTAAAATAATAATTATAATATTAATTATTTTACTAACTTAATTCCGGGTTCACTTACTTGCTTCTTGTCGGAAGAGTCCGACCAGACCAGATCAGAGCTTAGTCATTAAAAAATGTTACTTTGAAACTCCTTCAGTGCGTGAGTGGACTTTCCTTTGCTGCTTATTTTATTAGCGGAGACTTCACGGAAAATCTTTTAAAGGGTAAGTAATTGTTGCGAGTGGTTCTTTGTCCCGGAACAAATTATGTTACTTTGTAGAATGGAGAAATTTACGCTTTTGAACAGTTTTTAAAAATTTGTAAAATCATCCCTATAAAAAAGCGATCAAGTGTGAGTCTGACTCTGGCACGAAGGGTTCCGTACCATTATCTATACAACATTAGAGACAAAGATCAAGAAAAACTCGCATTAAGTCACATTTGTAGTATGGGAGCCCCGCTTAAATATTAATTTTATTTTAATTTAATTATTCATTTTTGAAGCGAATATAGAACTAAATATTCTGTAAATATTTCAAGCGTCTACCTGTTGCCGTTATTAATATCGAGCAAAAAACAGCAAACAAAGTTACGTCTGTTGTATGGGAGCCCCCTTAAATGTTTAGTTTATCCTGTTTTTAGTATTTTTTCTTATAGCGGCAACAGAAATACATCATCTGTGAAAATTTCAACTGGCTAGCTATCACGGTTCTTGAGATAGATACAGCCTGGTGACAGACAGACAGACAGACGCACAGTGAAGTCTTAGTAATAGGGTCTCGTTTGGCACCCTTCGGGTACGGAACCCTAATAAATTAAATATGAGATAGCGATTGAAACTTTCGGCAAGTCAGGCTTTTTAAAACTATCCAACGCGTGGCAACAAGTGAAATACACTGTAATAATGTAATAAACGATAACAAATTAAATATGTAATACCTAAACACTCTAATTACTTTTGATCTAGGCTAGGCAATTATTTAGTACCTGCCTTTATAAAAGCTTCCCAGAGGAACTATGTAATGAAAATCTCAAAAAAACACAATGCTTAAGCGCTTTGTTTTAAGCAGTTTATAAACCCATCCTGTGCTTCAGCTTTGGACAGTAATACCAATACTGTTTGTTGTGTAGATTTTGTAAGTTATATAAGCATTGTCACCAAGAGCTTGCCGATAAACTGCAGTAGCAGTTTGGCAGACTAATGAAATTTTGGGTTTTCTTGTTTTACTGAAAAATAAAAAAAACTCTTGTGTATTTATGGCCTGGTTCTATATTACGCGCACGAAATCCTAAATGATTTCAATCGTCTAACCGTCAAATTAGTATTGAAATCGCTCAGGATTTAGTGAGCCTAATTATACGCACGTATAATTAGGCTCCTGTTCAGATGGACCACGATGAGCGATGATAGCGCGGTCGGTAGAACGCATGCCTCACATTCAGGTTGTAGGTTCGAACCCTAGCGTGTCCGCATGTACCAATGACTTTGTTTTCTAAGTGACATACATTTGTGAATTCGTAGTAGCAACTCGCTCGCTAACTGTGAAGAAAAAAAGAGTGCTTGAGGTGTTCACATACCTCAAGCACTCTTTTCCGTGGTAATCAAGCCCATACTCTCTTTTTGAGAGAGCGCCTGTGCCGTGGAGTTTCTAAATAGGCTACAAATATTGGGGTTAAAGTATGAAATTGCCGTTTTATTGCAATAGGTTCTTTGAATTGACATAGAATCTTCATGGTTTGAGGTTTTCGAATGAAACTTTTTTCAAATGGTTTCTATGATGTTCTTTTTTTAAAAAATGTGAAACATTTGAATATCGACTTTCAAATTGTTTTTGTTATTCAATTTAGACAAGAAAGATGGATACTGCAAAAATTCGAGTGATTTTTGAATACGAGTTCCGACGCGGAACTAACGCGGCAGAAACAGCCCGCAATATCAATGATGCGTTTGGAGAGGGGTCTACTAATGAACGCACCGTGCGATTTTGGTTTAAACGCTTTCGTGATGGAAATTTCGACTTAAAGAACGAGCCACGAGGAAGACCGCCCACACAGGTGAATAACGATGAATTAAGAGAGATAGTGGAAGCCGACCCTAGTCAAACTACCCAGGAATTAGCGGCATGGTTTAACGTTACCTTACCCACAATATTGACTCACTTGCGTCAAATCAATAAAATAAAAAAAATACGAAAAATGGGTGCCTCATAATCACTCGAATTTTCGCAGTATCCATCTTTCTTGTCTAAATGTCTAAATTGAATAACAAAAACAATTGAAAGTCGATATTCAAATGTTTCACATTTTTTAAAAAAAGAACATCATAGAAACCATTTGAAAAAATTTTCATTCGAAAACCTCAAACCATGAAGATTCTATGTCAATTCAAAGAACCTATTGCAATAAAACGGCAATTTCATACTTTAACCCCTATTACATACATACAAACTGCAGGGCACAGGCGTTCTCTCAGAAAGAGAGTATGGGCTTAATAGCCGCGGAAAAGAGTGCTTGGGGTATGTGAACATCTTAAGCACTCTTTTTTCTTGCTCGCTCACTTAAAAATATATAAATATTATATACATTTAAAGTTAGTCTGCACAGATCTTTTTGGCGGTAACGTGAACATCGTCACAGATAGTTTGCACATCGCTTGCTGTCTTTACGTATGTGTGAGTAATTGACTAAAAGTAATTTACTACGCCAACTACTCATACATACTGTAAAGACAAGCGATGTGCAAGCGATCTGGGACTATTTTCACGATACTGCTGAAAAGATTTGTGCGGACTCCACTTATCGGAAAGTTGCGTTAGAGATCAACGAAGAAAATATCCGCGCTGTTCATGCTAGCTATTCCGACGTATGTGAATATTCTACTTTTTTAAGCTTCGAAACGTGAATATCTATAGTTTGCTCGGATGCTCGGAAGCCGGTCCATTATGCAAACGTCCGGTTTTGTTTGCAATACGGTCTGTGCGACCGTTTTCAGTCTATTTTTGGATGCCTTTACTTCTGGCATCCGTTGCGCTCGCTCATTCTTACATGTTTAAAGTATTGGAAATTCGACGAGGGGCAAATTAGTGACAATTATTTTCACTTAGTTTTTAAATTGAGGTGATGAGAGTTATTCATGGGGACTGGGGCGAATCTACTCAAATTGTCGCCAATTTATCATTTTTCACAACTCGGCTTGTTCTCAGCACAACAGAAATGTACTAAATATGCGGTTATTATTATTACAATATGGAAGAGTGTCAATCAAATCCAACTAATGCAGAAAAAAAAATCTGACACCTGTTGCGCTGACAAAAGCAAAGATGACGGCGACAATTTCGAGTAGAATTCACCCGGGGGCTCTTTTTCATGGGATCTGTCAAGAGTGGACGACGAGAAAAGCAGAAAGCAGTGTCGGAACTGACGAAAAATAAATGCTTCCAAAAACATTGAGTCTTTGTTCCAATATTTCATAATAAGTGAAATTATCAGAGGTTCCATAAAATGTATGGAATATATTTATATAAAAATGAATTGCTGTTTGTTAGTCTCGATAAAACTTGACCGATTTGGCATTTTTTATATTACTTTATGACCAGGGAAATTTAAACGGTGAAAACAAAACAAAAATATACATGTAGATCTAACCTAGGTACATAGCAAGTTATGCAATATGCTGTGTTGTAAATCACTAAACAAGAATTAATAAAACTTTCATAAGCAGTACAAATTATTAACTTAAGTCCGGATCACTACTCACAATGATCTGCAAATCAGAGCGAAACCTGGTCGGACTCTTCGGATAAAAACGTGAACCCAATTTACTTATTAAAATTATTAGTACTATAATAATTTTAGGATTTTTTTATAACCACTTAATAATACTGCTTTCATACCACCCAGATGTCAGCGTGTATAAATCAGTTGTTATTCCTTTACGTTTGATATAAATATAAAGACCAAAGTGAAGAATAAGCAGCGCGTCTCATGTCGCAATCCGGAAGGTACTTTACCTTTTAAGTGAATGTCAAGTTTTGTGACATTTCATTTGTGCTCACTCACGTTTCTTGCTAGCAACTTTCCTTGTAACTCCATGTAAGTCTTAACACTGTATCTTTAGATCCTTTTTCGCTTGGTAAAGTGTCCAGATATAATGGTTTCACATAGTGGATGCATATTCGCGCCAGAATGCGTTTATATCATACATCTTCGTTAGTGTCTGTCTCTAGACCAAATATCTTCGCTTTTAGCTGAATAATTCATCGCGTTGTTATTTTAGTTTGTGATTGTCTCGGTTTTAAGGTAGCTAATGGGATGACATGAATGCCTGAGTAATTACTGTGTATCTTGCTTCTCGAGCAGGTTAACTTGTTTTCTCATTTTGTTAATGTTACGTACTTATTCGGTGGGCAGACCGTTAGTCCGGTGGGCCGTCGACATTGTGAAAGCGGCTAGGAAACATTGGACGAGACTACTAGCAAAGGAACCGGACGGGTTCGCGTGAATGAGAAGAGGCCTTTGCCCTGTTCAGGCTCTGTTCATGGGCTGATTAGATAGATATACGTACTTATTTGTAGGAGGAAAAGACTTGAATTGTCACACCAAAATACATCACAGAAACAAATAAATAAAATAAAGGTCAAGAAATGTCATAAATATGAACAACAACAGAAGGAAAAGTTATTACTAAGTAATAAGTATACCAGTATTACTATGACTCCTATCTATCTATCTCATGAACCGTGATAGTTAGACAGTTGAAATTTTTACAGATGATGTATTTCTGATGCCGCTATAACAACTAATACTAAAAATAAATATTTAAGGGGGGCTCCCATGCAACAAACGTGATTTTTGTGCTGTTTTCGCTCGATATTAATAACGACAGTTAGACATTTGAAATATTCAAATGTTGTGTAGATAATGGTACGGAACCCTGCGTGCGCAAGTCCAACTCACCTTTGGCCGGTTTTTGCACTACGTTACTATGATGACGTTTCAACAGGTTATATTATGAAAAGTAGTTTCTTTATCTTTTAAGATGGTCTAGATCTCCGATTATTTTAAAAGATTTTCAGTGCAAGTTGTTCTCCATTTCAATAGCGCTCCGACCCATACATTAGCATTATTTCATTAAAGGGAATCCATGAAAAAAAAACATTTCACTCACCTTTCATTCTTTGCCGAGGAATTCATTTCGCCACACCTGCGTCCAGACCAAAAAGAAATCAGGAGCGAAACCTTTAACAATTTGTCTAGTGAGACGCAAAGGGCATTCTGTAAGGCGTGTTCAGACGGTGACGTTTATTTGATGACGAAGAAGAAGAAGAATAGTATATTGAATACCGAGGGTAAAAAACAATCTCGAGTTTCAAACACACTCTCGAACAAAAAAAAAACTTTCTCCCGAGTCACACTTGATAAATAGTGCTTTATACTACACCTACGAGGAAAATAAAATTATTTAGATAATTAAAAGCGTACTTTTAAAGTATCAATTTAGTGAAAAACTAAATTTACACAAAACAAAACAAATAGCCGCGCTTGTTGTTTTTCTAACTAGCAGAAAAAGTTTGCCAGCCTCGGTTGAAAGTCGGGTACCAAAAGAAAATCCCACCTCTTTTTTCTAATTATTTGATATAGAAACTTTTTGAAATTGATCGTTTGTATTTTTTTATGTTCGCTGCGAAAATACAAAAGGCCGCTAGCAGGGCAGGAATGGATTTTCATACAACATTCTTGCCCTGCTACGAAAGACAGGAAGAGAAAAATAGTCATTTCTTTGTAACCCGTTCATGAACGATAAAGTAGATACTTTCTGAGTGGGTGTGGTATAACATCATTTATTCAACAACACAGATACATATATTCAGGGCGTCACACGGCTATGCCACATGGAGGGAAAGTACCTTGAATATTGTAGATGGAACATTTTACAGAAAAAGACATTATATTAATTTAAAAAACAATTTGCATTTGCACCTGCATTTATAGATAAAAAAAAACGTGGTCGAAGCGGGAATCGAAACCGCTACACGAGAAAAAAATTACCCTGTAGCTTCATCATAAGGATATTTTTTTGCTAAATAACATAGTTTCAGAAATAAAAGAAAGACCAAGAATTTTACACAAGTCATAAGAAACAAACAAAGCAATTAAAAAAGGAAAATAATTCCGGAGCAATAAGGGACCAAGGTGTAATATCTATGCAGCGGTAAAATGGCCCCGATTTGCCTACAGCACTAACTATCAGCACGGGCCTTAGTAATTCACGGAGTATCAACCAAAACAGAGAAAATGGAACTGTAAAATATATTAGAAAAATACAAATATACACAAGACTTTTAGCAAAAGCAAATAAACTGCATATATTTTTTTATTTTTTTATATTTCAAATATTCAATACATAAGTAAGTGTTTGATATATTCTCTCGCGATAGACTTACGAGTATCCTTCATGTCCTTTGTTAGGAAATCTAACAGCAAGTGAAATATCTGCACCAAATTTTTGTATTAAGCAAAATATAGATCTAATGGGTAACATTTATGAATAATTTCCACACAACACAATCGTGTCCTTGTCCCAATTCAATTCAATTCAGTTCAAATATTTTTATTCATTGTAAAAACAGAATGTTTACTTAATGAACGTCAAAGTTGTTAGTTTCACAATTAATGGATTATGTGGAGAAGAAACTAACAAAGAAACTCCACATTTATTCTTTTCAAAACACGTTTTAACTTAATTAACAGAGTTTTCAACTTAAAATATTAGTCATGAATGTGTTGAACACTAGTCACAATCGTCCTTTAAATAATATTAATCTACTGTTTAATGCCAAACATCTTTGTCTTCTAAATAATCCTTGATGTTATAGTAAGCCTTTTTGCACAGAATGTGCTTAACACATTTTTTAAATCGCGTTGGAGGTAACTCTAATATATCTTGAGGAATTTTGTTGTAGAACCTTATACAGTGCCCCATAAAGGATCCCAAACCAAGATTCCTTGCACTACGGTAACCAGGCAGGGCAGTACACTCAGATTAAGCTCATTTGTTCAAATTCAGTACTACCGCGTCCAGTAGGAAACGAGCCCATGACCTCCGTTTTGGTAGTCAAACATGGACATCGCTATATCGACAAGACAATCAAAACATATGAGATTATTGTCATATATATTCTCGCTTCCTTTTTCTTTCGATTTTGTTTTTCACCTAGGCTGATTGCGCCCACAATTAAACTCGCCCCGTCCGTAGCAATCTTTATTGCAAGCAAACAGCCACAATACACATTTGCATTTATATTGCTTGCGGTGCCGCGACTGAAGCCGGGGTCGGCCATAGAGGTGGTGAATTTCAAAACCTCGATTCTCATCGGCTATTTGTTATCCGCTCAAAGGGTCACCCTCTTACGTTTGTAATGCATAGATCACAAATATGTAGATAGAAAGGTGATAGATAGACAGGTATCTCAACTATCTCTCCAGCCACGCAGACCTTGTATCATAGCAATATTTATTAGCATGAATGGGAAAACAGCGGCTGAGATGATATTATTAAGGTTCCAAGTCGCATTTATTTCGCATCATCATTCAGCCACAAGAGGTCCACTGCTGGACCTATGTCTTCTGAGGCCTATGCCTCCTCCATGGATTTCCAAAAAGACCGGTTGGAAGCGGCCTGCATCCTTCCTGCCATTTGGATGAGGTCATCTGTCCATCTTGTGGCTGGTCATCCTACGCTGCGCTTTCCGATATGTTATCTCCATTCGAGAACTTTTTGGCCCCATCGGCCAAAAGTTCTGCGTGCTATGTGCCCCGCCCACTGCCACTTCAACTTACTAATCCGCTGGGCTATGTCGACGACTTTCGTTCGTCTACGGATATCATCATAACTTCGCATATTTTTGTAGAAATGAAAGGAAGAAAGACAGAAGACATTTTACTTAAATTTAAGTAATTGCCACAAAAACACAAAGTAAACAAACAACAACAAAAGAAAAACAGAATAATCGTGAAGAGAACACGTGATGTAATACCAAATATTTCTTTTCGACGAACCATTCTTATAAATTATTTAGCACGTACCTACTCATTTGATAGGGAAAAATTTGAGGTGATATTCGCTATATCACGAAAAGCATACTGGAAACCTTGGAAAAGTAAAATGGTTAAATAATTAATAATTATATCTGTGTAATTTACTTTTTAGGGTTCCGTACCTCAAAAGAAAAAAAAAACAAAACCGTATAAGGTCATTTTGTTGTCCGTCCGTCCGTCCGTCTGTCTGTCCAGGGGTCAAGACCCTTGATCTCAGGAACGCGTAAAGGTATTATTGAGTTAAAATTAAAACTGGATATCCAAATCTACAGTCCGTTGAAGGTGTGAAAAAATATAAATTCTGAGTTAACGTAAAAAAATAGTTACGGCCGTTTATGCCGCAAAAAACATTTATTTTGACACTCCAGGGAATAAAAAATTGTAGGGTATTTTCCGTTGACCTAGAACTATGAAATTTGGCAAGTAATATTGTCTTGTACTACAAGTACAGGGTAAAATATGACAACTTTACTGTATATTTACAATTCAATAATAAAAAAAATGTCTTTGAAGTTCGGGAAAAGCTCGGAAAAAAGTGCGAGACTCGATTCCTGAACATATATACATAAACTCAAGCCTGTATCCCAGAGGGGTAGGCAGAGACCAAGGACTGCCACTTGCCACGATCCTGACAGATCACGACGATGCAACGACTAATGAATGTTGAGGAAGCGAAAGTGATCTGTCAGGACAAATTTGTACGGAACCCTCGGTGGGCGAGTCCGAGCCCGCACTTGTCCGGTTTTTTTATATACAATAAAGTACTCTCTCTCTCTCTGAGAGAAGGCCTGTGCCCTACAGTGGGATGTATATAGGCTGCTTATGATGATGAAAGTAATATCTATCTCCATTTTAGTTAAACAGACTTCAAAAGATTACTCAAATCCGTACAAAAACAGTAAAAATATACAATCTCCTGTAGAACCACTAGTTAGCAGCGTATTTTACTAGCAAGCCTTTTGTTCAACCCCTCTATTTCACTTCCGCTGCATAAAACAAACTGGCGAAAACATTACGCTTTGCACCACGCAGTGAAAGCAAAAGTAGCTTGATGTTTTGAGGTAAAACGATCCGTTTAGATTTTTGTTTAAACTATGTTAAGAGAGATAGTTTTGTGATAACTCAGTCAGTAAATTCAGTGTCTAGTTGGCACATTAAGATTAAGCTTTCCTTTTTGCAAAGTCACTCAAGACGTACTTAACTGAGCAGAGTGCATACATGAGGGGTTGATTTGCTGTTGACTGTACCTAGCGAATCGCTGAACGAATTTGGATGCAATTTGGTGCATACATAAGCAGCCTGTATACGTCTCACTGTAGGGCACAGGCCTTCTCTCAGGGAGAGTATGGGCTTAATCGCCACGCGTGCCCACCGCGGATTGGCGATTTCAAGCGCTGAGGTATGTGAATAGCTCAGACACTCAGGTTTCCTCACGATGTTTCCTTCACCGTTAGCGAGTGGTATTGCTACTATAATTTCACAAATGTACATAACTTAGAAAACTAAGTCATAGGTACATGCCCGCACCGGGGATCGAACCTGGGTCTCCCACTTCCGAGTCCGAGGTTCTACCCACTAGGCTATCACCGCTTACATACATTGTAATAATAATATTTTCATTATTAATATTATCGCAGCAAGGGCACGTTTGAACTTTTTTATCCACCACTGTTTCTTTTTTACTCTACCCTATTTCAACTTTAAGTCGAGTGTATCATGGACTATTTTGGCATATCACACGTTCCATTAACTCCTGAGTACTCATACAAATAACGATACGGTTTTGATCCGGAATCTCTAATAGTAATCTCCAGTCTAGTTTCTCGTTCTTTACTGTTGCACCCCAACAAGTCCGAAAACCGAGGCTTAACTCAATGCCTTTGTCAGAAACCCATCATAATAGCCTTCTAAAGAGACGACACTAATAAAAACAGGACGAAAAGAGCAAACATAATATAACACATACAGAGAGAACGGACAGAGACAAAGCTGGGCACACACTCGCGCGCAACTCGACACAAATCTCGCCCTCGCCTAAGGGATATAAGGTGGATAAAAGCGTTTATTTGTTCAGACTAATGCACATTTTATGCGGGGACCGATCCTTGTGACTTACGTGACGTAATGCGGGCGGCGCAAAAGATAGGTGGTCAGCGTTTTTGTCTTACGATTTAGGCCCCTCGCCCACGGCGACTTTTTGTAGTGATACTGTCGCGCGTTTCGTAAACGCGCAACAGCATCGCTACGAACGCGCGTTAGTCGCATTTGCAGCGCGCTGCAGAAGCGATGCCAACGCGCTACTAACGCGCTACAGCATCGCGACTGTATCGATGCAAACGCGCGAGCGTATCGGAAGACATCGGGAGGAGAACGGAGGAATGGTGGCGCATGAGTAGTGCAACACAGAGAGATCGAGAGAGCTGTTGTCCATCGGTCCAACGGAGTCCATCTTGCAACTGTAGCGATCGCAGGCATTTTGGTTCCGTTACTGAATCGCATTTGCATCGCGACAGAAGCGCGACGGTATCGCGTTTACATCGTGAGTGAATCGTGTTTACGGTGGGCGAGGGCACACAACTAGCGCCAGCATCGCGACTGTATCGATGCGAACGCGCGACAGCATCGCTACTGTATCGCTACAAAAAGTCGCCGTGGGCGAGGGTCCTTATGGTTGAGGCGCTAATTATAGTAACATCGGTTTTGTGTGTAAAGATAATGATAAAGATAATTTATTAAGAAGTTTTTATACATTACTTGCGGTATTGTCACTCTCATCTGTGCCTTTCAATTTATAAATTCAAACAAAAATGTTTATTTGAATAAACACTATTTATCCTATCTATTTGCACTAGACTTCAAGTCTGTATCGCAGAAACATGATACGGACTTAAGTCTTGGCAAGGTTTAAAAACCTATTTAGAGGCTAAAAATTCCACCCATACCGGGATTCGAACCCGTGACCTCCTCGACCTCTGCGACCTCGGCCAGAGGTCCCGGGTTCAAGTCCCGGCTTGTGTGGAATTTTTTGCCTCTAAATAGGCTTTTAAAATTGTCGTCAGCACGGGTTAGTGCAACAAAAAGAATATAATCTAGGCAAGGTATCAAAAGAATTGCGAAAATCATGAAAAATATGACAAGTTTTAAAGCATACTTTTAGTATTTTAAAACGCTATAATACTACTACTGCAGTGCTACTACTATAAGTGACCAATCATTATTGGAATATTGAAAGTGTAATACAAAACGGAAAACTTTTAATTACATTGAATTTTATACAGAAAAAACTTAACAACGTTCAATTTTGTTTTTAAAAAGACTCTTTTCTACAATTATATTCTTTTTGTTACACTAATCTGTGCTGAGGACAATTTTAAAAACCTGTTTAGAAGCTAAAAATTCCACCCAAGCCGGGACTTAAGCCGCGACCTCTGGCTAACCGTGCCAGATTTTGCCGATAGCTGCACTTGTCCATTAGCTCAGTTGGGAGAGCCCTGGCAAGGTTAGCTAGAGATCGCGGGTTCAAGTCACGGCATGGATGGAATTTTTAGCCTCAGTTCTATAACTTTTTTACTGGTAAAAATACGAATAAACATTAGAGCTTCGTCATGTTGAATAACTTTGGGGCGGAAAAGTTCTGACCAGACGACGCAGCGTGGGCATTCCCCCACCACATGGTCTGACGACCTGGTTACGGTGGCGGGGAGTCGCTGGGTGCGGACGGCACAAGACCGAGAAGCTAAGAAAACCATGAGGGAGGCCTATGTCCTGTAGCAGGCGTCAAATGGCTGATGATGATGAACTTTTACTGAACACAAACAAAACTAGCCTCCGCTTCAATAATTGGACCACAACAGGAACTGAATGTGCCGAAAAAGAATAGAGGCCCACTCGTAAACTTCGAGTCGTAAATATGAAATTGTTGCGAGAAAAAGGAAGGATTTCTCTTAGAAAAATCGAGATGAGAAGTGCTAAAAGCGGATTTAGCTGTACGAAAAGAGAAGTTTTATGTTAATGGTGATGAATTGATAGCGTTACTTTCACTCTGAATGTAATAATGAAACTTTGTTATCGTCAACATTTCACATTTCGCCTATCATTCTCAATTTCGAATGTCGTAAAACATGATCGAGGTTGAGTGTGTACTTATTCTTATTCAACGAGTCGAGCTCCTAGGGAACGAAATACTCGCATCTCATTGGTCAATGCGCGCGGCTAGAGATAAGCGAAACAATGAGCGAAGACGGGCCGCTTCATAGGGTAGGTTTACTTAATGCAGTGGCTAATAATGAAGGTCAGGCGCATTAACCAATGGACGCACGTGGCTGATTTTCTTTAGAAGCTCGTTTCGTGGAGTAAAGCTAGATGTTTTATGATAGGCTACCAATAATATAAAAACATTTTTTTCATTTCACAGCTGCGTGCAGCAAAGTTCGGAATCATACCTTAAGTTACTCTTTTACAAATTTAAATAAACATGCCATAAAGTTACATCAAGTTTTTTTTTTGCCTAATAGAACCCATAGATTATGAACTCTCCCGGCCTCATTTATGAAAACAAAATTCCTTAAAAACCAGTCTAAAACTTTATTTATTTAATCTGTGAAGAGATTTATCTCTTTTGTAAATCCTCGCAGCAAAAATACGACGACTTTTGGATAGAAACAATAGTTTTAATAGATTATTGTACAATTACATGTTGCTTGCACAAATATTTTCACAAGAAGACAAAACAAAAGACGATCTATATAAAATGAATAAGTTTGAAGCAGCAAGGAGTTTGCATACTTTTTGGCAGGCGCAAACAATCTGTGTTAAATCTTTTCCTTGTAATGACCTTGTAATTACAGACCATTTTAATCAGCGTTTTTGAAGTGTTTTAACGAATCGAGCTTTTATAAATAAGGCCGAAGATGCTTGTTTTAAATCTTACTTTGATTACTTAAATGACTGCAGTCAGAGTTTTTTCCATGGTGTGATGTCCTTATCTGGTTAGTGCAAGTTAACCTCGTTTGCTACCAGAACGAGTGATCGTAGTGTGTGGATGTTGTCATTATATAAATTTGATTGCTCAATTAATGGTTTTTCTAACGAGAAACAGAAGCTCCAATGATTCATGTGATTTATAATAATTACGATTATTAATTTTACTTTCTATTTAGTTTAAAATGTTGCATGTCAAGACTGGCAGAGTGTGTGTTCTATAAATCTGTTTTATGATCTATACGTATGTTTCTATGGTACTACCACATTCTAGAAAATTAATGAATTGAATTGAAATGAATGAATTCCACCTTTTGCACGTTGTCTTTGTGCAATAAAGAAAGAATAATAATAATTATTATTATGATAATGATTTACATGTCGCTAGGACCGAAAAAGCAGTGACTTTTCTGATCACAGGTAAGAAGGCTAGTCTCCATTTGAGCCGATTAACAAATGGTCGGGTCCTTCAGGACCCAATACAGTCGACCTTACATGCTGTTACTCACCTAAGGAATACTCTTACTTCGTGGGCCATAAGAGCTAGATTGGATCAAAAGTGGCAGCCAGCGGTCAGTTTCACTGTACCATACTAATTTGTTAAACCTACGAGCTCAAACTCGATCGTACATCACGGTTCCAGTTATTTAGGGCTTCTGAAACGTAAATCACGCCGGCAAATAGGCAATATTTTTTGTTTCAAAGGCTTTTCTCCAGTTTACAGTTCAAATGGGCTTTTGTGAAACAAAAAAATACACTAAACGGCCCCTCTCAACTGATGCAAATCTGTATCACAGGTAAATTTTTTTACACCTCACTTGCCCATTAGCTCAGTTGGGAGAACGCTGGCTTGGTGAGCCAGAGGTCGCGGGTTGAAGTCCCGGCATGGGTGGAATTTTTAGCCTCTAAATAGTTTTTAAGAATTGTCCTCAGCACGGGTTAGTGCAACAAAAATAATATAACCTCAAATATAAATTACGACAATGGTTTGAGAAGGTGGCAAAGTCCACTCTGGCCATCTTACATTTCTAGATTTGATTATTTTCCAGAACTTGATATTTTATAAAAAAAAAATAATACGTATTAAAAAAATATCTATTGTGCATCATTTCAATTACGAACACTTTTAATAAATATTTGCTCGTTAGAATATACCAAATGCGATGATTTAATTATACGACATCATAATGCACCAAGTTCTAAGCAATTTTTTGGTTTGTCACTGGAGGGCACAGTGATTAAGGAAAACAAACAATAGTAGAATAAAATGAGAAAAGCCGATTTAATTATTTCAAAACGTATTTTGTATTATGTGCCTTTTAGAGACCATAATGTAAAACCGTCTATGTTTCGCGTCTTACTGAATATCTATTAATTATTACAAATACGATAGCATCTGTAACTGTAATGTTTTGGGTGTATTTAAAGTACACGGTATCCTAGCTTGGACCAGGACAAGTGATTTTGCTACGTCAATCAATCAATCAATCAATCAATCCTTAATCAATCAATCAGCCCGTACTGGTCCACTGCTGAACATAGGTCTCCCCCAAGGCACGCCTTTTGTCCTCGGCCATCTTCATCCAGCCACTGCCAGCAATCTGCCTCCGGCCATCAATTCTTCGGCATCAATTCTTCGTTTTTAACCGACTTCAAAACAGGAGGAGGTTATCAATTCGACGCGTATGTATTATTTTTTTTGGCTATGTTCACGTACAGCTCCGTCAAATCTTAACCGATTACGAAAATTATATTTTGTTCCATTAGATATAGCGTCCCATTGGTCCCATTTTAATTTGATGAAGATCTGATGATGACCTTTAGAGATAGGGAATGGAACTCTTCAATGGACAGCAGTAAATAAGGCCTTATGGAGCCCATCCTTTAGCAATATCTGTATGTTTCATAAAATAGCGTAAAATCGTCCCATGGTAATTTAATGTTCTGGTGAAGACTTTCGGAGATGGAAATTGAGATCTTAAAATTTTAAAGCAAAGAATTAAGAAGAGTCAATTATGGTTATTATTATACTTTATTGCAAACACAAGAATAGAGTACAGGAAAGGTAACAAAAGAAAGTACATGTACAAAGGCAAACTTATCTCTGTAAGAGATTTCTTCCAGCAAACCTTGGGGAGTCGGAGCGGAGGTGTGAAACGGGTCTACGCACGTGCACATGATATAATATACTACATACATATTTACACAAATAACAAAATAATATTAATATAAATACCTACCCAAAAATACAATACATGGTTGTGAGGGACTTGTTTATTTTTTTCCCCGATTATCCTGGAGGACGAGTTCCGCGTGATAGTCACTAGCACGGCTAGAAAGACTTTAAAGTATTGTCGGAAAACGTGGCTAAAAGCTACAACGCTCAAAGCGGAATGGCCTTGCAAAAAACACTGGCGGAGTGAATAAATAGTTGGGGACAATAGGCAGGGCGCACAAAGTTTAATTGCCTTTGAGTACACTTTACATAGAGGGCGTTGCTGAGGAAGCTAAGTAAAATTCTAGCCGTGGAACGGTTGAAAAATACGTCGTGAGGAAATTCAATTCAATTCAATTCAAATACTTTTATTCATTATAAAAACAGAATGTTTACTTAATGAACGTCAAAGTTGTTAGTTTCACAATTAATGGATTATGTGGAGACGAAGCTAACAAAGAAACTACACATTTATTCTTATCAAAACACGTTTTAACTTAATTAACAGAAATTTCAACTTCAAATATTAGTCATGAATGTGTTGAACACATTATTATTATTATTATTAAATCCTTTATTGCATATAAAACAGAAAGTTTTGCACATAGGCGAGCTTAATGCTACTTCACAATCACAATCGTCCTGTAATTAATATTGATCTACTGTTTGATGCCAAATATCTTTGTCTTCTAAATAATCCTTGATGTTATAGTAAGCCTTTTTGCACAGAATGTGCTTAACACATTTTTTAAAATTTGCAGTTCGGCTGTTTAAATTCACGGTCGGGACTTCGTTGTTGCTTAACTGTTTAACTTGTAATTATTAGCATATTAGAGCCGCTGTTCTGTTTTATTTTTATTTTATTTTATAGGTAAACTTATAGGTTACAACCGTTTAAGTTACAGCTATAAAAATTATGTGCAGTCTTGGATCTAGGCTGCAACCCAAAAACTGTTTACGCAGTATGCTAAGTACCTACTCCGTAACAGAGTGAAACAATGTAATAATTTTAACATTATAACCTCTATAAAGTTTGAATTTGGACTTAACATCATCTTAACGCAAAAGACAGTAACAAAAGTAGACGGTTTATTTGTGCCCAATAATTGAAAAAAGTATTTTAAAAAGTAATAAACTCTTTCGAACAAGGTATATCGTGGTAGGCGGAGCTGGAACTGAAACTTAACATCATCTTAACACAAAAGACAGTAAAAAAGTAGACAGTTTATTTTTTTTAAAAGTATTGTAAAAAGTGATAAACTCCTTCAAACAAGGTATGCCGCGGCAGGCGGAACTGGCCAGTAGCAGTTTTAAATAAAACCTTTTTTTGAGGCAATTATTTCCCTCGCTTGTCTGTGTTGAAACAATCGGGATTAGGCCCGGAAAAGTTTCCTTTGTTAGGTTTTGGGCATTTAATTCTCGCTTTTTGCGCATTTTCGTGCCCGGATTGTTCTTTTTAGTTTTGTTACGAAAGTCTAGCTTTACGTCGGTTTTTTCCGCACTCAATATTGTCTAACGTTATTACTTTTGCAGTAGGGCGTAGGTTAATTGCTATTGTTTTTTAGTTAGCCGGGTTTGTGCCCCACTGCTGGGCAAAGTCCTCTCCATGATATTTCACTTCTTCCTGTCTTGAGCCATCCTCTTCCGTTAGCCGATTTGTTATGTAGCCTCCCACAGCAGGGTACTCTGGAACCCTCTCCCAGCGAGCTTAATTACCAACCGCTGAGATCTGGAACACCCCACACACTCAGGTTTGCTCACGATATTTTTCTTCACAGTTAGCGAGTGGTACTGGTATTACAACTTCGCAAATGTGTACGTTAGAAAAAAGGGTTTACTAATGTATTGCCAAAAATCGTTTCCCAAAGTATTACTTCCCAAACTATTTTCCGCAAATTATCACTTGGCAAAAAAACATTTCTCAAAACAACTTAAAGCAAATAAACAGTTAGCAAAAGTTATTATGGTAAGTTATTGTTTACCAAATAAATACTTGGTCAAAATTGGGTCGCAGTTCTAATCTAACTTAACCCACTTTTCTGGTAACAGTTGGTGTCTGTGGGGGGTCACAGTTCTAACCTAACCTAACCCACTTTTCTGGTAACAGTAGGTGTCTGTGGGGGATGCTTGGCGGCGAAAACGCATGGAAGGCGGCCGAAGATTTCGCTTCTGCGGTGCTTCGGCAGAAGGAGGAAGCGGAACGCGAACGCGAGAGAGATCCCGCCGCGGCTCCGATACGACGAAGAAGGGTAGGGCGTCGCAGGCTGGCGCAAATGCCACAGCCTCCGCCCTGACCGGGATGGTAAGGGGAATGCACCCGAAACTCGAGGCGTAAGATCGTGTCATGTGCCGCTGGCACGGTCGGTTGCGCGCAGTTGTAGCGTTGGCGGGGTCACGGTTGTGTCTCTGGTTCCCGTGGCCCCGCCCGAAACGCGAGGTGGCACCGGGGGGTTTTAGTCAGTAAGAGTCTGACATAACCAGCACTGGCATAAGGTGCTGGTATCCATGACGGATTTCCCCTCGAAAAAAAATAAAAATAAAAAATAAAAAAAAGGTGTCTGTGGGGGTCGCAGTTCTAACCTAACCTAACCCACTTTTCTGGTAACAGTTCGTGTCTGATAAGATAATAAACGTTTGTCTTAATAAAACTTGACGCAGTAAAATTATGCGAAATGATAATTTGACCAAATGAATAAAATGCGAAATGAAAACTTGCTAAAGTTTCATTTGGGAAATGAAACTGATGCCATAAGTTTATTGGGAAGTAAAATTTGGCGAAAAATACTTTGGCTAAATGGCGGTATCCCAGAAAAAAGTCATTGGTACCTTAGCCGTTTGGTACATTAGCGGTTAATAAAACAAAAATATGTTCACAATAGTCAAAAGAAGAAGAAAAACCGGTCAAGTGCCCTAAGACTACGAAGTATTCAGGCACTTGAGTGGTGTTTTTCTTCGAAACTATTGGACGCAAAATTTTAATTTTATAATTTTCCGTCCAATAGTTTCCTATATAACATGCTGTTATAGACAGACAGACAAGTCAACGGTTCCAACAACGGTAGGTACGAAATCTTATTTCGATGCGTTGTTCTAGCGGTAACTTTTGGCTACCATGACCGCGGTTGTGGGTTCGATTCAAATACAAATAGCGTCATCCTAGTTAGGGAACAGTGTTATGTGGATATTTTTATTATTATATAAACCGTCTGAGACTCCTTAGGTAAATCAAAATCAATTTTTTTTATTCAAAGTAGCACAGAAACTGCGACTTAATGAACGTTACAAGTTAAACTAGGTGTCCATTTCAAAATCTAGATCATTTTGGAGAAAAAATGGACAAAAAAACTCCAAACTTAGTCTTTTCAAGTCCTTAATTTACAGGATTTATATAAATGTTCTAAAACTCATGCATTGAAGTGGCTTTAATTCCAGACATCATTGTCATCTAAATAATCCGCAGTACCCGCGCCGCGGGGACCGGCACGCCTACGCCACGCGGGGAGCGCAGAGACTAGCCGCAGTCGCCCGCAACTTGACCAAGACAAGTAAGTCTGTCCACGTCATGGGTCCGGAAGTATATAACAAACTTCCGGAAGATATTGTAAGCGCATGCAGTGAGTCCACTTTTAAAATAAAATTTAAAAAATGGCTTGTCGAGAGGTGCTTCTACAGCTACGGTGAGTTCCTGGCCTTTAAACAGTCTACATAATGTAGACCATCGATATTACTTTCTTTCATTTTTTAAATTGATACTGTTACAATTATGTAAAATTTGACATTATTCTTGACATTTTATATCATTGACATTTTTCTGTATTCAAATGAATTAATATTATTTTTATAGCTTTAATGTAATTATTATCTCTCAATTTGACATGTAATGAATATTACCAATAAATTATGTCTATGTCTAATCTTTAATGTTATAGTAGCTTTTTTTGGCACAAAGTGTGCTTCACGCATTTTTGGAACCGCGTTTCTGGCAAGCTTATTGTAAACTACACATTGTTAAAATGTACGTCACTTTCTTTTATTTCACACCATTAATTTCTCGTAAACCTGCAGGACTTATTCCAAATTTCCTCGGCGTCCAAATAATTGGCTAAATTAATTAGCTACTACCTACCTATGACAAAGAGTTTTAATTACTTAACCCTCCTGCGGATGTCCTTCCAAAATGGGCCCCGGGAATTCGTTCGGAATGCGTACTCGTGAAAGGGTGAGGGCATATTAACCCTCAACCCGTTTGACCTTAGGACCTTTTCGGGGGTCATATTGACAGGCGTGTCATTTGAAGGGTTAATGCAGGTAGGCTGTAATTGTTAGGTCAGATGGTTTTGGCGGAGTTCCGTAAAAAGTATTAAGAGGGTAAAATAAAAAACCAGCCAAGTGCGTGTTGGACTCGCGCACGAAGGGTTCCGTACCATTATCTATACAACATTAGACAAAGCCATCTATAAAAACCAACAAGAACCGTTTAACATTGACATTTAACGACATGACATCGATGCTGTGAAGGTTACATAGATGGCCGCTAGATGGCGAGCGCTGTCTTTAGACAACGTTTGTTGTATAGGAGCCCCCCGTAAATACTTATTTTATTCTGTTTTTAGTATTTGTTGTTATAGCAGCAACTGAAATGCATTATCTGTGAAAATTTCAACTGCCTAGCTATCACGGTTCATGAGATACAGGCTGGTGATAGACAGACAGACAGACAGACGAACATACAGACAGACAGACGGACAGTGAAGTCTTCGTAATAGGGTCCCGATTGGCACTCTTTGGGTAAGGAACCCCAAAGTATCGAAATTTTCGTAGCTGACCCTGAAGACAACTTTAATACACAAATTTTTATCATGTTTAGTTTGCAATGAAAGTTGTAGCCTAATGTAACAAAACCATGAGAAATCATAAGGTCGATTTGCACCATTCTCTTAAAAGATGACTTCAGAGACATTTCAAAAACTGTATTATCAAGAAGCAATAACTTAGAATGTAATTAATCCATCGAAAAATTTAAAAAAAACTTTTTTCTCCACACGCATCCACGGGCCCCCTGCCGAGCTGGCCACATCGTCCGATTATCGGGTTGTTGGTCTACCGACTGACCGCCGCCCGGCTCTCGGCCGCCACTTTGTTACTGCCCTGGTCCACCTGCCATCGTCCCGCCCATCGCCACTTCAGACTCGAGATTCGGTCACCAATGTCGGTAACCTTCGCCCGACGTTGGAGGACGACATTTGGTACTCTATCCACTAGTCTGAGGCCTAGCGTGGCTCGCTCCATAGCTCTTCGTGCCACATTGTCCCGGTAAAAATTCTACGGAATTAGGTACCGTACCGTACCGCACAGACCAAATAGGGGATGTATTAGCGAAGGGCAAGATAAAAAGTACGTGAAACCGGCGTGCGTGCATGCAACGACTAATGAATGTGGAGGAAGCGAAAGTGATCGGTCAGGATCGTAGCAAGTGGCAGTCCCTGGTCTCTGCCTACCGCTCTGGGATACAGGCGTGAGTTTATGTTATGTTATGTAGGTACCGTTAAATTAAAGGAAAATCGACGAATTCGGTATTTGATCGTGATTCAGATTGACATCGGTTGACTGTACTTTATTTATCAGGAAACTTTTCTATTTTCTATATCAAACGGAAAACTTATCCATCGCATCGAAGCGAGGCCGGGGGTGACAAACTTGTCAAAAGTCACCAATCAATTATTAGGTAACTGGAACATCGACAGCTGTCAAAAGTTATCGCCGTACTTTGTCGTCGTGGGGTCGGACCGTCTAATGACTTACCCTACAGGCTGTGGATTTGGTAAATGACGTCCAACTCTGGGAGGATAAACTAAGGAGGGCCCTTATTATGAAAAATGCGACATTACCGGAAGTAGCGAGATGGTCGTAAATCCGTATCTCAAGATATGATATGACGTCATTGAGCTAACAAAGAGACATGCATTTCTAGCGTTCATTATTCAGTGGCAGGAAATTTCGAAACTATTGAAAAAAAAAATATTTGTCGCTAGATTCGAGTGAATTGACGGGCTCAAGCGCGACGTTGACGACCCTTCCGGACATATCGCTGCTTGATAATAAGGGCCCTGAAATGTGTTTTTACTTTTCATTATTTAATTTCACTAAAACTTTACACTTTTACATTTTTTTTTTGTCAAAAACCACTTCGCTGCAGAGGCTTAAGCTATGTGAGACATCTGCACATATACCCTGCAAAATTAGTACAGCAGTCACGGAAGAGTGATACACTGTATCTCTGTGCAATATCCGAGCTCTATTGCAGCAATACTAGAGAAGATCAGAGGGACAGAGCACAGACCGGTGTAAGTACCTATTTACTTATATAAATAACATGACATAGGTACTTGTTAGAAATACATCAGCTTAACACACGTTCTAATAAATTACTCCCCAAAGGACCTGGTTTAAGGACCCCTGGAAACAATGTACTTTACCTAATCTCCAATCAGATAAATAAAAGCCAGTTTCTTGGTTTCACGGTGGAATTATCTGTCTTCTCTACACTTAGAAATAATTTAAAATAATACATTTAAAATAGAAATACGTATACATGTAGGCATTTTAGAAGCATAATTTGTGGTCGGTGCCTGGTTTCACGACCAGCACATATATTTTGGGCACCGACTCCAAATTATACTTCTACAATACCTACTTGTATACGTACTTCTGATTTAGTGGTATTCTTTTAAATTATTTCTAACTTTTTAGTGCTGCAGTGTTTTGAAATTGATTTTTATTTTTTATTATTATTTTTAGCTTAATAAGCATACCTTACCATCACAAAACAAAAGGCGAGATTTCTGCACCTTTTAGTAGTAGTTCTGTAGCAGCGAAAATAGTTTATTGCATCAATTTGTTATCGGCTATACAATCGAGTGCGCCGGTTTGAGATAGACTAGATAGCGTTTATAGAACAAAAGGATGCGATTTATGTGGTCAAGTGCTGGGTTTTAAAATACTGAAAAGAGCCACACATGAAGAGGTGACTCTAGACACAAAGTTACTAATTTAGCAACGTTTAAAAGATCATAGATTGGTCATGTTTTGTTACTCACTGACTACAAAGGTGATTTCGCTTGATGCCTTACTGAAAAAAAGTACCAATGGAGGCTCATTAAGCTCAGCAACATTATTGTTTCTATCCCAAAATGTTTCTTAATTTGTAAGAAACCTTAAAAATGGGTTATTTTTAGTACCTATATTATATCTATCTAATTAGCTCACAAATGGAGCCAGACCAGTTAGGCATAGGCCAATTCACTTTCACGCCAACTCATCCGGTCCTTTTCTGATCTCGTCCAATGTTTCCTAGCCGCTTTCACAATGTCGTCGGCCCACCGGGCTGGTGGTCAGCCCACTGACCGTCGACCCGCTCTTGGCCACCTCTCCAAGCGAGAGTACCAGCATCGAGGATGGCGATATGAGATAACTGGTTACTATTAAGTGACAAACGGAGCGGTGGTAGCCTAGTGGGTAGAACATTGGACTCGGAAGCGGGAGACCCAGGTTCGATTCCCAGTACCTATGACTTTGTTTTCTAAGTAATGTACATTTGTGAAGTTATAGTAGCAATACCACTCGCTAACGGTGAAGGAAAACATCGTGAGGAAACCTGAGTGTCCGAGCTATTTACATACCTCAGCGCTTGAAATCGCCAAACCGCGGTGGGCACGGGTGGTGATTAAGCCCATACTCTCTCTCTGAGAGAAGGCCTGTGCCCTACAGTGGGACGTATATAGGCTGCTTATGAAGTGAAAAACTTGGAGTTGCAAGGCTTTTCAAGGACAAAAAAGTTTCTCACGATCTTTTGGTGTTTTTGAAATAATCCGAAACTGAAATGGTTTCTTCAGTATCGGTACTCAAACCACTTCCAATAAGCACAAGATGAGTCACATCACGTCAATAATATGTTGTATTTATAAAGTAAGGACATCGAGAATTCTTTAAGGATAAAACTGTTTATGGTATTCACTTTAGAAAACCCTGGAAAAAACTAAACTGGTAACTGTCAACATTTGAAACTTTGACTTGACAACCTCATGCAGCGTTTTTCAAGTATTGATTGAAATACTGAAAAGGATCCGTTTTTCATCTCTTTCTTGCTTATGGGTAAACGGCTCATACTTTCTTGCTTATTATGACCGAAGCCAATCACTTCAAAAGTAGAACCTTGCGAAAAGAGAGGCAAGAAAAGCAACTTCACGCCCCAATCCCCGCAACTTAACTCCAATCCGCGTTTTCCCCGGGCAAAGCTCATTCGAAACGGGACAAACCAAAAACAAACTTATTTTAGAAAAAACAAAAACCTGACTACTAAAAAGTAATAGACGAATCCTTTGTTAAAATATGTGAGCCATTTGAAAGTTCTTCAGGACAGTCCTTTAGCACTTTGGCAATTGTTTAGTTTTGTATAATTCAGTTTCGTGAACTGTTATAGCTGTAAAGAACTAATTACTCCACACTGCTTTTTGGTGTAGTCAGTTCTAAATCACCGGACTATCTTTATAAAAAGCTCGAGTGGTCGTCCCGACAGAGATCCATGCATAAAAATAAAATCTGTGTCCCCGCGCACCGAACTATGGCATTCCGTGGTAGTTTTAGGTATGCGGCGTCCAAGTGTTGGAATGATATTCCTCCTCCAGTCCGTGAAGCGCCTAGTGGATTTGCCTTTGGGCGCAAGCTCAGGGCATATTTGCTTGAGCAGCAGAGACTTTCCCATCCTGTCCCAACTTCTCGCCGCAAGTGACTGACAATGTGATCGCATCATAATCATTAACCTTGTAAGTCATTGACATTATTTTTATTTTATGTAATTTTATTCATTTTCTTATTTATTTAATCATCTATTCATTCATTTATTTAACTATGTTATTATTGTTATGTACTGCACCGCAACCTATTATATTTGTGAGACGGACAGGCACTGGCTGAAAATCAGCGCTTTGGGTGAATACCCTCAGCACAATGCTGAGCTAGCTGCCTTTTCCAGCAACAGGGACACACCGCAACTTACGTTAATATAAAGTGTTTTATTGTTTTCTTTCTTTTTCTACCTTTTATATTGTAATTAAATATTTTATCTTGTAACTTGTTAATGTATGTGTGTGTATCTGTTGTTGAAATAAATGTTCTTCTTCTTCTTCTTCTTCTTCAATTATAGTTCTTTGTACGTCTTTAGTCTATGAAACGTATTTTTGTTGCTTAATACTTTTAAATGTACAATAAAAAGCAATAAAACATTTTTGGAGCGAGATTTAGCTTTACTCTCATTATTATCACCATAAACAGCCTAGATATACGTCCCACTGTAGGGCACAGGCCTGTCAGAGAGAGAGTATGGGCTTAATCACCACGCCTGCCCACCGCGGGTTAGCGATTTCAAGCGCCTCTCTTTTTAAACAAACTTGACATATACAGAATTTTTCTCCAGCTAAAGTGGAACTCAAAATCACCGTGAATTTTGCTTCAGCTCTGGGAATATTGTCTTCCTAAACGTTTTACTTACGAAATTACAGCTGACGTCAGCTATTTTGGTTATTTAGCAACTCGATATGACCGATAATATGACACAATGAGTTTTTCCAGTGACAATCATTATCGATCTTGATATGACCGATAATATGATACGGTAAGTGTCACATTGTCCTTGTAGAGCTGTGGTAACCTAGTGGGTAGAACACTGAACTCGAAAGCGAGATACCCAAGTTTGATGCCCAGTTCGGGCATGTACTAACTTTATATGACTTTGTTTTCTGAGTTATGTACATTTGTAAAGTAGCAATACCACTCGATAACCGTGAAGGAACATGAGTGTCTGAGCTATTCGCATACATCAGCGCTGGAAGTTGCCAATCCACGGTGGGCGCTCGTGGTGATTAAGCCCATTCTCTCGCTCTGAGATAAGGCATGTGCCTATAGTGGGACGTATATAGTCTGCTTCTGATACACTGTGAAGTCACACTTATTATCAATACAATGTAATTAATTTGACATCTCATTTGTCAAAATCAGCCATCACTCGAGCCCGCCCGTAAGAAAATATAAAAGGAAAAATATTATTTTCGAACTGAAACTTTCGTAGGCACTGCACACTATTAGCTTAATTCTGGATTCACTTGGTTGATTTTGTTTTTCCGGAAGAGTCCGACTAGATTTCGTTCTGATTAGCTGAACTTAAAATGGTGAGTAGAGACGGAGCTCGCGTCATCGGTTGTTCGTCTATCACAAGTGATAATTTCACTTGTAGTAAATGAATCCGGCACTGAGCTAGTAAAAATATTGATTTAAGAACCACAACACTTAAATTAATTATTAAACAGGACAGACTTAATGTAAGTTACTGTTGTATATGATGTATAAATATACTTACAAATATCATCATCAACCCATTATGTCCCCACCGAGGGGCACGGGTCTCTTCCCTCAGGAAGGTATAGGCCATACTCCACCACGGGGGCCAAGTCCGAATTGGTGGAGGCTTGTAGATTAGTGGCTCGTCTACTGTCAGAAGTTGTCAAGCCGCCCTAAGGCCTCTGACTTGGCTTAACGACTGCCATCTATCGACGGCAGCCGGCACCAACAGCTTAACGTGCCTTGCGAAGCACGGAACCGCTCGGAAAAATGCCACTAGCGTTAGAAATAGACGGCGACCCATCCGTGCACTGAACGCGCCCTGTGTTGCTTAACCTTCGTGATCGTTTAAGATCACTCAGGCAGCCGGGGCTACGAGCGATTCAACTTACAACACTTACAAATATACTAAGCTGGAAAGTCATAACTCTCCCTTGTTTCCGCAGTCGGGTATTAAAAGCAAAGCCAACAAAGCCGTTTCTTTTCCTCAAATTAGCATGAGCCTCGGCGATGCAACAAGCCACCAAGTTGCAATGTAAATTGCGGATGGAGCAGATTAAAAGTTTCCCAGAGATGGCTATTTTTTGAAACCAGACGCGATTGGAGCGCCCTCTGCTTTTCCTTTGTTTTTGTCCGCAGTTTTCAATATACCCGTTTTTTTTTTAATTTGTTTTATAATGGGTGAAAATTAAACCATAGTAGTTTATTTATTGGTCGTCTGTTTGTCTGTCTATTAGTCTTTCAGTGTATTAAAAGTTGTATCAACCAAGGTCATCGGATCCTTTAGCTTCTAAGTCAAGGCAATCAAAAGATTTATGTCAAATATTGCAGTGGTAGCCTATGGGGCAGAACATTGCACTCGCAAGCGAGAGACCCAGATTCGATGCCTGGTGCAGACATGTAGGTACCTATGACTTTGTTTTCTAAGTTATGTACATTTGTAAAGTCATAGTAGCAATACCACTCGCTAACAGTGAAGGAAAACATCGTGAGGAAACCTGAGTGTCTGAGCTATTCACATACCTCAGCGCTTGAAATCGCCAATCCGCGGTGGGCACGCGTGGTAATTAAGCCCATACTCTTTCCTTGAGAGAAGGCCCCGCAACGGGACATAAATGGACTACATAAAAAATGTTTTAGCTCTAATAAATAGCATTAAACTAATTGAAACGACCTGGGGAGTCCCTGGATGCGGGCGGCACAAGACCGAGAAGCTTGAAAAACCATGAAGGAGGCCTATGTCCTGCAGTGGGCGTCAAATGGCTGATGATGATGATGGTGAATTGAAACCTTAGAGCGCATCAGAAACTGAAAGCATATTTTGGCTAAATTAATAAATAAATGTACTCAATTGTAACGCAAGCTGGCTAAATTATCGTCGAGAGTAGAGGGGCTGATTTTATTGTTTGCTTGACGTGTAAGACATTTTTTGCCAAACTTTACGGTTCTAGGTCAACGGGAAGTACTCTATAGGTTTTTCGGCAAAAATTAAAGGAAAAGCTCCGAAAAAATTATCAATCAATCAACCACCCCATACTCGTCCACTGCTGGACACAGGCCTCCCTCAAGGCACGCCGCTTCTCTCTGTCCTAGGCTATCCTCCGAGAAAAATTTCACATAAAAACCGATTAAACACTTATCTTTGCAGTCGTTTTGTACGGGAGTACATACTTTGCAACTGCAAAGTAAGGTTTGTAACCACTTGCACGTGTGCTGTTTTTTTTTTTCCAAGCTTGAAAATGAGAGGTCTCTGCTTATTAGCAGCCGATTACCCTCTTTGGAGTTTTCAGGGGAATGCCTTTATTAAAGATGTAGGACATCGTCTAAGGAACCGTGGCTTGAACTACCGCTCTGGGGCATATTTGATGCAAAGGATCTCCCTTACTAGATCTCCCTTAACGCTGGCAGCATTACTCCAGCGCGGTAATGCTGCCAGAGTTATGGGAACCTTCGGGTCGGATATGTCTCGGGGCGGTCTGATTGACAGATTTTGTATTGTTTGTATTATGCGTGTGTATGTGAGAGTGTGTGTGTGTGTGAGGGAGAGAGATTTATTTTTATGTTTTTCCGAACGTATAATTCATAGTTTTAATTTTTGACAAAACATTTGTGGCTATGATATTTGTCCAGTTGTAAGGTATTGACCCTTACATTTTTTTTCCAAAGTCATCCTTAACGTAACGGAGTAGAGTGTATACTGTAAATGTGTATTTAGTTTTCTTTCTGTTGTTGTGCATATTATGTTACTTATCTGCTTATTTTGTTTCTATCTTGTTGGTATAATAAATGTCTTTCTTCTTCAAATGTCGAGATGGTATGGTCTGGTACATAACTGTTGAATAGCGAAGCGTTGCTATATTGCCACACTGCTACGAGAACTACGCGGCGTGACGTCATGCTACGGTAGCGCTACGAACTGCTACGTGTGATTTAGGTATTTAGCGGCCGTTGTTGTTTTGAGATCAATTCGATACAGAGTGCTTGCTATAACACTGCCGATTAAAGAAAGAGACTGCAAAACTATTTCTTTTTCACTTTCATAATAATTCCGTCAATATTGTGTGAGAGAAAATTTTATTACAATGATAACAAAACTGAGTAGAACTACCATCTTTGAAGTCAAAAGAATAATTAGTTTAGGTAACAAGCACCTAGAAAACAAAAACCATGTAATAGGGGTTAAAGTATGAAATTGCCGTTTTATTGCAATAGGTTCTTTGAATTGACATATAATCTTCATGGTTTGAGGTTTTCGAATGAAACTTTTTTCAAATGGTTTCTATGATGTTCTTTTTTTAAAAAATGTGAAACATTTCAATATCGACTTTCAAATGTTTTTGTTATTCAATTTAGACAAGAAAGATGGATGGTTCCGACGCGGAACTAACGCGGCAGAAACAGCCCGCAATATCAATGCTGCGTTTGGAGAGGGGTCTACTAACATGTTACATGTTACAATTCGATCCAATATTCCTTCATTTCTGTACCGATTCAACAAGGCAACACAAGTTTCAACACGCGTTTCTTTCTGCAGATCAGTCAAATTATGAGGCACCCATTTTTCGTATTTTTTTATTTTATTGATTTGACGCAAGTGAGTCAATACTGTTGTAGACTCCTTAACTCATAGAATCTTTCTAGTTTAAGATTAGCAGTTAAGACTGGCATGTTATTGTTCATCTTTATAAAATAAATAGTTTAAATATATTTTTTTATTTTTTTTCTGACTTCAATGAAAATTAGTCTGCGTGAATCAGAAGTACATATGTATAAGGATTATAGCCCGTATCAAGGATGCACAGTCAGTATTGGCCGACCACATCACGTGTATAATGCACGGGCATCAATTCTTGTGCCGTATACGGCGTCCATGTTGTGTGTTTTATTCGGATGCGAATTTCAGGCAGCGCATTACCCACCCAAAATTAAAATTTATAATTTGCTTCGACGATGTTCTATCCCATGTTTAGCGCACAGATATTCAAACTATTAAAATGCTTGCGACATAATCTCAGTGTTTTTTGTTGGCCATCAGGCAGCGTATGTTCTGCCGAGAATGTATCTAGCTTTGGTTCAGTCATACAATCAGAACTAAAAGAAAACCGGCCAAGTGTGAGTCGGAATCGCGCAGGAAGGGTTCCGTACCATTATCTATACAACATTAGACACAAAGATCGAGAAAAAACCGCAAAAAAATCACGTTTGTTGTATGGGAGCACCCCTTAAATATTGTTTTTTTTTCTGTTTTTAGTATTTGTTGTTATATGGCAAAAAAAAAATATCACCTGTGAAAATATCGACGGCCTAGCTATCACGGTTCATGAGATAAAGCCTGGTGACAGGCAGACAGACAGACAGACGGACAGTGGAGTCTTAGTAATAGGGTCCCGTTTGGCATCCTTCGGATACGGAACCCTAAAAAGTAACTTCAAAGTTAAATATCCACATCCACGGGTGGAAATGGAGTGACGCTATTCTTAATCCGGCACCACACGGAAACTTGGCCCAAAGACATCGAGTAACATTGTCCATCGCCATTCTACGAACTACTACAATGTACATTATTTACGTTGAAATACAGTTTTATTTTTATAAAGTCGTCTTGTTGACATTAAAGTAATTAATGTCCTAGCATCCGCCTTTCAGTGTCCCCAGCAAAAGGAAAGGAAGCGCGTGTGGGTACACACCGGGACCAGTCAAGACAATAAACATAACACGTCTTTACGAGCGGCTTCCTTCCTGGAAATAAAAACACTACGGCTACCATCGTAAACAAAAATTACACGGCAAAAAGTTCTGTATTCACGCTGCGGCAATAAAGAGAACTACATACCAGACTAAGGTTGGAAGCTGTTGCGTAGAATGGCGCTCATTGGGTTTTGAAATTAAATCACTGATGAATTCTTCCCAAGAAATGTTTGCTTTACATTTCTTTGACTGATTCGTTCGTCTAGTCGTATCACGTCGGATTACCATGCCGGAGGTCGTGGGTCAGACACCCACTGGGGAGCGCCATACATTTGCACAAGTGACCTCAACCTGTCCTTGCCTGGTTACCACAGCAGAGGTATATACTATTTTGGGACCAAGACAAGTGATTATGTTGTGTGGAAGTTATTTATAATAATAATAATTATTTTGTTTGAATATTCTTATGTTATCTTTATTTATTTTCGACATAATGACTGCCTCATTAGTCCAGCAATTAATACGCTTGACTAACAATAAAGAGCTCGTTGGTTCGATTCCCACTAGAAGCTACCGTACTTGATTTGTACAAATGGCCTCGGTCTGGGTGTATTTATATGTTTGTGATGTCATTTCCTGGTTACCTAGTTTGGGACCAGCAAAAGTCACCATTGTGTTGTGTGTAAGTTATTATTATTATGTGATGGTCCATTTCATGAGCGAATGTGGGTGGAAGGGCTGGTAAGGGACCCCCCAGGTAGAGATACTTCGACCAAATAGGGGATGTATTAGCAAAGGGCAAGATAAAAAGTACCTGAAACCTGTGTGCGTGCGAGCAACGACTAATGAATGTTGAGGAAGCGAAAGTGATCTGTCAGGACCGTGGCAAGTGGCAGTCCCTAGTCTTTGCCTACCTCTCTGGGATACAGGCGTGAGATTATATATGTATGTATGTGACGGTCTATTGACCGTCCCAATGCATTATATCAACCTACAGGGTGCTTTCTTTTTGGAGTTGCAATTTTGTCATATTAGAAACAAACAATTATGATAAAGCGAGTGCTTCTAAGAGTTTCTAAGGCATTCTTTCTTTATATTTTATTTATTTCATTTTAGAAAAAATTGCAGCTTACATTCAAAATGGATAGATACAGTAGTGTAAGTATGAGCTAAAAATTAGTTTCTGCATATGGTAACTAAGTAACAAACATGTGCAAATAGATATATTTTTTAAAATCATCGAAATGGACAAACCATGACCTATTGACTACCAATTAAGAGTTGGATCTCTTAGAAAAAATCGCGAGATTCAAGAAATCAATGCTTTTAATCTATTAATCTAACCATCACGAAATATTTGAAAATATCGCGTCTTGAAATAAACTGTGTCAGGGTGTACCAATGAAATATTACATCGATTAGGTACTATTAATTAAGAGTTACATATCTTTAAAGAAATCGTTACTTTTAATAAATCAATACGTTTGACCTATTAATCTTACCAGCAAATACATTAAGAATATCGCTTCTAAAAATAAACTGAGTCAGGGTGTTCCAATGAAAACTTACATCGATTACTTGCGCAAAATGCAAAGTTTCTACATTCAAAAAGCAGTCCAGTTACAATCCAAGAGAGTTTGAACTTCCCCTTGCCGCTGCGCTGCCAGCAAATAAAACAAAACAAGCGACCGCCTTCACTCGGCGGTATTGCTTCCGTTTGACCAACAAACGTTCGCCACTTGATGCCGTTTCTCTCTAGAGATTCTTAGGGTCTCCTCACACGGTAAACGACAAGAGGGCGATTCTCAGTTTGTCCGTATAATTTTTGCATGTTGCGTGCCACTTACCTTCGCGAAACTTTAGTAAAATTCAAGATTTTCACGAAGCCGCCACCGCTGTGTCCACCAGAAGCCGCCACCGCTGTGTCCACCATTATCTTTTCATGGCAATCGTACACCCACCGACCGCCGCGATACAGGCGATGCAGCTACACAAAGCCGGCACTGAAAGTTAAGCTACCCTCAATGTTTGAATGTTTAATGGATATTGTTACCTATTTTCTGTAAATTTGTAAAAAAAATGTAAGTTTATAAAAAAATAAATTGAATTGAAATTTAAATATTTTTTTTTATTAATGTTCAGCGACAATTCACTCATTTGTGATGTGTCCACTTTGTGATTTTGTGGCGAAAATCCTGTAATTTTCGGATTTTTATTGGGGTTTTGTTACGCTCTGTATATAAAAAGTACTGCCTAGAAGGTAAGTACATTTTATAATAAATTTTTGTCACTTTAACAAAAAAATATGGATGAAAAAAAGGAAGAAAGAAAAACGAATTTCGGTCTCTCCTTACTTTTTGTACCAGGGCCAATCGGCCTTTTCTTTGGCAACCAAAATTTTAATCACTGATCTCCCCCTTCAGTTTTGACGCCACAAGGCCCTCCCACCACGACATGCTCCGCACCCATTACGGTGGAAGTTTGCGGCGACAAATTCGAGCGATTGAAGCAACTGCATCGCTCCAAAATGTCACCGTGAAGGCAAGTACTTACAATCGATTGAAACTACATCGTTATGTGACTCTACATTGGACGGTGAGAAGCCTGGTAACTGAGTGAAGAGTTAGTATTGGGCTGTGAAAATTGGCACTAGAAATAAAAACTGACCGAGTGCGAGTTTGGCTGGTAATTCAAGGGTTCCGTACAATATTGAAAGAATAAATGTGGAGAATAATAAATGTGGAGTTTCTTTGTTAGCTTCTTCTCCGCATAATCTATTAATTGTGAAACTAACAGCTTTGACGTTCATTAAGTGAACATTTTGTTTTTATAGTGAATAAAAATGTTTGACGTTGACTTTGAATTTATTAATTTGTGTTATGCATTTACGGAACTCTGCATATACCAATGACTTTGTTTTCTCAGTTACGTACTTTTGTGAAGTTGTAGTAGCTATGCCACACGCTAACGGTGAGGAAAACATCGTGAGGAAACCTGACAGTCTGACGTGTTTACATATCTCAGTGCTTGAATTTGCCAATCTGCGGTGGGCACGCGTGGTAATTAAGCCAATACTGTATCTCTCTCTCTCTCTGAGAGACAATTGAAATTTTTAAGTACTCTATTTTCTTGTGCATGTGATTTGTGAAAATAAACAATTTAGGTACTATTATGTCATGTAAAAAGAAATATGAATTTGAGACTTTTATTGTTATTCTCTCTGATCTGAGGTTATTCTATTATAGTACTGACATGTATTACTGTTTTTACAAAGAGCCAAAATCATTCATTTTCGCATGTGCCCCTAACTTACTATTGCAATTTTTATTGTTAATGGATTTAATTATATATCCTCCATAGTGACACTTTTTCTGCGAAATTTCAACTGGCCACCTTGTAGGATCCAAGAGATAAAGTACTTCGAAGGTAGGAAATGTTTTGATGACTTTGACACTCTTCGAGCACGAAACCCTAAAAAGTACCTACCTTTGTAAGCAACCACACCCTTCTCTTGTTCAATGTTATATTACACGATTGTAAGGCTTTGACAAAATTACTTTAAAAATATTACATTTAAAAGTATAAAAAGCTAAATCTGATTTAACATAACTGTTAATGTTGGAAGTTATGAGTTGATTTTTTTCATTGTTACTGTAGAATTAGGACTTCATTATTAAGACGTAGCCTTCATGACCATTTTTTCCCTTTACACAGCGTGATTCGCTGATAATTTTATTTCTTCAGACACAAAAGAAACTATCTCAGTCAAGTGAAACAAATATCAATTTTCTGTTTGACTAATGTTTGTACCTAGTTTATAATGGGTCTTTTTCTAAGAAGCGTTTGACGATCGCGCTGAAGTGACTTACTTTCAGAACCCAATTTTTACAAATCGTTTGGGCCTCATAAGAAGGCTCAAAGTCGCTAAACGAGCAATGGAAAGAGATATGTTAAGAGTTTCACTGCGTGATCAGATCAGGAATGAGGAGAACCGCAGAGGAAACCGGGTTACTGATATAGCTCGAAGAATTGCTCAGTTGAAGTAGCAGTGGGCGGGGCACATACCTGGGCACATGCCGTTATGGCAAAAAAGTTCTGACCTGGCGACCGCGGATCGGACGACGCAGCGTGGAAAGGCCTCCCACCAGATGGTCGACCATCTGGCTACAGTGGCGGGGAGTCGCTGGATGCGGGTGGCACAAGACTGGCAAGCCTGGAAAACCATGAGGGAGGCCTATGTTCTGCAGTGTGCGTCAAATGACTGATCATGTTGATGTTTATAAAGTTAGAAGCTTCATTTACTCCTTAAAAAAACCGTGGTTAAGTTTCAACTTGATCGCTTTGCCGATTCTTGGGAAAGAGGGTCTCGACAGAAGGACGGACGAACAATAAAGTGGTCGATTAAGGCCTCCGGCCTTTCCTTTTGAGATACGAGTTGTATTCAGTTTTTACTAGTTTCACACTCACTGGCTCGCTCAAGCACAATCCTGACACGACCGTCCGGCTTCCTGTACAATGATTGACTGACACTGACAGCTCGGCTGCCGGTGAATTTGTGTCTACCCTTATACACTTCAAGTATCTGGGTAGACTTACTTATACTACAATACGGAATCTAAACACATACGTACACATACATAGACTCACGCGTGTATCCCAGACTGGTAGGCAGAAGACTGCCACTTGCCACAATCCTGACTGACCACTTTCGCTTCCTCAACATTCATTAGTCGTTCCATGCGCACACGCCGGTTTCGGGTACCCAAAAATTTATGTTTTAATCAATCTGCTCTAAAGTTAACGTGGAAATACTTAAAATTAATCTGTTTCATAAGCCCGGCAACTCAGTGAATCTCGCTAATCCTAATTTAAAACAGGAATGCCTCTTAATACAGCTACTTAATTTTAATACCCCCTAATGCCTTCGCTTAAATCTTCCTTTTGTTCATTCCGTAGACGCACAAACATGTCATCAGGGATAGAGTGATATCAGAATAAGAGTAGAAATGTGAATTAAAATGACATCCAAAGTTTTTTAAATTTCCTACTTTACATTGGTGACTCAAAAGTATTTTATGTATTCTTGGAATCACATAACTCTGACCTTGTCAAAAAACAAAACAAACAAGACTTAGCAACGACTTAGCTTGATTGCCTCGATGGTCTAGCGGCTAACACTCTTGACTACCAAAACAGTGGTCTTGAGTTCGATTCCCACTGACGGCCGCCGTTCTTGATCAGTTCAAACTACCACCGTCTAGGTTTATTTCCATGCTTGGGATATCCTTGCCTGGTAACCACAGTACGGGGTATCCTAGGACCAGGACAACTTCTTGTGTTGAGTGGAAGTTATTATTATTATTATTTATTCGAGGAGAAAAAACAGAATTGGCAGACTTACAAGATCAAAAATATTAAAGTCAATATAGTACATTTTGCCAATTCCTCAGCGTATCCCACAGATAGGTAATACTTAATATGATAAATAAATAAGAGTTGCAATACAGGATGTAGTTCTAGTTTTAGTCCTCAGATTCAAATAAACAAACAATAAAGCAACTGTTTCAGAATGAGATACATAGGTTAATATGCACACCCACACAATCATTAATATTACTTATTGCTGACTTAGTGTGTACAGTGTGTTTCATACGTTGCGGTCCTAGTGTTTGGGAGGCCTGGCATGCTAAGATACAGATCTCTGGTCTACTTTAGGTCTTTCCACAAATTAGTTCCATTGTGCTATATTGTATCACTTCTAATGTATCTAATTTGTGGATGGAGAAATGAGCTTTATTTGTATTTGTATTGTAATACTATCTACATAATAATAATTCTATGTACATTGCGTTGCCAATTATTACGACTGCTCTTTCTACTTTTAATCTGTGAGTTAGTCGGCTGCACAATGTACGAGTATATAAAATTGTCATAGTTAACTGTTAATTGGAGTTGTATGAAATAGAGCTCTAATCTCTGTCTAACCCTCAAGGATATGAGCGTAAGTTTGAAGTTTACGTGTCAGCTTATTTGCACAATATTCCATTTGAAGAAAAAAAAAAAAGAGTTATTTTTAAATTACTTAAGTTTTCAAAACAATCAGTTAAGTATTTGAAACAGTGACCTAATGAACATTGTAAATTGGAGTGGGGTAAATAAATAAATATTGTATTAAAGGGTGATGGGGGAAATCAATTAACCTACAAAACGTTATTATTGGTTGTTATCGCGTAACAAAGGGTATTATTAATATTATTTATTTAATACGGAGATATTATAAAAACAGTGCCACTTATTCTAAGTTTAGATGATAAAAACATGTACCAGGCATGCCTCCAAAAATATATGCCACTAAGTACTTCAATATGAGTAAGTTAAAGGTGAGGGCAAGTATTGAGTAATTTATGAAGAGTACGCGAATTAGTTTATAGTAATAATATGTGACAACAATTATGGTAACTAATCAATGTTCATGTGGGGTCCTGAAGTGACTGTATAACATAATAACAGTAATATTTAACCTTAACGCGATATTGTTGCAGGGAATCTAAAAGAAGAAGAAGAAGAAGAAGAAGAAGAAGAAGAAGAAGGAGAAGGAGAAGAAGAAGAAGAAGAAGAAGAAGAAGAAGAAGAAGAAGAAGAAGAAGAAGAAGAAATATATTGATTAACAAGATACATCACAGAAACAAAATAAGCAGATAAGTAACATAATATGCACAACAACAGAAAGAAAACTAAATGCATAACCGACCAAACGAATAAATAAAACAGGACCAAAGATGTAGCTCGTGGTGTATCTATTTATTTAGTTTACTTTATTAGAAACAATAACAGCGCAAACAGCAACCAAATCAATGACAAAATAAGGCCTAAAAGAGTTTTCAATAGCTTATCAACTAATTTACATGTTTCTAAACGCGTTTACACAAAAAGCTCGCTGAAAAATGCTTTAAAAATTTGTAGAAAGCCAAATAATACACAAATAGAGACGAATACACAAAAAATTACTGTAATTGCGAAGGGCAATTTCCTTACTGACCGGATGCCCTTGTATGGACACACATTGCATGCTAAGGTACCCGGGGTTCTCAAAATGCGCGTCACGTAGACATCGTTAGTGACGTACTAACGACCGACGCGACCACTTCAACGTGGAATGTAGGAGTGCACATGGCGCTCGATTTTAGGCGGGACTGCTGCGGAGAAAGGGTGAACTTTGATGCGATACGTCTTACAGTTCGATAGTAGGTGGTCCCTTGCTAAAACAGTATGCAAAGAAAATATGTTGCTTCGGCAGGGACTGTAACCACCTTTCGTGTGCAATTCATTTGTATATCGTTAAGTAGCCACTACACAGATCCTCTTGATTCGTGCCGCTAGATGGCGCCTCGTAATACATTGCGCACTTTGAGCTAAAATTAAAGCTTACTTGTCGAAGTCACGGTAAGCCAACGGCCGTGAAACCCAACACAGCCCCGGGTGATCTTTGGTCAAGATTTTGTCATGTGAACAAGTGTTTTTGCTTCTATTTGAAATGATAGCTATAATAAAATGTTTATATTTCTGATTAGAAAATCCGTTTTCAAGTACATATTTTGTTACATGCTGTATCATGCAAAATTTTTGAAGGACCTGATAGTAGAAAATCATACAATCCTTCTAAACTCTCTGTCTACTGTGTGAGATTACAAAAGTGAGTTACCGAATGGTGCACATGAATATTGAATCAAATCATTTTCCAAATTTTCGATTCTTTGAACGAAATAGTTTCTTGCCCAAAATTTTACAACTGGTCCTTTAAACTACTTTATCATCTGCAGTCAACATCTCCTTCTAAGTAAGTTACTTAATAATGGCATAAAGAGAGATGGATAATCTTTTGAAGGGTACCGAAAGAACTATTTAGACTGTTGCCATCCGTGAACCGCAACATGAACATAATATCATCCTTGCATCGGACGACTCCGCAGCCGTTTGAACCTTGTCTGCACTTTCTTTTATTCTAATTATTTTTATAGTTAAAAACAAGCGTTGTATCAGCACGCAGCACTGATGGCCGATAGGGCCGAAAAGTTCTCGAATGGAGACCACATATCGGCAAGCGCAGCGTAGGACGACCAGCCACAAGATGGACAGATGACCTCGTCCCAGTGGCAGGAAGGTTCTGGATGCAGGCCGCTTCCAACTGGTCTTTTTGGAAATCCATGGAGGAGGCCTATGTCCAGCAGTGGACTTCTTGTGGCTAAATGATGATGATGGAGCGTTGTATTCACTGGAAATTTTTCTTTTGAGATCGATGTTTCATCAATGCGTATGGCAAAATCATGAAAAATTACGATGTCAGAAAGTAACAATAACATACTATCAATGATAAAGTCATCGTTAAATATGTTGAAAATGGAGTCAAGGCCAATTTTCTCAGTCGGTCCCAAGTAAAACTGGAATCACATGGCTACCATACTTTCACTCGACCTAACGCGACAGGAAGGTGCCCCACTGCGCACTTTTTGCTAGCTAATGATTCTTTTCTACTGTAATGGCATCCTTGGACTTTGAACTACTTTGACAAGTAAAGAACTACTTAAAGAACTGTTAGTTGATACAGATCTAATAACTTAATAATATTAATGACAATATTCAGGTTCAATCATTACAATTTACAATCAAAATGTCCTTAGAATTAAGAATTGGTGACGTTAGATTTTTATACTTAGTTCAAAATCTAGCGTCAGGTCTACTTATTTTGTGACAAGCAAAGTAATTAAGAAGGGACCTACAGAAGAATCAAGATATTTTTAAAATTTATTTAAAACGTATCTTCACTTTTCTCTGTCCTTTGGACTCGGTGGTACACGATGCAGCAAATCACGCTACACTAAATAGCTACATTCATTAAATTGCTTGAATTACACTTTAATATTGGGTAGTAAACACAAACTCATGCCTGTATAGCGGAGGGGTAGGCAGAGACCAGGTTGCCGCTTGCCACGATGTTGACTGACCTTTTTCATTTCATTAACATTAATTAGCCATTACATGCACGCACGTCGGTTTTGGGTACTTTTTTCGGTAGTACAAAGTCTTAAATGCAAGGTGAATCAAAATGCCCTTATTTTACCAAAAGGACATTTTTAAGCAAATAGGTACTACATAAAAGACATTTTTGACATAAGAGTAATTGGCACAAACGCCAGCCCTCTGTTAATTACCTTTAGTTTACTTTTAATGTGTTTGTGCTGTTGTGTGCCTTAATAAAAAAAATAAAAATAAAAAGAGTAATGTTGCATTAAACGGGTCTACTAAACCCGGTTATTAATTAGGTAAAATTTAGTAACCTTAGATGAGTAATCGCGGTTAAACCGGTTTAATATATACGAAATAGTGACGTTGAAATTGTGAAAAAAATATAATTACCTATTATCAAGCAAGATAATTATCGAACAGTTGATATTGATCCGTAATAACAAGGTATTATCATTTGTAAATTTTATTTACAATGGTAAAAATATTCGCTTTCTTACACCCTGTTTGGTATGGTTCATCGATCAGAATAGGTACATTTGTATTATAAGATTGGACAGTCCAATTTCTTAAATCAAACTCGCTTAAATGCATCCAATATTTGCTTCAACGAAAAGTTATAGATTATTCCGTCTGTTGTCTTGGAACTAAAGATAAGTTTATGAAGCAATAACTCTGACACAAAGTTAATTTCACGTCTGAAATGTTTACGGCTGCCTCAGTCCTCAAAATTACATTGTGAATTGTAGCCTGCCACTTTGAGTCAGAGTTTGTATGAAACGGTTAATATTATGGACGAATAAACTTAAATTAACTTGCTGTGATAGCGAAGTGACGCAAAGGATAGGTTTTTCATTGAAATGTGTTTTATAAAGAAAGGTCTTTTATAAAGACTTTTTAGATAAATAGATTTTTACAAAGACTTTTTAGATAGATAGATAAATGATTTATTCACATAAGACACACACACGTATATAAAACAAGGTAATACAATTCCATTTAAAAGTCACAATACGACGAAAGAATATAACAAAACAATAACATACACAAATACTTTTTAATAAAAAGTCCCAGAAACAGACGTGCGTGCGTGCGTGCAACGACTGATGAATGTTGACGAAGCGAAAGATATCTGTCAGGATCGTGGCGAGTGGCAGTCCCTGGTCTCTGCCTACCCTCCGGGATACAGGCGTGAGTTTAAGATATGTAGTTTTAAGTAGTTTAATTTATCTCAGATAGCTTCTAAAAATATTACCCTTTCGCGAACATCCACCGTAAGTAAAGGCGATAACAATAAAATAACAAGAAATCATATTATGTGAGTGTCCCGCCATGCGTTGTTAGGAGTAACGAAAAAATAATCATAAATAACATATAATAGTAATAATATAAGGATTTATTTCTTGACAGAATTTACAAATGTTTTCTTACATACAATAAATTTAATTTTTTTATAAGTGGTCATTTTTAGGGCTCCGTACCCAAAGGGTACGTTCGTCTGTCACCACGCTGAGTTTCATGAACCGTGATAGTTAGACAGTTGAAATTTTCACAGATGGTGTATTTCTATTGCCGCTATGAGACTAAATACTAAAAACAGAATAAAATAAATATTTAAGGGGGGCTCCGACACAACGAACGTGATTTTTTATCGTTTCTTGCTCGATATTAATACCGGCAACAGGTAGACGCTTGAAATATTCAAATGTTGTATGGATAATGGAACGGTACCCGGAACCCTTCGTGCGCGAGTCCGACTCGCACTTGGCTGGTTTTTTTATATCACTTGACACTTTGACACTAGCACTGAAACTCGTCAAGTTGTCTCTCGACATAGGCCTCCTCCACGTTTTTCCACGTCACCCTATCTGATGCTGCTCTTCTAAAGTTCTGTGAAAGATCATCCTCCCATCGTTTTCGTGGTCAAAGTCTTAATTAACGTCAAAGCTGTTAGTTTCACAATTAATAGATTATGCGGAGAAGAAGCTAACAAAGAAACTCCACATTTATTCGTTTCAAAACAGGTTTGCTTAATTATCAGAGTTTTCAACTTAAAGTTACACTACACTAGATACAATCGTTCCTGTTAACATTATTTAAATACCAGACATCCTTGTCTTCAAAATAATCCTTAATGTTATAATAGGCTTTTTTGCACAGAGTATGCTTAATACATTTTTTAAACCGCGTCGGTGGTAACTCTAATATATCTTGAGGAATCTTATTGTAGAACCATACACAGTGCCCCATAAAGGATGTATTAACTTTTGCAAGTCTAAAACGTGGAAATGACAATTTATGTTTATTCCTAGTATCAATATGGTCTTCCTCTCCTCCTTTTTCGGTCTCTTTTTTTATTTTTTTAAAGATGGATTTACATTTTGTTTTTTACAAATTTCGCCAAACTGCGGTGCAGTTTGTTGGCGTTACGCTCCTATAACTTATGGTTTACAATCAGTCTTTTACAGCTCTTACTATTTTTAAAAATTTTAACTTAACGGCCCTACCCGCACCACCGAGACGTCACTCAAAGTCGCCTTTGAGATCGAATTTTGTATGAAGAATTTTAGTTAAATGCTATTCAAGTCGTGCCTAAGGGAGTAGTGCAAATCAGCCTTAATATAATATAAGGTACTTATTTATTTATTTATTTTTTTTTTTTTTTTGGTGGGTGAAGTTGGTATTGGATATGGGTGGGGTCGCTAAGATCCGAGCTTAGTGACTTCTATAAAAAGCCCGTCTTCCGACTGCAGTGCTCTGATGGTGGAGCACGAGTATGCAGGTACCAACCAGTCCGATCTGTCCACGTCCTCGTCGTACCCCCTGGGACCTTCTGCGCCCGTACTCTAAGTACGATCACCATCACTATCACAGAGCGCAGATGCTAAGGACAAAGGGCGAAGGCGAGCAACTGGCGCCTTAAAACTGGTTTCAACTCGGAAGGGACGATACCTGAAAATAAACGGAGCTAGGTCTTGAGCTCAAAAGTGGCAGCCCCACTAATGGCCTAGGACGCAGGGGGTTAATCACCCACTCGTCTGAACACAAACGATTGTGAAAGGAAAAGCAAAACTTACGGACCGGATTTTAAACCAACGACCTGGCTATTCAATAATGGCTAACGAATTCACCTTATGTACATGGAACTTAAGAACACTGTACAGACCAGCGGGCCTTCAACTTTTGTGTCAACAACTTGCAAATCACAGGGCTGACATAACAGCGGTTCAGGAACTTAGATGGTTGGGACATGGCGTTATTGATAAACCAGATTTCGCCATATATTATAGTTGTAATGAAAAGCATCATACCTTTGGAACGGGTTTCGTCGTGAGCAAACGTCTAAAACATCTTGTAACTGACTTCCAACCAATTAATGAACGTATGTGTAAAATCAGATTTAGAGGAAAATTTCAAAATTACACAGTCATTAATGTGCATGCGCCGACGGAAGATACTGACCTGGAAGAGAAGGAAAGATGGTATTCCGATGTGGAAAGCGTATACTCTAAATCTCCCAAAGGTGATATCAAGATTATAATTGGAGATATGAATGCAAAGGTGGGAAGAGAAAGTATATATCGACCGACGATAGGCTCCCACAGCCTACACGAAACATCTAACGACAATGGCACACGCCTCATTGATTTGGCAACTTCCCTAGGAATGGTTGTCGGCAGCACACGCTTTCCACACAAGAATATCCATAAGGTAACTTGGGTCTCCGCGGATAACGTCACCCGAAACCAAATTGACCATATTTTGATAGACGGGAGACACTGCTCTAATCTTTTGGATGTCAGAAGCCGTAGAGGAGCAAATATCGACTCCGATCACCACCTTGTTGTCTGCAAAATAAGAGCGCGAATCTCACGGACCAAGTATACCAAAACGGAAAGAACTAAAAAGATTGACACAACAAGGCTAAAGAGTGAGCAGAATGTAAAATACAAATATATGGACACAGTCCACAGAGAACTTATGAAAGTGGGTGAAGGAAATAGCAACAGCATTGGCGATTCTGAGAGCACCTGGCAGAATCTTAAGGAAGTTTTGTCTACGGCTGCCAGTGAAATTTTGGGATTTAAGGAGAAACCGAAGCGTAATGGGTGGTTTGATGATGAATGTCAGAAGGTCACTAATGAGAAAAATGAGGCATACAGATTAATGCAACAGAAATACACTCGCAGGCGTAGAGAAGAATATAAGGAGCGAAGAAGTCAGGAAAAACACCTACATAAGAGAAAGAAAAGATCGTACGAAGAACAACAACTGCGTGAGATTGCATCGAGTTACACACAAAAGAAAACGAGAAATTTCTACAAACAAGTGAATATCGGACGGAAAGAATTCAAACCAAGAACCACGGCGTGTAGAAGTAAGAATGGACAACTACTTAATGACGAAGATGAGATCGTTCAAAGATGGGCTGAATACTTTCGTGAACTCCTTAACAGTTCAGTGCAGACCCGCCCACTTTCTGTACCAGTACCTGAAGTCACACCAAACAATCAGCACACCGATGAGTCTTTGTACCCCACAATAGAAGATACTATACGAGCCATCCAATCCATTAAAAATAACAAAGCTCCGGGAATAGACGATATCCAAGGCGAACTTATAAAGTATGCCGGAACTGGTTTCGAGAAAGAGTTTCACCACCTGGTGCTCCAAATTTGGAACAATGAAAAAATGCCTGACGATTGGAATACATCTGTTATCTGTCCCCTACATAAGAAAGGCGACATATTGGAGTGCAATAATTACCGAGGCATATCCCTCTTGAACACCGGTTATAAAGTTTTTGCCAATATGCTTTTTGATAAATTAAAGCCATATGTAGAATCCAGCTTGGGAGAGTATCAGTGTGGGTTCCGTCCAAACAGGTCCATAGTAGATCAAATCTTCTCGCTTAGGCAGATTCTTGAAAAAACGCTTGAGTACAACGTCAACACTCACCATCTTTTCGTCGACTTTAAGGCTGCTTATGACAATGTGCACAGAGGTTTCCTGTACCAGGCTATGATGGAGATTGGCATCCCAACAAAGCTCGTGCGCCTGACGGAGATGACTCTAAGAAACTCTCAAAGCGTTGTTAGAGTTCAAACAAACATATCAGAGCCCTTCAGAACCAGTGACGGCTTGAGACAAGGGGATGCGCTCTCGTGCCTACTATTCAACATCGCTCTCGACAAGTGTATCCGCGCCTCAAAGATCGAGACCAAAGGCACTATCTACCACAAATCCGTCCAAATTCTAGGGTATGCGGATGACCTCGACGTGATAGGAAGATCTCTACCTGCAATGGAGAATGCATACCTTGCTCTTGAAAAATCAGCTGCGGAGGCCGGTCTCCAAGTTAACATGGCCAAGACTAAGTACCTGAAAGCGTCAAAAGACCAGCAAGCTCTACTACAAGGAGTTAACATTGGCAACAACACTTTCGCTGGCGTCAATGATTTCGTATACCTGGGATCCTTAGTAACCGAAAACAACGATGTGTCTTCAGAAATAAGTAGGAGAATAATGGCGGCTAACAAGTGCTACTTCGGACTACTAAGACACTTTCGCTCAAAACTTCTTTCAAGAAGCATAAAACTTATCTTGTACAAAACCTTACTAAGGCCCATACTCACCTACGGTTCTGAATGTTGGGTGCTGAGCAAAAAAGACGAAAATTCCTTGTTGGTATTTGAGCGTAAAATACTAAGACGCATTTTCGGAGCTGTGATGGAAAATGAGAGATGGCGAACGCGTTATAACCACGAGCTATACCAAATGTACGATGAGCCAAACGTAATTAAGACCATAAGGATCGGGCGCCTGCGATGGGCAGGGCACGTGATACGAATGGACGAGGCCAGAGTACCCAAACGCCTTCTAGAAGGCCGACCGGAAGGCCGCAGAAGTCGAGGCAGGCCCAAGCTTAGATGGTTGGACGGCGTCGAACAAGATATCAAGATCTTGGGAGTGAAAAGTTGGAGAAGGAAAGCCTCTAACAGATCGGACTGGAGAGCTTTGCTTGACCAGGCTAAGGCCCACCCGCGGCTGTAATGCCTCAGATGATGATGATGACTTATTTATTTTCTGGTACACATTAAGAAAGTTCTTATATCTATCTTAAATTAACTAGATTTAACCAAACGAGTCCTGAACACAGTATTTAAGACTCGTTCAGCCAATTTTTACCTACCTCAACATAATTTCCTTCAAATTATCTTTTAAAGTGCTTATTTTTACTTTATTCTGGTCTAACAAAAACAAATATTTATTAAACAATTTGGGAATTAAATATTCTCTAGTTCTTTCGCCATAGTAGTTTTTAGCTGATGATTGTAGTATCTTGGGCTATATTCTATCATCATTTTGGTCCATTTTTCTGTTTTATTTCTCAGTATGTGTCCTGTCCACCTCCACTTTATCTCTCTTACTTTGGTGATGACGTCAGCAATCTTGGTTATTTCTGCTATATCACTGATAGTTCGTTTGTCATTTAGTCTAATATTCAATATACCTACTTCTTTGCATAGAGTTTTCTCTCTGTGGTCTCTCACCAAATCATTAGAACATAAACTTCAAATATGTCAAAACTCCAATAATAACACACATATATATATATATATATATATAAACTTACGTCTATATCCCTAAGGGTAGGCAGAGACAAGGGTTTAACACTTGCCACGATCCTGACAAAGCTCTTTCTCTTTATTAACATTAACAACTTCAACAAAATTTTGTCCATTTTTTCTCAAAAACGATCTATGTTTTGAAATGAACACCTAGTTTAACTTGTAACGTTCATTAAGTCGCAGTTTCTGTGATTCTTTGAGTAAGGCATTTTTTATTTGAATTTAATTCATCGCTGCATGCGCTTGCGCGCACGGCGGTAACTAGAGAAATAGAAGGATTATTGTTCCAATATTTGAGTTTTTTTTCGTAATGTTCGCTTGTAGCTTCGTCGAGTCATAAGCGATTTCAAAGTCCTGTTTATTTCTTTTCGAGGTTGGTTATTTTTCTTTTAGCGTATTATACTAATATTATATATATAACTAGCTCTCCCGGCGAACTTTTTAACGCCACAGAATCCGTTTATACGATTCTTGGACAACGCCATCTATTTTTAAGACACAATGTTCGCTCGCACAGCGCCATCTATTTTAAACTTAAAATAATTATTGTCCCACGGAAATGCATAACCGGAATATCAAGTGTGCTATCAGGTCCTCGGGGCTGTTTCGGAATCGAGAATTTGCTAAGTAAATAGTTAACTGTGGTGTTTTCTCTTCGAATTCCTCAGAAAGGAGCGCGACAGAACGTTACTTAAGTATTTAGGTAGGTACTTAGTTTAACTGTCAATTCAGAAACCGGCCCTATGTCTATCTGTACGCCAAGTTTCATGTAAATCCCTTTAGCCGTTATTGCGTGATTGAGTAATCAAAATCCAAAAATCTTTACAAACTTTCAGTAGATATGTGTACTTCATAATAATAATACTGTAGCCTTAAAAAAACTGTAAAACTTAATACAAAAAAATTTTACGCCAATGGGATTCATAAAACGACTTAAAATTCAATTAAAAGTGTTGGTAATGTTTTAGCATATTTTTCAGTCGTTACTAAGCTCCATGATCAGTCAATGCATGTTGGACTACGACTCCAATGTATAGGTATAAGAGAATTCCTACACTAATGAAGCATTCGATATTGAAAGATAATGTTTGTCTAAGTTATTTTCATGCTTTTAGTGCTGTAATATTTGAAGTCAGTATTTTTTAGAAGAAGAATAGAATAGAAGAATAGAAATCGTTTATTACCAAAACACAAACAATTTAAAAAAGCAATAATAGCAGATTTATATTTCTTTTTAGACCACGTCTAACCATTTTGGTAATTGGAGAGAGCTCAGCTAACATGTCGGCTACCACCAGGTAGTAACCAACGCTGGTTTTCAGCACTCCCCAGCTCTTAGGTTGACATTTAGAGCAGAAGTTAAGCCAGGTAGGTACACGTTAAATAAAAAATTATATAAATAAATAAATAAAAAGAAGAAAAAAAAGCGAGCCTTGGCGGAGGCTTATTTATGTCCAACGGTGGATGTGTCGGGCTGATTGATCGATTTTTTTCTACGCGCCACCGATCTGTTTACGTCAATAACAAATTGCGTTTCGTTTGAGTAAGCGGCAATGAATTCCCATGGCAGTTCATTAAAGTCGACAACTTTCATTTCACTTTTTCACTAGATTTGCCGTAGTTCTTTGGTAATTAAATTTGCTTTGACGATAACCCAAGAGGGGCGTTGGAAACCACAGTACAGGATCTACCTAGTTTGGTTTCAAACGTGATAAATACATTACGTATACTTAACATCTAAGTCATACATACTTTATACTTTATTTTTTACTTTATTGCACACATAAAAAGACATGAATAGAACACAACATTTACAAAAGACTTTAAAGTGTACATGGCGAGCTTATTTCAGCAGAAATGTCCTCCAGCCAATCCTTGATGTAGCGATACGAACATTTTAGACGAGGGGAGGAAAGTGTAAATAATAATTATTATTAAGTATTATATATTTACCCGAGACAATCATACACGTGTACCATTCATATACCTACTTAAATATTTATTGTTTATATGATAAAAAAAAAATTATTAGACCTACCTATAACATAAAAAATAACTAAAATAAAAAGATAAATAAATAAAGCTATTGTAATCCTTACTAATATTAAGAAAGGCGAAAGTTTGTATGCAGGGATGGATGTTTGTTACTCTGTCACGCAAAAACGGCTGAACGGATCCGGATGAAATTTTGCACAGAGATAGTCTTGATTAGCAAATAGACTATTTTTTATTCCAGAAAATACACATCAAAATTACCTCGCGAACGAAGTCGCGGGCAACAGTCAGTAGTGAATAATGAGTAGACAATAAAAAAAAAAAATCAAAAACTAAGTGCTCTTTCAATTTGGCCTTGAAGTCAGCAACAGATGGACTCTCCCGATAAACTTGTGTAGACCGTTCCACATACATACATACATAAACTCACGCCTGTATCCTAGCGGGGTAGGCAGAGACTAGGGACTGCTACTTGCCACGATCCTGACGGATCACTTTCGCTTCCTCAACATTCATTAGTTGTTGCATGCACGCACGCCCGTTTTGGGTACTTTCGGGCACTACGGTATCAAAGTCAACCTGTGAATTAGTCATAACTTTACATGCATACCGATGTGTGGTTCTCAATAAATAGCTTTATTTTTATCGTATCCATATCCAGCCGTGGCTTCTTTAACGTGGGACGACTCTCATACAAATTATTTTTTCCAAATTTGTTAAAAAAATTACGTAATCACACACTGAAATTATATCTGTCTGCCTTAATTAAGATTTAATATGCGCCAATTTACATTGCCTTGAAAAAAAAAACACTAGTTTAATAATACATTGAAATTGATATTGTTTGTATGGACTAAATTGTCGATCTCATTAAAACTACTGTTTTATTTTCAAGAACATATAAGTTAGCGCAAATAAAAGTCCAAATTAATGCAGATATACATAATACACCCAGTGTATAATAATGTAAATTTTTTAACAAATTTGGAAAAAATCATTTGTACGGGAATCGTCCCACCTTAATATGGTTAAGCCGAGACCCTCTTTCTGGGAATTCAATCAGGGTTAGTCGCCAACAAATTAAGTTTCCTAGCTAAATCCGCCAATACCCGAGATGTCAGGATGTCAGCTGATCTGACTAAGATCAGCGAAAAAAATTAGGAAGTATGCATTTTTTTAACTGAAAGAGGATGACCAGAATTTATTGAAAAATGAAAGTTGCGTTAGTCTGAAAGTGACCAATAAATATAAAAAGATAATTTGGGTGCACGAGCCGTTAAGGGATGCCCAAGCGGTCATTATGTTGACCTAATATGCCTCCAAGCGAAGGGAATGGTATAAAATACCCGTTTGATGATGAAGCGAAGGAGGTTTGTTAGGCTCGTGGCAAACCCTGGTTATCTGCCTATCCCTCTGGGATACCTACAGGCCTAAGTTTACATACATTAGCGTATGTATGTGTGTGTGTGCGCGTGCGTGCGTGCGTGCGTGCGTGCGTGCGTGCGTGCGTGCGTGCGTGCGTGCATGCGTACGTGCATGCGGGCGTGCGTGCGTGTGTGCGTGCGTGCGTGCGTGCGTGCGTGCGTGCGTGCGTGTGTGTGTGTGTGTGTGTGTGTGTGTGTGTGTGTGTGTGTGTATGAAAAAATGTTATGCCTGGGTTTGGTTTTCAACCTTTAGTCAAAAGCTATTTAAAATATTAAAGAAACTCTCAGAAGTGAAATGAAGTTGCAGAACTCGTGCTATAACATAATAACCTGAACTAAAAGTTTTGACATTCTACGTTAGAAAAAATCCATTTTATAACTATGCGAACCATTTTGAACAAAGTATTGCATTAGACAGTGGCCGTGGGCGGGGCACATAGCTCGGAGAATCACTCAGTTGAAGTAGCAGTTGTACGTACAAAAATATTATTTTAATACAATAGCTTCTTTATAGTGGTTATTAGATGACTTGCCTCACATTCGACAGGTCGTGAGTTCAAATCCCGGCATGTACCGAGGATTTTGTTTTCTGAGTTACCTAAATTTGTGAATTGGTAGTAGCAATACCACTCGTTTTCGTTAAAGAGAAACATGCTGAGGAAACCTGAGAGTCTGAGGTATTTACATACTTTTGTGCTGATCCGCGTTGAGCACGCATGGTGATTAGCCCACTTTCTCCCTCCGGGGAAATCTCTGTGCCCTGCGATGGGACGTATATAGGCTGCTTATGTCATGTATGAAGTCATCTCGACAGACGTTGTAATGGTACAAACATATGTAATGCACAATAATGCGTTTTATTAACCTAGTTTTAGAGGTGGCAGCCCAGTGGGTAGAACAATGGGCTCGGAAACGAGAGACTTAGGTTCGATTTCCAGTGCGGGCAATGTACCTATAACTGTCTATTTTCAAAGTTACGTTCATCTGCAAATTTGTAGCAGCAATGCCACACGCTAACTGTGAAGGAAAACATCGTGAGGAAACCCGCGGCTTGGTGGTCGCCGCACTTGTCTTTCCTGCGGGCTAGGCCGACTAAGCTGTCAGGATGGTATAGGTGCTGGGCAAGCCTAATCCAACTAAAAAAAACAATGTCCCGGGCACTGCAGCGTCCAAGTGGTCCCTTCATCCATCTAGAGTGAGTGAAGGTGCCACTGACTCTGTATAAATCATCTCATACGTAAATGCAAAGGCCAAATGCCAACGTTTTTAACCTGGATTAGTAATAACCCGTATTTGTTACATATACTCAATCATTGTTCTAGCACAAGGAAATTAATTAAGCGAACCCGCCCGAGCCCAGCACAATAATTCCCCTTTACCAAACTTTGTTCAGAATTATATTCAACTACCTACACAATCTAGGCGCACATATTACTATGCAAGCTGGGTATATTCTAAAGTGTACTTTCAAAATACAAACTACCAGGTACCTATCCATCTAGTACAGCCACCTATAAAATTCTGTACATCTCCATTTACGAGCAAACCGTTCAAACGATCAAGTGAGAGAGACAGGCAATGGCCTCGTTAGTAATGGATTCGGATAATAGAGTACCTATGGGTAAATTGTGCGGCAGGTTTCAGTTAGCAGTGTAGCAGTTAAGGCGCTTAGCTTCCAAAACTGAGGTCGTGTGTTCGATCCCATTGGAGGAAGCCGAACATTTGTACCTACAGTCTGGGTGTATTTTCATGTTTGTGACGTCCTTGCCTGGTTAGCATAGCACAGGGTATCCCAGTTTGGGACCAGGTCAAGTGATTGTATTATGTGGAAGTTATTATTAGTATTTTTTTCTTTACAGTTAGCGATTGGTATTAATACCATAAATTCACAATAAACCTTCAAACCTGAAGACATCTGAGTATTTGACATATTCACATTCCTCAGCGCTTGAAATCCAATACTCGGCGGGCACGTGCGATGATTAAGCCCATACTCTCTTTCTCTCTGAGAGAAGGTCTGTGCCCCGCTCATCAACATCAGCCATTTGACGCCCACTGCAGGACATAGGCCTCCTTCATGGTTCTCCAAGCATACCGGGCTTGTGCCGCCCGCATCCAGCGGCTCCCCGCCACCGTAATCTGGTGTGGGGCTTGCCCAATCCCACGGTGCGTCGTTCGGTCTGCGGTCACCAGGTCAGCGCTTTTTCGCCATAACAGCCACAAGTTCCCCGAGCTATGTGCCTCACCCACGCTCCGCCCCACTCGAGATTTCCGCACTTAGCCTCATATTTGGGTCATTGTAGGTACGCAGCAAAGCTTTGAGTTTACTCCAGTCAGCCTATCTCTTTCCAGAAGGCCAGCAGTGCCCAGCTTCCCAATGACGGCGGTCCCTTGCTTATCCACGCCTTCACAGCGAATGGTCACGTTTCCTCTTCTTTGAGGCATCTTCGGCAAAGCGGCCTGTCGGTTAGTCCCATGTTGTGGAAATATCTATTTAGTGAGCAATGGCCTGTTTGGATCGCCACAGCTTTGCGCAGATTATCCCTTCTCAGACGCAGCAGGCTACGTGAAAGACGTTTCGAGATCGTTGGTGGAGCCTCCCTGAATTGCACCGATCTTAATTAGATTTCGCTGCCAGCGTAGTAGGTACCTTTGCGTCTGGTGGCTTATTTTTTTTAGTGTTATAATTGTATATATTTCCTTTTGAGTGTAATTCGTATTAAGTTACCCATTTTACTATGGACGAAGCTTTTTGTGAATATATTTAATTTTAATATTTCGATTTTAAATGTGTGATGACGTAAAAAATTTTTTGAATGATTAAATAAATACTTTCCATTAGTTTACTGTTGAAGTAATTTTATATTTCCAACAATTTTATGTCGCGACCCATTTCAAATTATTGAGACTTATGTCCTTATTTTTTTAACGACCGGATTATGAAAGCAGTCAGTTACCCTCTTCAAAAATATGTAGTACCTAATATAAGCTATATTGTTCCCGCGCAATCATGGGGATCAATCAATCATTCCCAATCAATCATTTACGCTGTAAGTTAGAATTCTTAATAAATAAATAAAATAAAATCTCAATTACCCTGTCTTCAATTTCCTGGTACAAGGCGTAGCGAGTTTTAGATCTGACAGTCCAAACATAGTTGCATTGTTGGTAACTAGTTAGTAGAACTTGTATAGACAAGTATTTAAGTGTTGGGACACACGGGACGTTGCATTTTAGTGCCCGTTATTGTTTCGTTGAGCTGCTTTGACGTGGAAACTACAATGTTGTGTCTTTGTGCCGTCTGACGTTATTTGAGTGAGTTGGTGGTTTTATGACACCAGAGTGACAGGTTGAAGAAATAAGTAAAGGCACCAATCAATCTGGGTGCTAATACTGATAAGACAATTGTTTACTAATCCAGCGGAAAACCATACTGTTTGAATAGATTTATTAAAATTAACCCCTAATCAAAGACTTGACGCGTTTTCGTGATTGAATTTGAAACGGCAATGCAATAAAAACTACGATCAAAGGCAGTGGCTTCAAAATAGTTTCACTTTTGCATGAGCAGAATCTAGAGCTTAATGAAAAGGCCATCCTTTTTATTTTTCCAAATACTAGAACCGAACAGGACACTGGAGCACATGCTATAGACAACGTATTTGAGGACAAAAAAAAAACCTTTTTGCCCCTCATCATCGTCATCAGCCATTTGACGCCCACTGCAGGACATAGGCCTCTATCATGGTTTTCCTAACCATGAAGGGTTTTGCCATAATCGCCACGCTGGCCCGGCGGGTTGGCGATCGCAGTATGCGGTTGGAATCTCAGAAAGACGCTGCTGCCCGTCTCTGGTAATGAATTTCCTTAGTTGCCTTCTACGACATCCACGGAAGGAAATGGAGTGACTATCGGTTGGCGGTTTTTCAGCAGATGTGACCATAGCTCACTGTCCCTTCTGCTTGGTATACAATCTTAGCGGCTGTTTCAGTTACCTTAGTTAATTGGCGAAATAGCTCATTTCTGCTACGAGCCATTGAAATGACTAGGCAGCTGAGTACTTCATTGAACATTAATCCAAAGGATATTTTTCTTGCCGTGTGTCACAGCCAGCAACTATAGCGCGCTACTTAATAAAGTTCCTGCACAAAGCAAAGAGTAGTGAATCTCAGTCGCTCGTGAACGTAATGAGAGTTTAACTGCATTATAATAGAATAGAACTAGGGCTTGGACTTCGGATATTTGTTTTATTGGAATATTCGCCTGTATTACTTTTCGAATTTTACGAATATTGGATAGATTTGCGTTTTCGTACTATTTTCAACGCCACCGCCATTACTATTGCCAAAAAAAAAGTGTCAATAAAGTTGTCATTTATTACTTAACTTCTGATACTTTTTCATCAGATTCAAGAAAAAATCTACTACTATTTTTGGTGTGGCCTTCCGAAAACTATAAAATTATGATCTTAGGAGGAAACAAAAAGACTTTTCGTCATAAAATAGGAAATATTCGAATAATTCGAACAATTGGGTTTAGTACTGTTCGAAATATTCGAATAAGTTAATAATATATAGAGATAGAGCGCTCCACCAACAAACTGCTACGCAGTTTGGCGAAATTTTGTATTACATTTAGGTTTTTTTTTTAAATAAATAAAAAAAATAGAAAAATGGGCGAATATTGCAAGCCCTTTTTAGAGCACAATTCTGCGTGGGGTAGGAGTGTGCACAGTAGGAGTAAATGGAAGGACGGAAATCTGCAAAGGCGTGATCGTAATAGGCAGGTGACAGGCATGAGGAGTGAGTAAGCGTTTTGCAACCAATGAAACCCTAACCCGATTTTTATCCGAAAAAGATGGAATAAAGGGTTATCATTGTTAGAGAAAACAATTTTTACTGTGAAAACAACGTAGTATGATCGAAAAAATGTGATTCAATCCACTTCGGGGTGGTAGGTTTATTAATGTCGGTGATATTTTTAGGGTTCCGTACTTTAAAAGGTGGAAAAGTAACCTTATAGGATCACACATTTGTCTGTCTGTCTGTGCATCCGTCCGTCAGTTCATTCATCCAGAAAATTGTTTTGAGTTACGTGAGTAGAAAGTGGCTTAAAACAAAATTTAAATTTAATTTAAGTACAAAATTGTTTTTCTTTCATCTAGCTCATGCTAAAATTCTAGCACGATTTTAGGATAACGGAAAGTGCATGAATCATGCAACGTAAATTATCATATCTTTTGATCATAAGCCACCTATATACGACCTACGAGACTATGGGCTTACTCACCACGCGTGCCCACCGCGGATTGGCGATTTCAAGCGCTGGGGTATGTGAATAGCTCACACACTCAGGTTTCTTCACGATGTTTTCCTTCACCGTTAGCGAGTAGGAATACAGTACAGGGGAAAGGCAGTGGCTTGTGTTCTGTGGCAGTGGCTGAAGACCAGCGCTGCCCGGGTCTGACCCAGGTCAGCACCAGCTGAGCCACTACCAAACATAACATAACATAAACTCGCTCCTGTATCCCAGAGGGGTAGGTAGATACCAGGGACTGCCACTTTCTACGATCCTGACAGATCACTTTCGCTTCCTCAACATTAATTAGTATTTGCATGCAGGCACGCCGGTTTCGGGTACATTTTATCTTGCCCTTTGCTAATACATCCCCTATTTGGTCGAAGTATGTCCGTCTGGGTCGTCCCTTACCGGCCCTTCCACCCACATTCGCTCGATATACTTGTTTCGTCAATCTTTCTTCCTTCGTCCTATTTTATGTTATCATTAGTTAAGTCTTACTTTGGTTTTTGTGTTTTTTTTTATGAGACAATAAAACTTTTTTAACTTTATCTTTACCTCTACCCGGCTATGAGTTAATGTGTTGGAAACTTGCAACCAAAAGGAACCTCAAAGTGAATACACAGAATCTTATTCAATATTTTCAGACCTCCATCCAGGTTTATCCTTTCCTTTCAATTCTCTGTGCATCTAAGTACATCCTCATTCCCAATGCTTTCTCGGTACGTTCCTTTTACCACAAAATCTAAAAATAGGACTAGGACCCATCCGTTCCTAATTTTATTTTATTTATTTATTTGGCACACAAAACTTTTCTTTCTTTTCATCGCTCGAGCTATAGATGCTACTATAACATAAATATAAGGTTAAAATGTACTAACGAAATATGAATGTTGTTGTTCGAATCAAATAAATTATTATTATTATTATAAAACAGGTTACACACAGTATTACACAAGAAGAACTATTCATCTTGATCTATTCCATAAACCTAAACTCATGCGCACAGCATGCTTATAAGGTTATCAAAAGGAAATGAAAAAAGCTCTTTTAGAGCGAGCCAGCTACAAATTGCTGCTTTAATTTGGTGACAATTAAGATGTGCATGTAAACTGATTAAATCATCATCATCATCACCATCATCATCATCATCATCAGCCACTTGACGCCCACTGCAGGACATAGGCCTTCCTCGTGGTTTTTCTAACCATGAAGGGTTTTGCCATAATCGCCACGCTGGGCAGGCGGGTTGGCAATCCCAGAATGTGATTGGAATCTCAGGAAGACGCTGCTGCCCGTCTCCTGATAATTGATTTCCTTAGTCGCCTTCCACAACATCCACGGAAAGAAATGGAGTGATTGAATAAATAAAAGGTGATTAAATAAATAAATTAAAAATATATAATAATATATTGTTAATTACAGGGATTACGTACAAATGGATCAAATTTGCAATAAAACTAGCACCCAGGAATATGCTGGTTTTATTTATGTTCGAGTAGTCACAGATTTGCGAGTACATACAACAAACTGTATAAATGGCCTAAGTCTTGGTGTATAACCATGTTTGTGGCATATTTGCCTTCTTACTGTAGCATATCATCCTGGCCATGCTGGGAGATAGGCCTGATAGCCCTTTTTCCATTGGAAATGTCTTTTCGTTCGCTCCAGTGTAGGCTCCGATTTCACGAAAAAGAGCGATCCCCTTATATCTCGGAGAGTTGTGAAGATATGATATTCAAAAGCCGGCCAAGTGCGAGTCGGACTCGCGCACGAAGAGTTCCGTACCATGATGTGTATAACATTAGACAAAAAACAGCGCCATCTATAGAAACCAACAAGAAGCGTTTAACATTGACATTTAATGACATGACATCGGCGCTGTGAAGGTTACATAGATGGCCGCTAGATGGCGAGCTCTGTCTTTAGATAAGGTTCGTTGTATGGGAGCCCCCTTCAATATTTATTTTATTCTGTTTTTAGTATTTGTTGTTATAGCGGCAACAGAAATACATCATGTGAAAATTTCATTTGCCTAACTATCATGGTTCATGAGATACATACTGGTGATATACAGACAGACAGACGGACAATGAAGTCTTAGTAATAGGGTACCGTTTGGTACCCTTTGAGAGTGTACCACCTAATAAATAAGCAGCCTATTCACAGTCCACTGTAGGGCACCAGCCTTCTCCAAGAGAGAGAGTATGAGCGTAATCACCACGCGTGCCCACCGCGGATTGGCAATTTCAAGCGCCGAGATATATGAATACCTCAGACACTCAGGTTTCCTCACAATGCTTGCCTGCACTGTTAGTGAGTGGTATTGCTACTATAACTTCACAAATTAACTGGAAATGATTAGTGAGCTCAAGTAATCATCCGCTACAGGAAAAAACGACTAATTGTCTCAGATCGACTCATTATGCGCATCAAACCCTGTCGGAATCCTGACGTTTGCGATAGCAATCAGTCTGTAATTTGACAGTGAGACGACTAGAATCATTTAGGATTTGTTGCGCTTTAAATAAGAGCAGGATGCCTTGTTCAAATCAAAGCCCCAGGGGCCAAATCATGCGCACCGAATTCTGTCAGAATCCTGACTTTTGCGGTAACACATAGTATCGAAAAAAAAGCGGTGGTAGCCTAGTGGGCAGAACATTGGACTCAGAAGCGGGAGACCCTAGTTCGATTCCCAGTGCGGGCATGTACCTATGACTTTTTTTTCTAAGCTATGTACATTTGTGAAGTTATAGCAGCAATACCACTCGCTAACGGTGAAGGGAAACATCGTGAGGAAACCTGAGTGTCTGAGCTATTCACATACCTCAGCGCTTGAAATCGCCAATCCGCGGTGGGCACGCGTGGTGATTAAGCCCATACTCTTTCTCTCTGAGAGAAGGCTTGTGCCCTACAGTGATACGTATATAAGCTGCTTATGATGATAGTATCGAATTTGACAGTCAGACGATTGGAATCGTTCAAGATTTGGTGGGTGTAATATAGGCAAGGGTCTGTTTCCATGTTTGTGATAATAATATGATTGCCTATTTACAATAGCATGGGGTATCCTAGTTTGGGACCAGGACAAGAGACAGTGTTATGCGGAAGTTATACTATTTATCATTATTATAGATAATTACTTGTGAAGGAAAACATCGTGAGGAAAGTCGCGGCTTGGTTGGCCCCGCATGTATTGACTTGTCTTTCCTGTGGGCTAGGCCGACTAAGCTGTCAGGATGGTAAAGGTGCTGGGCAAGCCTACCGCACCTTAAAAAAACAATGTCCCAGGCCCTTCAGCGTCCTAGAGCTTCCTAAGACCCATCTAGTGTAAGCGATGGTGCCACTGGACGCTGTATAAATCATTTCATTACGCAGATGCACCGGTCAAAGATTAAGATACTAATAATCATCATTCAGCCACAAGAAGTCCACTGCTGGACATAGACCTCCTCCATGGATTTCCAAAAAGACCGGTTGGAAGCGGCCTGCATCCAGCGCCTTCCTGCCACTGTAAAAAATAAAATATAAATCAGCGTTGGCAGTGGGGCATGTTCCCTGACATCTTTAGGCTGAGCATGAGGCCTTTTGCCTAGTTTTAAGTTTTTTTTTTGGTTATGTACTTTATTTACTTTTTGTTGGCAATAAAGACAATTTCACTTTCATTTTCTCTCTCTTTCACATGTACTTTTCTATCAGAAACGACCAACCGGGCCAAACTATATGATTCAAACTAGTACGGTGCCAAGAAAGAGGCAATCCTAAAATACTGCAACGATTTCCTGCCGTGCTGCGGCGTAGTCTAGAACTATTTTCTCTTGTTTGTGTTTACTATCAGTTCGTATGTTAGAAAATGCTTCTCACCCTATTGTGTCTATACACTGCCTTCTTTACCCGACTGCGGCAAAGCCCAAAAGGTGAGTAATGTGTTTGGCCCCTCGGTGGGGACATAATGGGTTGATGATGAATACTGCTTTCTTTACCCGCCTACGGCAAAGCCCAAAAGGAGAGTAATGTGTTTGGCTCGTACGTATGTATGTCCGCTTCTATGCTCACTCATAACTTCTTAATTAATGGACAGATTTTGACAAATAATATCTCAATCGATTTGTAGTGCTTGCGCGAGTGTCATATATTATATTAATCTAGCACAATGCAAATAAAATATCACAAAACACAAATAACACAAAAAATAAAATATCACTAAAAAGACGAAACTAAAAAACCGAAATTAATATTGTCTCTATATACTGCCTGAATCGCTCGTAGCCCCGGCTGCCTGAGTGATCTTAAACGATCACGAAGGTTAAGCAACACAGGGCGCGGTCAGTGCATGGATGGGTCGCTATGCCTAACGCTAGTGGCATTTTTCCGAGCGGTTCCGTGCTTCGCAAGGCACGTTAAGCTGTTGGTGCCGGCTGCCGACGATAGATGGCAGTCGTTAAGCCAAGTCAGAGGCCTTAGGGCGGCTTGACAACTTCTGACAGTAGACGAGCCACTAGTCTACAAGCCTCCACCAATCTGGACTTGGCCCCCGTGGTGGAGTATGGCCTATACCTTCCTCAGGGAAGAGACCCGTGCCCCTCGGTGGGGACATAATGGGTTGATGATGAATACTGCTTTCTTTACCCGCCTACGGCAAAGCCCAAAAGGAGAGTAATGTGTTTGGCTCGTACGTATGTATGTCCGATTCTATGCTCACTCATAACTTCTTAAGCAATGGATAGAATTCGACAAATAATATCTCAATCGATTTGCAGTGCTTGCGCGAGTGTCATATGCTATGTGAATTTAGCGCAAAGCCGACAAAAAATAAAATATTACTAAAGAGACAGAAATAAAGACTGGAATAAAAATAACCTACAACCCGACTGCTGAGCATTAACTACCTACTACGCAGGTGGATCCCAAATTCAACAATGTACCTCATTGCTAGGTATCTAGGTTGGTCCCGCCTGGTTAGCAGTTAATGCTCAGCAGTCGGGTTGTTGGTTATTTTTAGGATTCCGTACCCGAAGGGTGCCCAAAGGGAACTACTAAGACTTCACTGTCCGTCCGTCCGTCCGTCTGTCTGTCTGTCTGTCTGTCTGTCCGTCCGTCCGTCCGTCCGTCCGTCCGTCCGTCCGTCCGTCCGTCCGTCCGTCCGTCCGTCCGTCCGTCCGTCCGTCTGTCTGTCTGTCTGTCTGTCTGTCTGTCACTAGGCAGTTGAAAGTTTCACAGATGATGTATTTCTGTTGCCACTATAACAACAAATACTAAAAACAGAATAAAATAAATATTTAAGGGGGGCTCCGGTACAACAAATGTAACTTTTTTTGCCGTTTTTTGCTCGATATTAATAACGGCAACAGGTAGAGGCTCGACTCGCACTTGACTGGTTTTTTATTTCAGTTTTTTTTTTTGCTCAGTATACTAATACACTTATTTATAACAACACGTCTCCTCTAAAACACTCCTCAGAGGCAGTTCAAGTGATCTGTGGTTGCGTCTTTCCCTTTACCCGAGTCTATTTAAAGTGCATCTAAGGAGTGTTTTAGGGAATTGTGTTTTTCTACAATTAACATTGTAATTATTTTACAAAAACCATCGTTAATGAACAGTGGTTGTGAAAACAATTTTTTCTGCGGAAATATTTTGTTTCATTAAACAGAAGCGATGGAGTAGAGCGTTGGTAGCATTGTGACGATGGAGTATATGTAACGAACGCCTGTATAGGCAAAACCAGGGCTTGCCACTTGCTACGATCCTAATAGACCTCTTTCGCAGTCCTCTTTTGGTCGAAGTAAGTCCGCCTGGGACGTCCGTCACCGGTTCATTCACCCACATTCGCTCGGTATGCTTCTTTTTGCAATCTTATTTCCTACATTCTGTCCATGTCTAATTTAATAATTTTTATTCTATAACATTTTCGGCCAGATTTTTGTTTTCCAAAATAGCCTATAACATTACGTTTTCCGAAAACTGGAAAATTGAACAAAAATTTTCTAAAGTCGAAGAACAAAAACTCTAACAGACTTGTTTCAAGAATTATGTATTTCAGAAATCCGTAGTGTAACGAATAGAATGCTGAATACAGTCAAATTAATTTTAGTTTTAACTCATGTATTTTTAGTTGAAACAAAACGAGGTTTCGCTTAATCAGTGACAACAGACATGACCTAAATACGTCAAAAGTGTTTATCAACACTAAAAGAGAAAAAAGCGTTTGAGAAAATTACACGGAATGAAAAAAAGTCTAAGTGGACGTAATAATAAAATTGCGAAAAACTCCGCACCTTAATTAGTTAAGGTGCCGTGAGAGCTTTGTGTGCGTCAAACTAGCAGATTCACCGAGGTGATTTTGAATCGTTAGCAACATTCTGAGGGACAGTTCTTTTTATTGGAAAAAACAGTATCATTAATGGTTTATCAGCAATGGTATTACATATTTGTAAATATTCGTGATTTCCGACTTCTGGCTCCAAACTATGAATCCAAATTCGAAGTGGTAGTAAGTACCATGACGTTGAAAATGTTTTCTTATAAATGTTAAATGCTTAAAAGTGTATCGTCCGGTAGGAGTAAATAATCAATTTGACCGGCGCCTACTACAAGACGCTTGTACCGTAGTTTTTTTCGCATAGGATGCAGGGCACAGATTTTCTCTCAGAGAAAGAAAAGGCGTACGAAGCACGTATGGTGAATTTGTAGGCATATTTACCACGCGTGCTTGCGGCTTTACTGTTTTATGTCCAGGGTTGTTACAGCCACTAATATGGAGATAAAAGATAGTCAGAATAAAGTTCACTATTAATTTACTGTAAGCTCTACAAATCGATAACACATTTCATTAAGACAAGTACACGGGTGGAGAGAGCGCGGTATGGGGAACAACTGGCGCGACCGACGCCACGCGGCAGGAATGCTGATTCAGACAAACGGATCATGTTGTGTCCCCACATCATTCCCCCTCCTTTTCCAAAATTTTAACAAAAATTTTCAAAATTCAAAAATCTAAACACAATATTTCAAATAGTTACAATCCAATTCGCGCTGATGCGCGCGGCAACGCAGTGCCCCAGCGCCTATCGCTAGCTGCAACTTGACACCTACGATCAGCGCGTCCGCTTATCGCACGTATACAAGCGCTTGCTACTAGACTTTGCAAATATTTTAAATCTTATTACACTTTTACACTCTGCCTACTCCGCAAGGGATATAGGCGTGATTTTATGTTTGAATTATTACACTGTTGAAACGAAATACACAGACTAATTAGGCTATTTGCACGTGAACTTTAAAAAAATATCTATGTCTAACCCATATTTTAAAATTATTACGTTTAAACTAAACGAAACCACTGCTTAATAGAGGGACACTAAACACAACACAACACTAATATGTAGGAACTCGTTCCGAAGTCGGGTGCGCTGTCGCTGCTACTGCTACGGCGCCCCTTTCTATTGACGAAATTACATCTCTCACCATTGCAGACTTAGCCTTCCGGCTGCAATGTCTGTACCCTTTAAGGACTACTATCACTCCAACTATAGCAATCACCAAAATAACGAAAATGCTAAACAGTTCCACCTTCTTTTCCAGCGTCGTGGTGGCGTTAGCGTCGTTCGCTCCGACTTGGGCAATTACAACTTCCTCGTTTTTGCTTTGTGGAATACCCATTATAGAAATGATGCTCATTTATTTTTCAACAAAACTACTTAAGATATGCAGTGTCCGTCTACTAAATGTGTCTGATAAAATAAACTTAGTGTTTTACCTTAAATATCCATTATTATTTGCTTGCCTACATAGATTTTTAGTAACATTCCATTCTGTTAAAAAGCAATATTTTATTTTGTTCATTACTAAAACAATACATTCCACTATTTGCAATAAAATTCGGGTTACACTACTTAACTAAACATACTAAGTAAAATAATTGCACTTTGTACCTTATGCTTACTACCGCGCGTTATAGTGAGCGTAAAGTACAGTCGCGTACAACTTCTTTAGCAAATATAAATGTACGATCATTTTAAGTAATCGATTACTTCTACCAATTATTTTTAAGATATATCGAACAGTAAAATTAAAATAAAATTATTTCACAAGTGTCCATAAACCTTACAGGTGGCTTCACCACTCTTCCACTTTTAGTTACATGATTATTTGCATTTTTAAGTATTGGTACTCTACTTGGCTCTGATTCCGAAACTGGCGTTGTCTGCTCATGATTTTCGGAATTGGCTGTATTGTCATTTAAATCTACATAATATGCCGGTTTTAATCTATCCACCGATACTCGTACCTTCCTGTTCGGTAGTTGCAATAGGAATACTTTCGAATTTCTCTCAAGAACCTTAAACGGACCATCGTACGTTGGCTGCAATGGCCTACGTACGGCATCATTTCTAAGAAACACGAACTCGGTGGTACGAAGATCGGGATGGACAAACAATGACCTTCTATCATTATTATTCCTACTTACAGGTTTATAACTACGAATTGTCTCTCTGATTTTATTGACATCTACACAAGAGTCATTTCTCACTGCATTATCATCGTAAAAGTCTGATGGTAAACGCAACACTTTACCGTAAGTCATTTCCGCGGCACTAGCACTGTTATCACTACGCACAGCGGCTCTTAGGCCTAATAAAACTGTCGATAACTCACTAACCCACGAACTCGCACTTGCGTTCAGCCTCGCGGTTAATGCAACCTTCAACGACCTGTGCCATCTTTCTATGGCTCCATTAGCCTGCGGATGATAAGGCGTTGTACGCAACTTATTAACACCTAACAGCTTCATGAGTTCGCTAAACAGCTGACTTTCAAACTGCCTGCCTTGGTCCGACGTTAACCTCACTGGGCAACCGAATCGAGCAATCCAACCCTCGAAGACTATCCTTGCAACAGTTTCGGCAGTAACGTCCTTTGTAGGGTACGCTTCCGGCCAACGCGTCGCTCTATCTATCATTGTCAGACAGTATCTATAGCCATCCTCAGTAGTTGGTAAGGGACCTACTAAATCAATATGTAGATGCTCAAACCTATCGCATTCTTGAAACATTCCGATCTCTGACGTACTATGCCGGTTGACCTTTGAACGTTGACACGGCAAACATGCTCTGGCCCACTCGCCAACATCTTTGTTCATTCCTGGCCAAAAGAACCTTTTTGCTATCATCTTCCGAGTAACTCTCACTCCGGGATGACTGAGGTTATGCACAGCATCAAAGGCTAACTTGCGAAACTCCTTGGTTAGGTACGGTCTAGCATTATCAGTGGACATCTCACAGTATATAGTTTTTCCGCTCGAAGGTACAACTATTTTTTTCATGACTACATGACCACCGTAATTTTTTCGCAATAAGTATTCGTCATTGTTTTGAGCTACTGCTAACTGCGCATAATCGATCGTTGTTGGGCCGCATATGGTTTCGACACGTGATAAGGCGTCAGCTACAACGTTGTCGTCGCCTTTAATATGTCGTATGTCAGTTGTGTACTCGCTTATTACAGTCAAATATCTAGTGCGTCTCGGATTCTCTTTTTCTGGGTTTATTTTTGTAAATGCATATGACAACGGTTTATGATCGCTATATACTGTAATTTGCCGTCCTTCTATCATATTCCTGAAATGTTTAATTGCCATGTAAATAGCTAGTAACTCTCTATCATAAGTTGAGTATTTTTGCTGCGCGTCTGTTAACTTCTTAGAAAAGTAGCCCAATGGTTCCCAGTTGCCGTTTTGTTGTTGTTGTAACACTGCCCCTATACTGGTATTAGACGCATCCGTCATGAGTGCTAACGTAGCGTCTAGACGTGGGTATGCCAACCTCACTGCCTGACTCAGGCTCAACTTACATTTCTCGAAAGCTTGCTCGGCATCCGGTGTCCACTGTATGGGAGTTTTATCTTTTTTCTTTGCTCCGTGTAGGTATTCATTGAGTAATGCTTGGTTTTTTACCGCACCCGGAATGTGTGGGCGGTAAAAATTTATCATCCCTAAGAAACGTCTCAGTTCTTCAATAGTTCTTGGTTTTGGGTAATTTTGAATTGCGCTTACTTTTTCATCTAAAGGCCTTATTCCTTCAGTGGATACCTCATGTCCCAGAAATTCGATCTTCTCCTGTCCAAACGCACATTTAGAGATGTTGATAGTTATGCCATACTCACTCAATCTCTCGAACACTAGACGTAGATGCTTTTTGTGCTCCTCTACGTCATCGCTTGCGATTATTACATCATCTATATAGGAGAATAAGAAATCCAGCCCCGCGAGCACCGTATGATTCATAAATCTTTGGTAAGTCTGAGCTGCGTTGCGGAGTCCAAAACACATCCGGGGAAACTCGAAGAGGCCAAACGGTGTTATAATGGCCGTTTTCTCCACATCCTCTGGGGCCACAGGTATATAATGGTAGGCCCGGTTGACGTCAATCCTAGAGAAAATTTTCTTGCCAGCTAATAGGTATGTAAAATCATGAAGACGTGGAATTGGGTACCTGTCTGGTTTGGTGATGGCGTTCAAGGCTCGGTAGTCTCCACACGGCCTGATGTCGCCATTCTTCTTCGGGACGACATGGAGCGGGCTCGCCCAGGCGCTCTTGGACGGGTTGCATATGCCCAACTCCTGCATGGTCTGGAACTCGGCTTTTACCTTCTTGTAACGATCCGGAGGCAGGGGCCGTGCACGAGCTTGCACAGGCGGGCCTGAGGTTTCGATGTGATGAAACACTGTGTGACGGGCACTTTCTCGAAATGAAATCGGTTTAGTAATGTCCGGATACTGAGATAAAATTTCGTTAAACGGGTGATTATCGTCCACTGTTTTAACTGTCACTTCACTACTTTGTACTATCGAGGCCACAGTACCTAATTTAGTCACTCTGTCTATTAACTTTTTCGCCCGTAAGTCCACTAGTAATCCAAAATGGGTCAGAAAATCCGCTCCCAAAATTGGTTGGTTCACGGACGCTACCACAAAGGTCCACTTAAATTTTCTACGCAAATTAAGGTCTATTTCCAAATTTTTAACACCAAAAGTTTTTATCTCAGTACCATTAGCCGCATATAGTTTATAGTCTGACACATTTGCATCGCACTTAAAAGTTTTTGGTAGCACCGAAATGTTCGCACCAGTGTCCACTAAAAAACGAATTCTATGCCGTCTGTCCGTCACACTAAGGCGGTTAGCTGGCTGGGCAGTACAGACATCCGCCTCTGTCTGCACTCCCTCTAGTTTCCCTTCTTCCTCCATGCACAAGGTTCTTCGCACCTAGTAGCACGCTCCCTGTAGCGATAGTGATAATGACAGAGCCAATCCGGGCTATTCTCATTCCTACGCTTACTGTTTGACCTGCGGGAGCTGCTACGCCTTCTAAACGCTGGACGCCCTCGACCGCATTGATTTCTAAATCGAGACCTTGACCTCTCTAGATCCGCCATCCTCACGCTGAGCTTTGCTATCTCTGCTACAATCATGGCTGCGTCTGTTGATAAAGGCGGTGCCGTGGGAGGAGATGCTCTCACGGCTTCTACTTGCGCTGTGCGAGAAGTTTCCATTATTTTGTCCGCTAGTTCTGCTAGTTTGCTAATATCCTTCTCATCCACCACTGTCAAAACTCCTCTAACCCATGACGGTAAATGATTCTGCCACAGGATGCTCAATGTAGTATCCGGAACCTTATTTCTTGCCAGCTCCTTCATCCGTCTTAATAAATGGCTAGGCTTTTGTTCGCCTAATTCCATTTCTCCTATAAGTTTTTGCAGTTTCCGATTTTCTGAGTCTTCATACAACTGTAACAATCTATTTTTCAAAGCCACATATTTTCCAGTTGCTGGCGGTTCACTAACAAGATCTGTAATCTGAGTGATGGTCTCTTTGGCTAACTTCGATAAAACAATGTTGTATTTTATTTCATCACTAGCATTCTGTGGTAACAGCGTTGACTCTGCGTGTACAAACCAAGCCCTCGGTTGATCAATCCAAAAATTCGCAATACGATTTGTGATGGATATCGCTGCCAACGACTCCGGCATTGGTGGTGGTTGGGGTGGTTCCGACATTTTTCTTGTGCACTGTACCTACTCACTGTTTAAAACTCGTTACAACGACTAAATAATAAGCCGCGTTTGCGCTCTCCCCGCTTGCCCTTAGCCACGCGGAACACCGGACTCCACGTGGCGAGTTGCTCCCTATCAAACGATACAAAAAAAAAAAAAAATGTTCACTTTTCACTCTAGGGTCACCAGTTTACTGTTTTATGTCCAGGGTTGTTACAGCCACTAATATGGAGATAAAAGATAGTCAGAATAAAGTTCACTATTAATTTACTGTAAGCTCTACAAATCGATAACACATTTCATTAAGACAAGTACACGGGTGGAGAGAGCGCGGTATGGGGAACAACTGGCGCGACCGACGCCACGCGGCAGGAATGCTGATTCAGACAAACGGATCATGTTGTGTCCCCACACGGCAAATAGGCAAATTAAACACAAATCAATTACCGCAGGCACTGACTGAAAACCAGCGCTGAGAGCTGACACCCTCAGCACAATGCTGAGTCAGATTTGCCCTTTGCGGCAACTTTGACACACAACAGGATGCACTCTGACGCTCTGACTTTGTCTTGTATTATGTTGTATTTATGTGACTTGTTTTTTTCTTTGTAATTGTTTATGTTACTTGTTATGCCTTTTTTTCTTGTGATGTGTTAATTTGTCCCAATAAAAGTCTTTCTTCTTCTTCTTCAAATAAAGAAATACTTTAATGGGCTGTAAGGATAGATAGATGGAATGAAAGACTCAAAAGATTCAAACAAATAATACATTATAGTCATTATGTTAACTTACCTCGCCAGCTTGAAGCACACTGCGTCAAAAATAAAAGAGATGGAATCTACAAAGTTTTCGACTCAGGAAATTAAGTTTGCCAACTTTTTATGAATAATAGTTTCTCAAGGCCTTTAGGCAAATTTTTGTACCGTTGTACTTTAATCCACAAGAAAGTGAAGTTAGCACTTGAAGAGCTAACAAAGCCGTGTAAATTTGTCAATCTTTAGTGCCAGCGTGAGCTTGTCTCACATTAAAGCAATCCTTACATTGGTTTCATTATTATCAATCAATCAGTCTTATCTCCACTGCTCGACGTAGTCCTCTCTCAATGAACGCTACTGTCTCGGCGATCATCATCCAGCCGCTTCCAGCAATTTGACTCAGATCGTCGGTCCATCAACTCAAGAGGCCCCAAGAGTTCACTAACGCCACCCATTTTCAAAAAAGTTATTTTCCTCTTCATACCATTTTTCCAAGGAGGACCTGAAAAACGGCCTTTTTTGGCGAAAATGCTCTCTAGTCCCAGGGCCTCGATCTTTGATTATTTCTTAATCGTGGGTCCCAAAATCACTATTAACATGAGTGATACAATAGAATAGTAAGTAGTATCGTAAGGAAGCAAAATAATATTTTTACGGCGTGGGCGCTTTTTTGAATTCAGAGCGAAGTGAATTCTTCTGTAGTAGAACCTAAAGAGTAGATTCTTTAGTAGAACCCTGAACGTAGCGCGGCCCGAGTCAAATATATATATTGTGCCCGAGTGATGCACTTTACTTTTCATCACCCACTATGAGAAAATAAAAGGCGCCTCTTGCATTTCTCCATTCAATAAAATTACCACAGGCTTTCATATATTTCTCCCGGGATTTTGCAGGTAATAGATTTATCCATCACATTTCTTGGGTCAGTTCTAATACTTTCAGGAGTTAGTTCTATACGTTCAGTGTCACTTGAAGAACTCATTTTTCAAAACAAAACCATGAATACCTATCTAACAATCCGTGAAAATTGACGAAAACGCGGGCTATAGTTCGCGCGTTTTTAATTTGATTTCTTTTTTTTATTCAGCCGCCGGTGCGACTACGGCCGTCGCACCAGCCAGTCCTTATTCAAACAATATTTGCGTTCGATTTCTTTGGCGCTGAACACTAAGACGTTCCAAATTCAAAAAGTGCGCGGCAAAGATAAGTGCGGCGCACTTATAAAGAGGATTAAAAACTCATAACTGCCCGCTAAAAGATTCTTGTACAAAACACCACCTTTGGGTGCACTTAAGGGCGCACCTAGTCGTCATTTTCGAATAGATGGCCTGAAAAGACACTTTTTGCAATCATCATCAGCCTACTGCTACCCACTGCTGGGTTTAAGCATTTTCCCCCAAATGCCATCTCTCACGGTCGTTTACCACCCGCTTCCACGGACCTTCCGCCGACTCAACTGTAATAGGTATCCTCCGACCATCGGGCTGCTGGACTGACCACACGTCCTGTTCTCGGCAGCCGCTCTAGAGTCATCATCATCATCATCAGCCATTTGACGCCCACAGCAGGACATAGGCGTCCTTCGTGGTTTTCATAACCATGAGGGGTTTTGCCATAATCGCCACGCTTGGCACCACTCTAGAACCCACCACTCTAGAATAATGGTCTGCAAAAATAGGTTTATTTGTTATGAGATTAATTTTATTATTAAGCTATTGTTAAGTTATTTAAACTAAGCATCTGGTTAGATCTTGTATTATTAGATCTTGTATTACTATTTTGACGATGTTGTTACCTAAACTGAATAAATTAATGTAAATATGAAAAAAATATATGAATATATGTTTTTCTTTATTGGTGGCGCTAGTAGGTCTCTTGGAGCATTATATTACATTACATAAACTAACGCCTGTATCCGGAGGGGTAGACAGAGACCAGGGTATGCTGCTTGCCACAATCCTGGCCTCTTTCGCTTCATCATTATTCATTAGTGATGCAAGCACGCCGGTTTCGGGTACTTTTAATCTTTTGCCAGAACATCCCCTATTTGGTCGAAGTATGTCCGCCTGGAACGTTCGTTACCGGTCCTTACCTCTTGGAACCCCTTAATTATTAACCCAATGTAAATAAAACCCTTGACTGTCACACTAGCCAGCATCTCGGGAAAAGGGTTCCGCACCCACATTAATGCCGCCGGACCCGCTGTCAAAAAACAGGGCATCCATCTTGGAGCAAAAGGACGGGGTAACAAGATCTATTTGTTATTATAGCTGGGCTTCGGATTGTGGACGGTACTCACGAGGAGCTGTTGTAGAAGGTTTTTTGTGTAAGTACTTTTTGCGATTCTACTTTCGCCCGATAGTAAAAGCAAACAAGTTTCAGCTCGTATGTACCTGTGTTTGTATGTAAGTAGGTATATATGACTGTTTAAGACCACCCAGAAGCGAAACGGCTTGACTGAGTGTTATAAATGAGGAGTTATATGAAAGTTAACGAGACAAGTATTTCTAACTATCGGAAGGAACAAAATGGCGGACGCAAGCTGTCATATTGTTAATGAAAAGCCACTAAAAAGTATCAAAACTGCCAAAAATTTCAGCAATCGATCTAGATAAGTCAGGTGAATACAGTATAACCTAAGTATGCGGAAAATCATTAACTTGATGAGGGGTAAAATTTAATATGTACCTATGTAAGTTTTTTTTTATTTGCTATTTTTTGGTACGAGCTTAAGCCATTGTACCTCAAAATGTGAAAAATTGGACTCGATAGTTTCCGTAAATTCGCATAATGTCCACTTCGCAATATGCCCGCCATTCGCAAAGTGATCACGTCTCAGAATGTCTGTTTTACAAGATGTCCCTTTGCAGAATGTTCATTTCGCAAAATATCCACTTTGCATCTCATTGTCAAAATTTCCCTTTCGCAGAATTTCCACTTTTATTAATTGCTTTTTAAAAGTGAAAATGACACAAAAAACCCATACTTTACTTTTCTTATTTTGAACATAATCTTTCAATCTTTTATTTTAATTATAATACATTGTACTCACACATTTTAATTCTTGTGGTAACGTTGGATAGTTAGTCTATCCAACGTTACCACATCTGCCAAACATCATAAATTGTTATAAATAATAATTAAAAAAAAAAAACTTTCTGGTATCGGAAAAACAAACTCCCGTTCGTCCCCAAAACGGAACATAGTGTCGAATATAAATTCTGTCGGAGTTCATGCGTCATGGAGGGCCGCACGAAAATATGAGACAATAACCCATTTGAGCGTCCTGCGGAACGCTAATATTTAATCCTTTATCGTTCTAATACTGAACTGTCAGTAATAGTTTCGAATTTCCGTCCGATGGTATATTATAGGTATTGCTTTTGTACTTTCGACGCTATAAATTACCCAACGTTTGTTTCAACCAAGTGCGTTGATTTAATAAAAACCAAAATATGCTTTTAGTTGGCAGTGCGCACTTTTTCGACCAAATAAGGGATTTATTAGGAAAAGGCGAGATCAAAAGTGCCCGGAACCAGCGTGCGTGCATGCAACGACGAGGTAATGAATGTTGAGGAAGCGAAAGAGATCTGACAGGATCGTTGCAAGTGACGGACCCGGCCCTCCGGTAGATCCTTCTGTGATACAGACGTGAGTTGTCCAACAAATAACTCGAAAAAATTACTTTGAATTCGTATAGCCGGATTTAGAGTCTCATTGGATGGGAAAACCGAAGTGACTTCAAGATTTAGGTTAGTCAAATTAACAAATAATTAAAAAAAAAGTGCCAAGTGCAAGTGGTTCGCGCGATGGTTCCGTACTCGCGCTTGGTCGTATTTGTCGTTAGAATATATAATAAGTCCCACAATCACGCCAAGTTCGATGCCCGTATGTAAATTACCATTTTTACGATAGAGCATAAACAAAAAATCGGCGAAAAAGCACGTTTCTTGTATGGAGAGTGCCCTTTTTCTTTATTATTTTTTTATTATTTCTAGGTAATCCGCCGTAGTAACACACATTCTGTGACAATTTGAACTGGCTAACAATTACGGTCGCTAAGAGGCCTTTAAATGTCGGACGGACGGACGGACAGACAGACAGACAATCAGATTTTCCCCATCATTATAAGTTGTAGCTGTTGTTGTTTTTGCGCCGTGTGGCTCCGGCCTAGAATGAGCCACCCCATTACTTCCCGCGGGTGTCGTAAGAGGCGACTAAAAACGGAAACCAGGGAACGGGCAGCAGCGTTGACCTGTGACACCAGACCACCAAACACTGCGATCTCCAATCCGCCTGCCAAGTGTGGAGATTACGGCAAAACCTCCCATACAGGGAGAGACCCATGTCCTGCAGTGGACTGCTTTGGGTTGATGATGATGATGATAAGTTGTAGGAGACAATATAATAATAAGAATAAGAACAAACTTTATTTGACAACATTACAAAGAATTACATACAGGGTTTTAAATCTGGATAAGATTTGAAAAATAATGTAAGCGTATTTTTTTTCATTTATAACCTATGAGGATGTTTCCCGTTATGAATGAATGTAAATTTGTTACTTTAAAAACCCGCCAAGTGCGAAGTGGGCTCGAAGAAGAAGGAAAAAGAAGAAGGGTTCCTGACCATTATCTATACAACATTTGAATATTTCAAGCGTCTCCCTGTTGCCGTTCCTAATATCGAGCAAAAAACAACAAAAAATCCCGTTTGTTGTATGGGAGCCCCCTATAATATTTATTTTATTCTGCTTTTAGTATTTGTTGTTACAACGGCAACAGAAATATAACATCTATGAAAAACGGACCGACAGCGGAGTCTTATTAATAGGGTACCCTTACCCAATCCCTTACCCTTTGGGTACGGAACCCTAAAAAAACTGAGCCAGACATCTGTTAAATCAGGTTAGATGGGGAGATGCTTTATCAGATGTGTACGAGCTGGAGTGTGGAGTGAGACAGGGGGACTGACCTCGCCCACTCTCTTCAACCTTTACATAAATGATCTGATCGTTGAGCTCAGCAGCTTACATGCGGGATGCTATGTACATGGCGTCGCTATGAACAACATAAGCTATGCCGATGACATAGTGCTGCTGGGCCCAACGATCAGCTCACTAAGAAAAATAATAAGTGTATGCGAGAAGTACGCACTGAAAGATGGCATGAAATACAACGCCAAAAAATGTGAGCTTCTTGTTTTCAAAGCCATGTAAGCGGACCGCCTCGCTCATGCACAGAAGCAGGTCTAGCGACAACAGCACCCTGAGAATCCTATCTGAAAAGTTTGATAGCCCAATCCTGCAGCACTGGATGGGAAAATTAATTATTTCTCATTCAGTGCCGTAGAAAATTAGATTTTCTTTGTTTTTTATTGTTAGTTTTTAGGATGAGTTCTATATGTGGGCCATTGTAGCCAAATTAAAAGTTAAATTAATAAAAGTAGAATAACAGATTGTTAAAGTACGGGGAACCGGGGGTGAGACACTCGGGGTTCCTTACGATGTTTTCCTTCGCAGTTAGCGAATGAAGATTGTATATCACGTTTTAATTAGATTCAAAATAGGCCACTCGGAAATAGGAAACAGGTTGAAAAGTCACGCTTAGTCAACCACACTAATAACGTCTCGAAATAAACAGCCTTGATGTATAAGCCTTTGATATTCCATCTTCATAATTTGGTTACCAAAATAATAATAGAAATTTATATCTAGTCGTTAAGCCAAGTCAGAGGCCTTCGGGCGGCTTGACAACTTCTGACAGTAGACGAGCCACTAGTCTACAAGCCTCCACCAATCCGGACTTGGCCTCCGTGGTGGAGTATGGCCTATACCTTCCTCAGGGAAGAGACCCGTGCCCCTCGGTGGGGACATAATGGGTTGATGATGATATCTAGGCGCACAAAATGCACCAAGTCTAGTTCTGGGCGGATCCTCTTAAAACTTTTCATCTTCGGTCTCTGAATTGAAAAGTCTCACAATATTTTCCATCAGCATTGGTTGAGGAGTTACGGGGGAACTGGTAAACGTCTGTGATTTTCTTGTATGTCTGACCATAGAAACGTACAAGAAAATCACACCAGAAAGGTCGGGTAAAAATACTCGTATCAAAATGGTGCCGGAGTTCGTGGGTTTGATTTCCACAGGGGCCGCCGTACATTTGTACAAATGGCCTCAGTCTGGGTGTATTTCCAGGTTTGTAATGTCCTTGTCTGGTTGCAAAAGCCCAGGGTTTCCTTGTTTGGGACTTGGCCAAGTGATTGTCTTGTGTGGAAGTTATTATTATTACATAAACAACCAAAACCTGTAGGTTACAGTCTTCACTCGAGGCTACAAGCCATTAAGAGTCCATTGCAGACTTAGGTCTGTGACCCACAGGTCCTCGAGTCCGATCCGTTTCCATATTTGCGTGATAAGGGTCTATTACAGCGACAAGCGACATTACTAAAGCATTAGAGGGAAGCGTGTGAATGTAGCCTTGCAATTTGATGAATTAGCCTCCCAATTCGTGTGCGGTATTTCTTTAGAGCAGGGTATCCCAAACTTCTGGGTGCACGTACCCCTGTTAAAGTTTCTAGATGACAGCGGACCCCGAACCCCGCCAAAATAAAACAAATAAACACTGAGCAAACCAGTGTGGCCAACTCTAGTTTTAGAATACCTAGTGGTAGATGAACTTCAAAAAATTTAAAAAATTGGAAGATTTGAAAAAGAAAAATCATTATGTAAATCTTGTCACGTACCGTCAAATGGCGAACCCCTAGGGGTTCGTGTACCCCACTTTGAGAAACCCTGCTTTAGGGAAATAATAAAAGGTAGGGCATACCAAATTTGTAAGCCTAAATACTTAGCAAAGGGAAAGATAAAGTGCCCTAAGCCGGCGTGCGTGCATGCAACGACTAATGAATGTTGACGAAGCAAAAGGAGTCTGTCAGGTCCGTGGCAAGTGGCAAACCCTGGTCCCTGCATAACCCTCCGGGATACAGGCGTGACTATATGTTATCTTTATCAATATCCAACACGAGAGAGTGCGAGCACGTCTGTTCGCACACATTTTTTCCTCTCGCCTCATTTCTTCACGCGCGATTCTAAGTTAATTTACTCCATTCGCGCCGATTCCCTTGAAACGTCTCGGAAAATTCTATCCTATCTTAATCGAGATTAGGTCGCAAATGTGTTTTCGCGTTACTCTAGTAACGCCTAACGCAGGCCTACTGGTGATCTCGATTCACGTACAGTTTCTTAGCCGTTTCTTTGAACGTAAGTCGCGTCTACAAAGAAGGCTTACGAATAAGTATTAGATTTATCATGATGTCTTTACATCTTTAACTCGTTTGTAGTGATGATACAACGTTTTTCAATAGAATGCCGTGCCTACACGCGTTTCTTTATCGAAGGATAATTTGTTTGTGCCTTGCGGAATATTGAATTGACAAATTATTTATTGCACCAAAAAAAAACAATTTTGTACAAAGGCGAGTTTAACATACTAGATAGTATTTTCTTCCAGCCAACCTTCGTTGATGTGGAGATTCGATGGGGTAGTGCCAGAACAAAATATGGGAATAAAACAAAATATACATAGACTAGGTTGATACAATAATTATTTATACATTTATTTATTTATTTACATGTAATATTATAAGATTATTATAATTTAACTATGTACATAAGTAATAAAATACAATATTGTACTATAAACCTCTACAATAATTGTATTCTTTTTGTTGAACTAACCCGTGCTGAGGACAATTTTATGCGGTGCGATGCGGTGCGATGCGATGCGATGCGATGCGATGCGATGCGATGCGATGCGATGCGATGCGATGCGATGCGATGCGATGCGATGCGATGCGATACGATACGATACGATACAATACAAAAAGTACATATACAATATGCAAAGCGATCTCCAGTTGTGTAGGGGCAGGATAGACAGAGAAGAAAAAGAAATGAGTTATTTATGTTTTTTGGGTACATAACAAATAATCCTTAAGTTTTACTTTAAGTCAGAAATAATGATTGGGTAAATGTTTTAGTCGTAAGAAATAGCTTAAACTTCAGGGCGCATCGGAAAGTGAAAGCATATTTTCGCTAAATTTATCAATAAATGCGCTCAATTGTAACTCAAGTTGGCTAAATCAGCGTCAAGAGCTGGCATTTTTTGTTGAGAACGGAAAACCTTTCGTTAGATATTGATATTAAAATTTACGAAAACAACTGACAAAAAAACACTACGAGAATCTAATGAAGCATCGATTCCATTTCACAATTTCGCGTTATTTTCGTTTGGAGTAGGCAATAGCGTAATTTGTGGAGCCTACAAAATGAGCACAACCGGCAAAGATACCCGAGATCTTCTAGGCTCAGAGCTCGCAATCAGCAACTCTAGGTTATACAATACCGAGATAAGTCCAATTTATAACTTCTAACTCGTTTACAGTGAACGAAAACATCATGAGCAAACCTGTGTGCCTAACCCTGACGTGTTCACATGCCCCCACGCTTGAAATTTTCAATCCGCGGTGAACACGCGTGGTGGTTAAGCCCATACTCTCTTTCTGAGAGAAGGCCCATGCCCTACGAAACAGTGGGACGTGCCCCATTTCTATCCCAGTGGCAAACCTTTTTAGAAGACTCTATTACTAAGACTTCACTTTCCGTCTGTCTGTCTGTCTGTCTGTCACCAGGCTGTATCTCATGAATCGCGATAGCTAGACAGTTGAAATTTTCATTGATGATTTATTTCTGTTGTCACCATATCAACAAATACTAAAAACAGAGAAAAATAAATATTTAAGGGGGGCTCTCATACAAAAAACGTATTTCTTTGCTGTTTTTATCTCAATATTAATGAGGGCAACAGGCAGATGCTTGAAATATTCACTGAATATTAAATTTATATTTTCTTTAGAGATAATAAAATAAATTAAAATAAAATAAATATTTAAGGGGGGCTCCCATATAACCAACGTGATTTTTTGCCGTTGTTTCTCGATCTTTGTGTCTTGTGACGGTCCGCACTGCCTTTGCAATTCGACCGCCACTTATTCACAAATGTAGGGGAACATAATAATCCTTTGCGTTGTACAATAATCAATAAAATTAAACAAATTTTGCTGTAGTATTAGAGATTCGCTAGATGGCGCCTTTTTGCAATAAATAATAATAAATATTTATCATTTCGGGCAATAATGTCCATTACTTTCACATTACAAAATAAAGAAATTAAACGTTGGTATCTCAACCAATAAACTATTTAATCTTTTTACAACAATTTAACAACGTTTGCTCAATTGGTTCTAAAACAAACAAAACCACGTTCATAAAAGTTGGCTGTATGCAAAGTTGTCTATGCCAATGTATCGGCAGGAAAAAAAAGTAAAGAAGAAAGTCAGGTCAATGGCCATCTGTAGATAGAACAAGGAGGGGCCCGTAGTAGTCTGATAATGTTATCCATCAAAAACCTAATAATACAGTCAATGAATATTATGGAAAGGCATAATTTAGCAAAACTATTAAATATAGCAGTAAAGAATTCAAAATACTTATTTTACAGATAGAAAATATTTAAAATTATGTAAAATATTCCTGAAAGGGTTTTATTGAAAGACCTGGGAACCCAAGAGGGGTGGATGGCAACGGGGTGTGAGGGCGAGGGGAAAGGAAGAGACGCGGACTGGGACTGGGAACTTTGGCGGGAATCGGGCGGTGGTTTTCTTGGGAATCTTTTCTTGCGGGGCTGACCGGCCGGTCTAAATTAGGATTAGGGTGAGTTAGCAAACTGATTATCAAACTAGTGTCGGTAATGTGGCTACAGCAGCAAATATTGAGTAGTTGAGCTGTGAAAGTGGTATAGCTTGAGAAACGTTTTGGTGAGATGGCTTGGACAAATCATGGCTGAAGCAAAGCAGGCCGTGGTACGATTCATACCAGTGGATTGGATCTGACTACATCGATTTGGTCAAGGTAGCTCTCTAGATCATTCTCAGGTCTCAGCAGTAAATGTGATAAAGTCTGATTTGCATCTTGGAATGTTGCTGTAGTCTACAGAACCATACTTCGGTGTAGGCTTCACCTACATTCTTGTGTTTCAAGGTTGATTAGAATTTGTGTTTGCATTTGTTCTTGCTAAATCAACTTGCTTGCATCAATTTCAAACATTTAATCAATTAGTTGAAATAGGTCTATATCTGATCGAACGGTGAGTTTCTTTGCCATGTTCTTTTCTCACTATGGGTCAGGTCTTGAACATGGCACGCACATTTGTTAGGAACTGGTGTTTGGCGTGGTAGAAAACCAGCAAACAGACAGTTTAGCAGTAGTATTTGCAAGCAGTTGAAGTCATTTACATAATAAAGTAAATTGTTAGGTAGAGTCTAAAACAACCAATTAAAAACAAATCCAAAATAAACCAAACTAATGAAAACTTGAATCTATCTAATAAAACAATAACCGGGCACAGAGCCTAACTAAAATTGTGAGTGTAAAATCTACATACAAAACTATGTACAAAAATAAACTAAAACCATATTTGTCTCAAATATTGACTAAACCAAACTAAGATTAACAATTACTGTTAATATTCTAATCTGTGTTAAACTGTGCTCACTAAAATCTGTTTTAAATCTCAAATGTTAATATTTCTACAAATCTTGATAAATAAATAGATTATTTTTTTAACTCTTTCTAGTTGTTTAATTGCTTTGGAAATCCTGACTCCCTGAAAAGATCCTGGTTACTATTTCACAACAAAGGGTCCTATTTGTTAGGCTATCTAGACGATCACATTTTGGCCAAAGAAGTGAATTTATTTTCTGTAATATTAGGTACTCATAAATTGCTCTTTTACACAGTACACATTTAAATTACACTGAGCTAAAATAGTAGGTAGGAAACCTAGGTACTCATACTTTACTTAGTAATCTCCTGTGGAAGAACCATTTCTTAGACATTCAACGAAGGCAAAGAGGGAGTGCTGCAGAGAACTCCAGAGGACTTCTTCTTCGGGAACCAGCGGACATCAGTGGCAGGAGCAAGTATTAATGGGACTTAGGGATCAGTGTAAGCAGTGTAAGTAGCAGAGAGAGAGAGAGTGGGGTATAGAGGTAAAGGGGGTGCGCGTCACAAATGGTACACCGTGACCAGGATGTTTATGTATGTATCTTATCTGGCCTTATGCCACAAATGTTGTTGTGAAATGGATAGGGGAGTTGAGATTTTCCAAAGCAATTATTAGATCATTTGCCTATTGTGTATTTTAGCGTTTTAACCTTTTTGACTAACTAATCTTATAATGCTTGACTGGATTCACATGCCTATTTATTGTCCTGTGGTATTTTTATCTAAAACCAAAATTATCTTTAACTATTAGGTAGGTAAGTCGTTTAACAGTGAAAATCTAGCATGCAAAATTATCATTTAACTAAATAATTAAAATTGTGGGGGCGTCTAGGACAATCAAAGAAGTAAATAAATAAAATAACTTTTTACCAATGTAATTAAATCAAAGTTATAGTTATTGAATGATTCTATTAGGTATCTTAAATTATTGTAAATTAATTGGTTTTTGCCTCCTATTACTTTTAAAAAGTGAGTCTGTGTTATCTGAATGAAGAAGTTTAACTAATTAATTAAAGTTTTTCTCCTTCTGAGACAACTTGAGGAAGTGTTTTGGTTTAATAAACATTGCCAAGTAACTATTTGATCTCAGGGAGAAGCTTAGTTACATAGAATTCAAATTAGTATGGTTTTCCTTGTTTTGAGAAAATGCTTTTGTTTAAAAATGGTTTCAAAGACAAATTTAATCGGAGAGAAAGATTGAGCTATATAGAGTGAAAAGTAATCTATTCTGAGAAGAAGCTAGTTTAGGTGTGGGTTGGTTTAGATTGATCATTCATTTTGAGATTCAGCATAAGGCTATGTGGCTATTTTGACAGCAAGCAGTGTTAAAGCTTAACTTTTCTTTTTTATGATTATACTTGAGATTTACAGTGAGGGTTTAAGGGCAGCAAGATTGCAAAGATATTTAAGTTCTCTATTATTAAATATAAGGTTATCATTATGTAAAGTAAAGAGATAGTAACGTTAAAGCAAGAGTAATTAGGCAGAAGAGAGAAATAATTAAAGCAATGACAGTGATTTATTGAAATTATAATTCATACATTCAACATTAGTTCTTAATTGCGGTGATTTCAGTTATTTAATATTGATTTTCTTAAGTACTTGCTTAGTCAATCACTCACTCATGCATAAATCTTAGAAATTTTCACTTATATGTGCAATTGTAATAGCAGAATTAAATTTTCAAGATAAGGTTTACTCCCAAGCAATAAAACTAAAAGTAGATTTGGTCTTCAAATTAGATATTTTGATAGCACTTTTAGGTAGGCCATGGTTAGTCTGCATTCGATAGGGTCTTAGGAGAATAAATTTTAATGTGCTTCCGGACGGGTTGTATTTCCTCTTCGACTTGTCAATTCTGAAAAATAGGTTAATAAATCAAACTTATTCACGGGAGCTGTTCATGATTTAGGCCGCAGTATTAATGTGTTCCTTTTGTAAGAAAAGTATCTAGTGGTTATCATTTTAAGTTGTTGAAGGCATTCATGGAGTTTTATGTAGGTATCAATTTATGCAATATGTATGATTTAACTAACTACATTGCAATCTAGATTAACTTCTATTACAAACTCAATCAGAAGGCAACTTATATTGTATATGGACGTCAAACTAACTTTGTAAATTATATCTAATTAAAAATAAATAGATAGATAGATGAACAATAAAACAAACCTTTTGTAGGTTGTAAGTTATACAAAATCCTTGTGTGAACACTGTAGATAGTGTAGAAGTCTTTTTTCTTGTGTTCTTTTGCCAAGCCAAGAGTTTAGGTTCCTTTTCTTCTCTGGTTTAGTTTCATTGAAGAACTTTCAAATCCTTGTTGAAGACTCATCTATTGCTATTGGCACACATATAACCTAAAAAAACAAAACATATTATAAATAAACTAAACCTTTCAATAGTCTGCGGGGATTAGGTAGCCACAAAAAGTAATAAACTTACTTGGGTTTTTGTTTTGGTTTGTAGGTGTTTACGAAAGTTTTAGTTCAAAAATCATAAACTTAATTAGAATTAGTATGAGGTTACAGTTTAAACGAGATGAGGACGAGGTCTAGATAGTCAACAACAATCTTTGTTGTTTTTGTTCTTCAGCTTTTAATTAACAGATTACAAATCCGATTAGACGTTATATGGAATAAATAGTAAAATAAACAACTCTTTTGTCAATCAGTGTTGCCAGATGCTGATCGGTCAATGTCGCCAAAATTTAGAAATACTTATAATGCCCGACGAATAACTTCATTAAATTACTTTGATTTCGCATGGTTGTACTTCATATAAGTACTCTGTTTTTTAGCCATGTGTAATTCACACAGTTCTGAAACTATCTTTTGTATGTTTGTACATCTACTCGCTTCTCCAATGTATTAGTCCAGTCCATCCAAAGGTTATCTAGAATAGATGACTGTTAGTGATAAGGCCGCCATCTGTACTCTTAAGTTAAGAAATATGTGTGTAATTTCCATTTTGATGTATAATAAAGTGATCTCTAAATAGGTAGCTCTATTTCGGGTCCCAATTGCGGGGGGACGCCCGATGGTTAGTCAAATTTGCATAAGTAATACGTCCCACTGTAGGCCACAGGCCTTCTCTCAGGGAGAGAGTATGGGCTTAATCATCGCGCACATCCACCGCGGATTGGCAATTCCAAGCGCTGAGGTATATGAATAACTCCGGACACTCGGGTTTCCTCACGATGTTTTCTTTCATAGTTAGCGAAAACCAATTATCCTTACATATCCATCGCACTCATCTCGATAACGCGGATTTTTGTTCAAGTTATCTGCCGAGCATTATAAAACTTCAAATACATACTGAATTCCCAAGTAGCCAAAGGTCACGACATAGCCAATGGGCTTGATGACAAATTTGGAAAAACTGTCGTAGTGTCTCAAAACCTACATTATTTACAATGTATTTCATATTTTTGGTTACAGTAAAGTTAAGGTTAAATGATAAAAATTGTCATTTTACTTTTTAGATTTAAAATTCCCACCGAAACGCGCGCTAATGTTCGCTAGTGACGTCACAGTACAAAAGTGTAAAATTAATCTGTGGTGTAAACCGCAATTTAATACCTAAATTCCGCTGAACAACTAAAAATTCTCTCACCATCAACACGTCTATTTTAGGCAAATCACCACTGTCTGCTTTAGTAAACCCTTGTTCCATGATGCGTGTTTTTTCACTCAGGATTTAAATTAAATATAAATAACTAAGAAAGATCGTAAATAAAACCAGAATCGGCTGTTTGTTCACTACGATAGACCTAAAGTAATATGTTCGGTTCTAATCTATGTTTTCTCGCGTGTTCCTGAAAGTGACCTCATTCGCTATTTAACTAATATGGCGGACATAGGATTTTTGCAGATTTTAATTATCGTAATAATTATCAATCCCGCTTTTAATAAATAAATGCGTGCTAAATAAGTGTCGTAATAAAAATAATCCACAATTCAAGTTTTGTTAAATGAATGCATAATTTTAGTGATTTTCCAGTACTGTCATCATGCCTATTGTCGTCTGATCGCTGATTGCAATTTTCGCCAATTCACGTTCCGAGATAGCCCAAATGGCGATAAATCGCCTCATCTGGCAACCCTCTAGTCAATTTCCTGTGACTTTGTCAATCTCTTTATCGTCTGTGTTTGTCAATGGCCAAGGGTGAACACACACTTTCTGAAATAGTGATTTGCGAAAATAGTGATTAATCATAAATTGTATGTTATCGTGTTTTAGATGTATTTACACTTATTGGTCAAATATAACTTTTGGAAAGAATTGACTCAAGTCAATAACATTAACGGTGAATTTAAGTAATTCTATAAATAATCTAACTTTAGTCTTGTGTTGGAAGATTATTTGGTAGCTAATGATAATAAATACGCACTGAAAGGAATTTCGTATAGTTGTTTCCAAGGATTAATGAAGTTATATTACAATGGAAGAATAATAATTGTGGCAATACCGTGTTCTTAGAAATTAATTGATGTTTGGGAATTGGTTCAACTTTAACGGATTTACTTTTAAATTACTGAAGGTGAATCGTAGATTTAAAATATCGGGAATTAAAATAATAGAGAACCATTAAGTTAATTACAATCTTGTCTCAAGGTGTTAATGTAGACTGTGTATTGTATTATAATTCTGTTGAAAATTTCCATATCCAAATTTATCCACATAAATGTGTGTTTGTTTGTTACGGATTTTAAAAGGGAGTTGATTTTATTAAATAAATAAATAAATACAAAACTAAGTTAAATGTAATAATTGGTTGAATTTAATGTCAGAGAAAATCTATTTAATTTAGAAGGTTAATTTTAAATGCGAATATAAAGGGGAAATTAAATAATCAGCTCAATTTAAGAAGTTTAGCGCCGTTCAGAAATTAATGTTATTGCATAGTGTAAGTGTATCTTAAATTATGTAGAGGGATTGTCTATAAATTATGAATCTTGAAGGTGAGTCCAACTTTATGTGAGTTTGGAATTTGGTTACAAAGAAAAGTAAATCGTCTTTCAAAAGTTCAAAACCTAAGTATCCTGTAAAACTAAAATTCATGATGTAACTTGTTCTTGCAACTCTAATTTACGAAAGGTGCAGCATAGATAAACTGCAAAAGGAAGTACAAAAGTGACATTCAATTATAATCTAACAAAACTTTTAATTAGTTACTAAGTCATTAAATTTCGTAGGAAATCAGTGAATCAGGGAAGCGAAAATGATCTCTCAGGATCATGGCAAGTGGCACTCCCTGGTCTCCACCTACACCTCTGGCATATAGGCGTAGGTTTATGTATGTATGTATGAAATCAGAGAATCATAGCTACATAAGTTCAGTAGATGCAGTGATAAAGTTATAACTTGACACAAAGGTAATTCTGATAAATCTTGTAAACCTTGTAGGTACTTATTAAATCAAAAGATTTGCAAAGGCATTCAATCAAACGGTAGGAAGCAGTAGGCAAGAGTAAATACAGGTAGGTTATCCCAACTTTACCCACCAACCTAAATGTCGTTTCCGTACTCAATAAATAAATTAGTAAAATAGTTAATGTTGTCGTAACTTACCATAGAAGAACTTTCCCCATGAAAGATGCTAAAAGGTAAATGTCAATAAAGGAATAATTTTATTAAATTTCGCATGAAAGTATTACATTTAATCAATTGCATCCATAAGGTCCTAAGAGTCCACTTGATAATATTTCAATTATGTATGTTTCATGAAACATTTTGACGGGCAACAGTAACTTCATTATGTAGAAGCTCTCCTTATATTAAGCTGCCTGCTTGTAATTAAGTCCCAAAGTAAACTGTAGGTAAATTTTTCCTCTGGTTGTGCAATAAAGTGTTCTCTATTTACCTATCTATCTAAACTGAAATTCAGGAATTTTATTCACTATAAAAACAAAAAGGATTTACTTAATGAACGTCAAAACTGTTAGTCTCATCATTAATAAATATGTGAAGGAAAGGTCAACAAAGAAATTTAATAATTATTCTTTTTAAACAGGGCTTAGTTTAATTAACAGAGGTTTCAACTTAAATTTAAACTAGCTGCACTAGACATAATTGTCCCCATCGTCACTAATTAAATACCAGTCATCCTATCTTCCTAAATAATCCTTAATATTATACTAAGTTTTACATAGAGTATGTTTAAAACTTTTTTTAGACCGTGTCTGTGGTAACTTTAATATATTTTGAGGAATTTTATTGTAGAACCGTATAGGTACAGAGCTCCATAAAGGATGTATAAGTCTAAATTGTGGATAAGACAGGCTTAGTTTATTCCTAGTATCAATATTAAGATAATAATAATTTCAAAATTGCTGATTTATTAAATAAATTGGTGTTACATTTGGTAGGTGACCTGTTTACCTATGCTGTGTTAGAACAGATAGATTGCCTGATAGGAAATGCCATTATCATTATTCCACCTTTTGTACACTGTGCAATAAAGAATTAACAACAATAATAGAGTGAGAGTTATGGGTCTACATGATTAAATTCTGATAGTAAGTTATATTATATAGCAACTGTCAGTCAAGAGTGTTTTTGCACGCCTGTAACTGGGTGTTAAGCTAGCTTAAACCATATTAGTTAGTAATGAATACTATTAGCAGATTGTAACAAGCGTTGACATTTAAGAAATTCGTTACTTTTATTAGGTATGTATGGTGTGCAATAAAGAGGATTATCTAATTTAATCTAACTAGAGTTTAGATTAGACGTGCGTGACATCGTAGTAAGGTGAATGTACTAATAATCAGCACAGCTATTAATCATCAACCCTTATTTGATAAAAAGGTGTGTGAATCTCAGATAATTATAAGTTTCAGTATAAAATTAAATTAAATTTACATTTCTTGGACCCTCTTCAAAGAAACAAAAACCTAAAAGCCAAATAAAATAAATATCTACTAGGAATAAAATCGCAATTAAAGTTAAATATCCTAATGTCCTATGTCCTGCAGTTGGCGCCAAATGGCTGATGATGATGATGATCCTAATGTTAAACAGGATACTGTAATAAATTATAATACATTAGCTAGAAATTGATACAATTAGGAGGTTGTAAAAAGGTTGAGTAATGCCTAAATGACATCATAATAGGGTGAATGTATCAATAATCAGCACAGTTGTGCTTTACCGATAAAAAGGTGTGTGAATCTCAGGCATGTATTTTTGATGAACTCAAATTCTCAAATGTTTTGAACTCTTTACAAATAAATTAGAACTTAAAAGCGGAATAAACAATTAAAGAGGGTGAAATATTAATTTGTTTAACAGTATAGTATAATATAGATAGGGGGCGAAATAAAAAAATAAAAAAATCTGTACTCATTGTTTTAAAATAAATTAAATGTAAATAGTACATTCAAAACACAATTAAAATAAATTACTTTTCGTTCAAAAATTATTTTGTAAATTCCCTAGACAACCTAACTAGGAAGGAAAACGAAATTCCAGTAATCAAGTTAAGTTCATAAATGTGTTCTTAGGCTATTTTAGTTTGGGGGCGACAAAAAAAAAATATAATAGTAGTAAAGTAAATACCTACTCAATTGTAAAATATCTTGTGTTATGTAGAGACATTCAAGTAAGAGAAACGAAATATTTTGCAACGTTCTCGAATAAAGGGCAGCATCATTTCAGAGAGAGAGTCTTCATAATAGCACATAGTGAGGAACTCATTTAGTAAATTCTGTAGACATCCTTACTAGGGAGGTAAATAAAACCTAGATAACCATTCTAAGTTTAAAACGCGGTTATATGATTTTAGGGTATTTCAGTTTGGGGGGCGAGAAAAATAATAATATTTAAGGTAGATTCTGAATTTAATTGTAAAAAACTTTGTGTATGTTTGCGGGCATTCTCGTAGGAAGGAAAAAAAAAAAACTAAATTACCAATAGTACTTGTACCTTTACATCTTTTTAAGTCATGGTACTCTGGTGTATAATAAAGAATATTTTTATCTTATCTTCCACATTCTTGACTAAAGGGCGGGACCACTTCAGAGAGAGAGAGAGAGAGAGTCTTCATTTTATCACAATGTGTTGTGGTAGAAGTTGCTACAGTGGCACAACCTTTCGGGAGTGTTTGGCGGAATTAAAAGATATACTATAGTGTTGTAAGATATACTATAGTATATTGGATTGTAAAATACATTTTTTAAGAATATTTTCAAAACCTTAACGTAAATGGTTTGAATATTTTATGTGAGACAGCCATAGGTAGATCTATGTCACGAAATTTTATCAGGGTTAATTCTTATAAACTCTGTAAGTTATTGCTATTATTATTCCGTTAAATTATTTAGTGGAGGAAGGGAAATAACGTTATTCAAACTGGTCTCTAGAAACAACATTTTTAAATTTTAAATTATTTTATTAAATCAATATAACATTTCACGTAAAACAAGTTAAGTCCAGCAGTGAGATACAAAATGGCTACTCAAATATTAAAGGTGATGGGAAACATTGTAGTTACAAAATTGTTTGATAAGGATTACTAAGTTCATCCAAGTGGCAGGAAGACGCTGGATGCAGGCCGCTTCCAACCGGTCTTTTTGGAAATCTCCAGCAGTGGACTTCTTGTGGCTGAATGGTGATGATGACAAAGTTGCTATTACAGGTGCTAAAGTTCGAAAGTAAATAAATAATCTAAAATTTAATTTAGAGAATTGTATCCTGTGAAATATTTTAATTTCAAGAATAAAAATGTAATATTTTTAAATGGAATTTATTAAAGAGGATAGGAACTATTTCCCTCCGGGACACAGGCGAAAGTTTATGTTGTGTTTAGGAAAACATTGTTGTTTAAAATTGTTATTGCAATTTAGTCTTAGTTTATAGCTATAACTAAACCTTACTTAAATTCAAGGAGTGAATATCTAAAGAAATGTCAATTGATATTTAAAACAAAATATATAAATAATATAATCATTTCAAAATTATATGTTTTACCCAGCAGTGGAACACAAATTGTAAAAAAAAAAAAAAAGGTTAATTCCTGGTTTATAAAATAAAATAAATAAATAAAGTGTTAACTTTTTAAAATTAAATTGGGTTATGAGCATAGGTATTGTAAATTTGAAAATGGGGTAAACTTAAAAATAGAAAATTTAAAACATTTTATTAACAAATGTTTTAAATAAAACATTTGAGTTAGGTCAATTTTGACTTCATCTTCCCGGACTGGACTTGTGATTCGTTTAGCAGCGTGAAATGAGAAGGGGGGGAGTTTGAAAGGGAAGAATTGCAAGAGAAGGAAGAATTTTCTAAATACTTAAAATTTGTTTCATATATTTTGAAATGAAAGACGATGGAAGACAATGTATTTTGTCTTCTTAAGAGTACTTCGGTTATTTGGATTATAGAAGGATGAGATGAATGGATAAATGCTGAATAAAATTCGAGTTTTATTTGGAGTGAAGGGCTTTGCGAATTAAAAGAAACCAAAAGGGAAGAATAAGATTATAAGCATTCAATCCCAGAAACACAACACTTAACAGAGATCTCGCTTTAGACGAAACTTGGTGCTAGGGGTAGGCCAGATGGCAATCGTTTCTTCGCAAGGCGAAACTAAAGTGAGGTCTATACTCCACACGGAGGAAAGACTAAACTGATCTGGACACTACTATGGGTGCAAATCTGCTTATAGGATTGGTCGGCATAACGCCTTACTCATAGCTTTTTTAATTTATGTAAATTAATAATAAAACAATTGTGCAGAAGAACTTAAGCTTGACCAGTACTATTATAGAGAGTGCTTTGGCCAATGGTTAACATTCTCCGTCCATTAACCAATTGGTTCAGCGAACGAAAATCTAAACAAGGGACGAATTGTAATGCACAATTGGCTTCCAAACTCTAAGGATGTGCTTTATGTCATGTGGGCGTATTTGTAGGTTTCGTACGTTCGAAAAATTGGAATGTTTCGGAACAGACAATGCGAGGATCACTAGGACTGGAGTGGATTCACAACCCATCTTTCCCGTAGGACCTTGGCATTCAGGCATCTTGTGCGATTGTATGTTGTCCATTACCGATGAGTCAGCAAGTTGGATTTTCAATTGTTGAATCCGTTTCTTATTGGATGGTTTAAAACACAATACACTCAAAATTTCACTCTGGGAAAGGTGCTTATAATCTCAGTCGTGAAACATTTGTGAATAAGTATAGGTGAAGTTTCTTTCAGTATCTAACTTGCAAAAACTTCAGGGGGCGCTGTGACGGTCCGCACTGCCTTTGCAATTCGACCGCCACTTATTCACAAATGTAGGGGAACATAATAATCCTTTGCGTTGTACAATAATCAATAAAATTAAACAAATTTTGCTGTAGTATTAGAGATTCGCTAGATGGCGCCTTTTTGCAATAAATAATAATAAATATTTATCATTTCGGGCAATAATGTCCATTACTTTCACATTACAAAATAAAGAAATTAAACGTTGGTATCTCAACCAATAAACTATTTAATCTTTTTACAACAATTTAACAACGTTTGCTCAATTGGTTCTAAAACAAACAAAACCACGTTCATAAAAGTTGGCTGTATGCAAAGTTGTCTATGCCAATGTATCGGCAGGAAAAAAAAGTAAAGAAGAAAGTCAGGTCAATGGCCATCTGTAGATAGAACAAGGAGGGGCCCGTAGTAGTCTGATAATGTTATCCATCAAAAACCTAATAATACAGTCAATGAATATTATGGAAAGGCATAATTTAGCAAAACTATTAAATATAGCAGTAAAGAATTCAAAATACTTATTTTACAGATAGAAAATATTTAAAATTATGTAAAATATTCCTGAAAGGGTTTTATTGAAAGACCTGGGAACCCAAGAGGGGTGGATGGCAACGGGGTGTGAGGGCGAGGGGAAAGGAAGAGACGCGGACTGGGACTGGGAACTTTGGCGGGAATCGGGCGGTGGTTTTCTTGGGAATCTTTTCTTGCGGGGCTGACCGGCCGGTCTAAATTAGGATTAGGGTGAGTTAGCAAACTGATTATCAAACTAGTGTCGGTAATGTGGCTACAGCAGCAAATATTGAGTAGTTGAGCTGTGAAAGTGGTATAGCTTGAGAAACGTTTTGGTGAGATGGCTTGGACAAATCATGGCTGAAGCAAAGCAGGCCGTGGTACGATTCATACCAGTGGATTGGATCTGACTACATCGATTTGGTCAAGGTAGCTCTCTAGATCATTCTCAGGTCTCAGCAGTAAATGTGATAAAGTCTGATTTGCATCTTGGAATGTTGCTGTAGTCTACAGAACCATACTTCGGTGTAGGCTTCACCTACATTCTTGTGTTTCAAGGTTGATTAGAATTTGTGTTTGCATTTGTTCTTGCTAAATCAACTTGCTTGCATCAATTTCAAACATTTAATCAATTAGTTGAAATAGGTCTATATCTGATCGAACGGTGAGTTTCTTTGCCATGTTCTTTTCTCACTATGGGTCAGGTCTTGAACATGGCACGCACATTTGTTAGGAACTGGTGTTTGGCGTGGTAGAAAACCAGCAAACAGACAGTTTAGCAGTAGTATTTGCAAGCAGTTGAAGTCATTTACATAATAAAGTAAATTGTTAGGTAGAGTCTAAAACAACCAATTAAAAACAAATCCAAAATAAACCAAACTAATGAAAACTTGAATCTATCTAATAAAACAATAACCGGGCACAGAGCCTAACTAAAATTGTGAGTGTAAAATCTACATACAAAACTATGTACAAAAATAAACTAAAACCATATTTGTCTCAAATATTGACTAAACCAAACTAAGATTAACAATTACTGTTAATATTCTAATCTGTGTTAAACTGTGCTCACTAAAATCTGTTTTAAATCTCAAATGTTAATATTTCTACAAATCTTGATAAATAAATAGATTATTTTTTTAACTCTTTCTAGTTGTTTAATTGCTTTGGAAATCCTGACTCCCTGAAAAGATCCTGGTTACTATTTCACAACAAAGGGTCCTATTTGTTAGGCTATCTAGACGATCACATTTTGGCCAAAGAAGTGAATTTATTTTCTGTAATATTAGGTACTCATAAATTGCTCTTTTACACAGTACACATTTAAATTACACTGAGCTAAAATAGTAGGTAGGAAACCTAGGTACTCATACTTTACTTAGTAATCTCCTGTGGAAGAACCATTTCTTAGACATTCAACGAAGGCAAAGAGGGAGTGCTGCAGAGAACTCCAGAGGACTTCTTCTTCGGGAACCAGCGGACATCAGTGGCAGGAGCAAGTATTAATGGGACTTAGGGATCAGTGTAAGCAGTGTAAGTAGCAGAGAGAGAGAGAGTGGGGTATAGAGGTAAAGGGGGTGCGCGTCACAGTCTGATGTTATATATATAATGGTACGGATCTCTTTATGCGCAAATCCGACTCACACTTGGCCGGTTTTTTGTGTTCACAAAAGATTAAACAGAAAAATTGCCTGTATAATAATCCTGCAGACTTACAAGAGAACGAAAGGTTTTTGTGATAATTGTACGAAATTAAACAATTATGCTTTTGTAGTGGCATATATGACGATAGTTGTAACATACAGTAGTCCACTTTTTGATGACTGAAATAACCGCCGAGGCTTGAGACTGCATTTTATATGTATTTTTATACACATATTTTGATGAATGTTAACGAAGCACACAGGGTTGCCAGGATCGTGGTAAGTGGCAAACTCAGCTCTCTGCTTACCCCCCAGGATACAAGCGTAAGTTTATGTGTATGTTTATGTATATCTTTTGACTGCCTCGTTGTTCTAGCGTTATACCGTTTGATTACCATGCTTGAGGTCGTGAATTCGCATCCCAGTGGAGGCCTCCGTATATTTGTACAAATGGCCTCAATCAGGATGTATTTCCATGTTTGCGTATCCTTGCCTGGTTATAATATCGCAGGGTATCCTAGCTTGGGGCCAGGCTAAGTGATTGTGTTGTATGGAAGTTGTTTATTAATTATTTTTTGATTTAAAACTTTCGTTTCTTTTATTTATTAAGTTTTAAGTAATTTAGTCTTATTTTATTAAATTATGACGTAGGATTACCGACGGCCAACTCCAGATTGCTGAGGTCTTTGGAAGTGAGGGAATAATTTCAAAACTAATTAGTATTCCAGGCACGTCGGCCCGAATAACGTGTTAATCTTTTTTAAAGGAAATGAGAAAACTCCCTTCGCCCTATCTTTTCCGTTTTGTTCATTAAAGAAGAAGCCTTTTTCTCCTACCTGCCTTTAACATGGGGTGTACGGTACTTTTTGTACAGATAATTTTCCCAATAATCATAATATAGAGCCCAACGACCAATGGAGAGAGCTATGTTCAGATTCACTGCGTGATCGAATCAGGATTGAGGAGATCCGCAGAAGAACCCGAGTTACTAATATAGCTCAAAGAATTGCTCAGTTGAAGTAGCAGTGGGTGGGGCACATAGCTCGGAGAGCTGATGGCCGTTGGAGCGGAAAAGTTCTGACCTGGCGACCGCGGACCGGACGACGCAGCGTGGGCAGGCCCCCAACCAGATCGTCTGACGACCTGGTTACCGTGGCGGGGAGTCGCTGGATGCGGGCGGCACAACACCGGAAAGCTTGGAAAACCATGAGGGAGGCCTTTGTCTTGCAGTGGGCGTCAAATGGCTGATGATGAAATATAAAATAAAAGTTATGTTGGAATGTCATAGTGAGACAGCAGCTTTTTTTAATGAAAATCCCACTTACCCGCCTAACCAATGTATTTATTTTAGTTCCTCGGCTATGGGAAAACAAATCTCTTAAATTGTAAAAATTTGATAAAAGTGTCTTTATTGGCATATATTTAATTGGAAGCCTTAGATTTATGCCAGCCACAGACGACGGGATTAATATATGCGATATTTTTTCCACACAATATTTAACATGTAACCCGCGTCCAAACAAGACTGTGGTCGGATTGAGTGATGAACAAGACATCACGCTATATATCATCATTTATAGCCATCGTCTTTCACGACCTTTAAAAAACCGGCCAAGTGCGATTCGGATACGTGCATAGAGGGTTCCGTACCATTATCTATACAACATTAGACAAAAATATAATTTGAGAACAGCGCCATCTATAGAAAACAACAAGAAGCGTTTAACATTGAAATTTAATGACATGATTTCGGCGCTGTGAAGGTTACATAGATGGCCACTAGATGGCGAGCGCTGTCTTTAGACATTTTATTCTGTTTTTGTTGTAATAGCGACATTAGAAATACATCATCTGTAAAAATTTCAACTGCCTAGCTATCACGGTTCATGAGATACAGCCTGGTGACAGACAGACAGACAGACGGACATACAGACAGACAGATGGACAGTGAAGTCTTTAGTAATAGGGACCCGTTTGCCACTTCCGGTACGGAACCCTAAAAATAACTTGTATTGATATCCACATAGAGCACGTCAACAAATTGTGGTTTGCAACCCCGGCACATGTCAAAGTGACAGTATTTTTTTTACATGGAATTAAAAATAGACTAGATTTTATTAGCCCAGGACTCGACCACGCGCACTCCAGCGTCTGTGACCTCCAGCAAGTGTCCTCGAGTGCATGTGGATGGGCACAAGGGATACACGGAGAGGTTCTCTATAGTCTGAGGGGAGATTCCTCATCAGCAGTGGTTCCGCTCCTCATCCATGTGGTCCCACATTTTTGCATCTGCTGACACTTGAAATCACTCAAACGGGTCGACACCCATATTCTTTCTCTCCGTGAGAAGGTTTTTTTTTAACCGACTTCCAGTTTTATGACCATGACATGATTTTGGACACCGACTCCAAATTATACTTCTACAATACCTACATCCGTTGTGGATGTAGGTATTGTAGAAGTATAATTTGTAGAAGTAGAATCCGTCCATTCCGTGTGGCGTCAGAATAAGAATAGCGTCACTCCATTTCCTTCCGCGGATGTCGTAGAAGGCGACTAAGGAAATCAATTACCAGGAGACGGGCAGCGGCGTCTTCCTGAGATTCCAACCGCACACTGCGATCGCCAACCCGCCTGCCGAGCGTGGCGATTATGGCAAAACCCCTCATGGTTTTTCCTAACCATGAGGAAGGCCTGTGTCCTGCAGTGGGCGTCGAGTGGCTGATGATGAATACCTACATGTGTACGTACTTCTAATTATTTAAATTATTTCTAACTTTTTAGTGCTGTAGCGTTTCGAAGTCGGTTTTTATTTTTTATTGATTTTTTTTATTCTACAGTGAGACATTGTAGGGTTGTCCTGCTTAGCTTTTGAAAATTATATTAAATTCTCTCGTGTGAAGATGTCTATTCACTGCGCTATAAATGCTCTCGTACATAAAGCACAGACGGTGTTATTAGCGCAAGATTAAGCCTCCACTGTATAATTAAGACGTCACCCCTAACACTACACTTCGCCACACGAAATTGATGAAGTGGTGTCGTAATACAAACTGCTGGTTCACTAAAGGTACTTATTAAGGGAATATTTGTCACTGTCTCCGCAGTGAGGCTGAATTAACCAGCGAGCATTCCATTGGATCTTAGATTATGGCGGTATATATAGATGCGATACTTTGTCGACTGTGTTTACAGCGTGATGTATCGCTATTAATCCGTGAACGCTTGACGTTGCTTAGGCATTTTGGTCTTTGTGAAACGAAATATTAGAGCGCTCCAGGGAGTGACATTAGCGCCACCGCGAAAATATTTTTTAAAAAAAGAAAAAGAAAAGGAAAAGAAACATGGTGTTTACTGCCAGATATAAGACAACATAAGATGATTAAAACTAATGTGTATATCTAAAAAAAGTAACGTAAAATAAAGTGACATACACTTCTCAAAGCAACACAACTTATACTTAAAGGCTTTGGCAAAAGGTACCTCGCTCAGCGTAATGCCCCTTGAATGTTACTATACAACCAACATTCAAAAGGCGCTGATATTTACAGGTCAAATTTGCAAAAAGTGTCTGTACAATCTCTCAATCACGTTCGTAGTGATTTTTAGGACCCACGGCTAAACCACGGTGAACCTAAGGCAAAAAACCTAAGACTAGATAGCGTTAACGCTGAAAACGGCCGTATGCTATCTAGTCCCAGGTTCGTGTTCGAATTGAGAGATTGTACAGACACTTTTTGCAAATACGACCTGTAAAGAATGTATACGATTAACTTTTTTTATTGGTGTCGCTCTTTAGCCCACTGGAACCTCTTAAAGTGCAGATTTGGATCCAGACGCTTATTTACCATTCGATCTAAATGCGAGGCTATTGCACGGCGGCATATTAATTCTTCCTTATAAACTATTCGGCCTGTTTCTCGCGTCCAAAACGGCCTATCTACTCCTTATCTTCAATCTATGGTACATGCCATCCGTTAGCATTAATCTATGGTTCGTACCATCCGTTAACATTCATCTATGTAAGTGTCAATTAAGCAAAAATACGAGAGCTCGCGAAGCCGATTATTTCCGTGTGCGTTCTTAGTGCTTGACCTTTTGTCCGGGTTTTTACGAACTGAACCTATGACGTCGCAAATTTTATTTTACTCTTTTTTTGTACACTTTAACCACATCACTGCTAAATAGGTAAATGAAAATGATTTTGAAATAAATAAATGTAGAGTTTCTTTGCTGGCGTTTTCTTCTAATAATGTATGGAATAAAAGGATTATGTTGAGAACTCTCTATTTACACATACAATATTAAAATAAAATGTTGCCTTTAAACTGTTTGGTTTACAATTCTGAATCTAATAGTTTATGTGTAAATATTTTGTTTTTATAGTAAAAAGCAATAAATTAATGGGATAACGGTAATTATATCAATCAGATGGTTCAATTATATTAGCTGGAGTAAACAGCCACGTAGATGTTTAAGGTCCGATAATTATCATAAGGCGTAGTTAAAATAAATTTATGACTTTATTGAAATAAGATAGTGAACGTCCAATAGGTTACAGCGAAATAAATCTGGTCGTTGTCAAAAAATCTGAATTTAGAATAAAGCAATAAAATTAAGACTCTATTCCAAACCATACATTCATACATACATAAACGCTCGACTGTAACCCAGAAGGTTAGGCAGAGATCAGGGACTGCCACTTGCCACGATCCTGACAGATCACTTTTGCTTCCTCAACATTGATTAGTCGTTGCATGCACGCACGCCGGTTTCGGATACTTTTTATCTTGCCTTATTTTATTTTCTTTTATTCCAAACCACGTAGTGTTAAAACAAAAAACATTCGGATTTCACTTCTTTGTATTCCTTTATCGAGCTACGATTGACATTACACATTCAGTGCAGCTGAAAATCGATACATGACGTTGTCGCTACCGCTGTCATAATCATTATGTTGGCCAACCTTTAAACGTCATGTCATTTAAAGTTCCTAGTGCAATAAAACATGAATATTATTATTATTAAATTCTTTATTGCATAGAAAACAATTTTCATACAAAGGCGTACTTAATGCTAAATAGCATTTTCTTCCAGTCAACCTTAAATAAGATAAGATATGAAATACCTGAATACAACCATGAATAAGATATGAAATACATTTATAAAGAAAGTGAAGAAGATGGCGTGCTGGAAAAAATGTTCAGAGATATGCTAATGATGACATACACACATACATACATACACTCCCGCCTGTATCCCAGAGAGGTAGGCAGAGACCAGGGACTGCCACTTGCCACGATCCTGACAGATCACTTTCGCTTCCTCAACATTGCAGGCACGCACGTCGGTTTCGGTTACTTTTTATCTTGCTCTTTCTAATATATCCCCTGTTTGCTCGAAGCATGTCCACCTGGAACGTCCTTTACCGGCCCTTCTACCGTCAATCTTTCTTCCTTCATCCTCTCCAAATGCCCAAACTAACGTAACATTCCTTTCTTTAGAGATCTGTCAGGATCGTCGCAAGCGGCAGACCCTGGTCTCTGCCTACCCCTCCGAGATACAGGCGTGAGTTTATGGTTATGTTTTAAACAGAAAAATAGATAGTATTTAAAATATATTCACCGAGTGGACAGAACAAGGAAACAATCTGCATATAGTAGTGACGCCACAGGTTGAGAAAGGAATAACCCTTCTCTCTGAGATGTAAGCTGTTGTAGGTAATTATTTGGGTCAAGATGATCCATTTATAGGGCCGTTTGAGCTGATGTTAAGGTAAATAACATGACATTAAACATTTTTTATTGGAATAATGTTTTACTCGCTATTTTATGGAAAATGTTAAGCGTGTAATAGTCATTATGTGACCGATTGTTTGTTTTGCTGTTTGTTATAAAAATATACGAAGTTAGGCACGCAACAATGACCTTTAACACTAAATCCTCATAAGGATCACGATCGCTTGGTCGAGACACAGATAGATACATTTAAATTTGTGATAGACTTCATAAATTATTATCTATCTGTCTTTTGTCAGAGACAGATGTCTCTAAAGTATATATTTATTTATTTTAAAGGCAAATCTATGAAGGAGAAAGACGTTTCTTCTTCAGCTGTTTAATAATGGAACAAGTAATTGAAATTCTTTAATTTACATTTTACTTTCTTATAACCTTAAAACTCAATGCGATTAATTTGAATTAAAAAAGTATTACTTTTGGAAAAGCTTCAGTATGAATTTTCTTGTGGAGCCTGTATACGTCCGACTGCAGGGCACAGGCTTTCTCTCAGAGAGAGTGTGGGCTTAATTACCACGCGTACCCACCGCGTATTGGAAATTTCAAGCGCTGAGGTATGTGAACACCTAAGGTTCTCAGGGTTCCTCACGACGTTAATACTAATTTTTCATGCCATGCAACAAAAACTGAGTTAAATATTTACCTTTCTTAATTCTCATTTCAAGTTGAAGGAAAAAGCTCTATAACTATGACAGCTCGACTTCCACGTAAATACAGACACAAAAACTTGACTTTAGTCTCAAATCAAACTTCGTCAATACTATGGAGAGTCATCTAGTACAGGCATTGCATGCATAAAAGGTGACTCCAATCACTACGGAATCTAACGCAAATAAAGATTTTGTATTTTCGAACGAAGTCAAGGACACATATAGTGCATTACAATTCACGGATATTATCAGTTCCTGACTCAAAAGGGAGGATTTCGGCCACACTAAGCCATCGTAAATACCCCTTAGCCTATACTCCACTTCATTCATTATACCTTCCCGGAGTCCAACCACATTTAATTAACTAAAAGCCTCGCAGCTCCACTTGCCCGTCAATCGCAGAGCAAATATGCGTGAAACCAGCGAACGTTGACCTCTCGGCTGGCAGAGGATACTCCACTAAGCTTGCAGGATGAAACAATAAAATTGGGATCGGATAACAAATCAATAAGGGCGACCTACACTGCCGGTTCGATGCCATCGAGGGGTCTACGCAGGATGCTTGGGTTTTTGTTGACATGACTTACAATATAATTAAATTCAAATAGTTTTATTAATCATCAAAACAAAACGTTTACGTAATGAACGTCAATGTTGTAACTTTCACAGTTAATAGAATATGTGAAGAAGAAGTTAACAAAGAAACTCCACATTTATTCCTTAAAAAAAGTTTTAACTCAATTGAATCGTGTGATTTTAAAACAACACAAGTCACATTTAAAATAACACTTGTTAATTTTTTTTAATTAAATTATTTACACCTACCTATTGATTTACATAAGAAAAAAAATAGTAGTTTATTCATACAGAAATTAACATAATATGCTAAAATATTGCTGTTGTAGATATTAGTATTTGAATAAAACAGTTTTTTCTATTTCCTGACAAGTTGTAATGAAAGGACATGTGTTGTTTTAAAATCACACGATTCAATTAACGGAGTTTTCAACTTAATAAATATTATTTATTCATGTTGAAGACTAGACACAATTATCTTCTAAATACCCATTAATATTGATCTACTGAATCTAGTGACAATGAGAAACATATTAGAGAAAAATCCCAGTTATTTTTCGTTTCTGAGGGACCTTATAATTTGTTCGCTAATTGACATTTTAGTGATCATAATGAAATTTTATGTATCGTCATGTGATATTACCAGGAGCTAACTGGCGCCGCTATTGGCGCCGATATTCTTTTACAAAACTTTTTGTATCATATATGATAAATTCACGGACGGGTCAGTTGACCTTTTTTTTTATTTTATTGACGCCAGTGGCGTAACTATAGGGTAACAGAAATGCCACGGGCTCCCTACCCGACGGAGGCCCCGGTCCGAGATAGCGGAAACTCGGAAATAACCTAACTTTTTTAACAAAATTTTGTAAAAACTAGCTATTGCCCGCGACTTAGTCAGCGTAAATGACGAAAAATGCGTGGAAATACTCCTCGAGTATCATAAAGAAAGGTTTTATAAAACTTCACTCTTAAAGAGGGACTGTAAATTCATATCATATAGGCTTTGATGTATAAGTTTAAGATGATTTGAGAAAAGATGGTCAGAGTGGAGTTTTTTTCCCGCTGCCTTTTCTCCACTACAAATACGACCCGAAGGCAGCGGCTAACATAGTAACATAAATAAATAATGTAAATATAAATAACTTCCACACAACACAATCACTCGACCTGGTCCCAAGCTAGGATACCCTGTGCTATAGTAACCAGGCAATGACATCACAAACATATAGACCATTGACATTCAACAAACAGAATATAAATTCTTTGCGTTGAAATAAATTATTGATTTCTGATTTCGTATGAATTCATCACTTACACGTGTGAAGTCGCGGGAAAAAGCTAGTGTATTCAATAAAACATCAAGCCATACTCTAATTAAGACGGCTCAATTAGAGTAAGTATATGTTCGGTAACAACTTTTCTTTTCAGAATTTATTGTTGCAAAATATCAGTTTGTAAAATTTTATTAAATTCGCACTTTTCGCATCCTACCAATGCCGCAGCCTTCAGAAAACCATTGTGCTGCATAGAAAAAAGTCCAGGCAGGGCCCCATCCAATGAATTTGCCACGGGCCCCAGATGGTATAATTACGCCACTGATTGACGCCTAGTTTGGTTGAAGTACGCGCGTAGACTCGAAGCGGCAATGAAATGAAATGGATGCGTTCGTGAAATTACCATTGTTCTACAATACATTACAACATCTAGGTCCATTAAGAGTATCTAGGTCCTAGCAAAATAGAATAGGCACTGAAGTAAAAAAAAACTGGTCCGATTATCTCGCCGTAGGTCCATTAAGAGTATCTAGGTCCTAGCAAAATAGAATAGGCACTGAAGTAAAAAAAAAAAAAGCTGGCCCGATTATCTCGCCGTAGTTCCAGAGTAGACGCCCACCAGGCCATCAATCTGAATGGGATGTGATAGGACGATATTTTGCCGGCCCGTCACCTCGCCAAAGCGAATGATTAAAATTTTAGGGCGGGATTTATAGATTGGCCCATGTAGGCCGTAAGGTTTTATGTGCGCGTTTGCGTGTAACTATTCTATTACTGTAGGGACTACTCACAGGAGAAAAGACATGCACAAAACTTTCGTCAAGCATACAGAACAAATAAATCCTATGCCACCCTGTAGTTTGTCATTTACAACAACTGTTGTTCTATGATCAATAGTCATTGCTTAATACTGTTTATGTAGTTATAGTTTTCTGGTTTACAATGGCGTCGTTTGGTAAATAATACTTCAAATAATAATAATGCAAAACGAAGCACATCGACTAAAACTGTCTGTATGTGGACATGTGTTTGTTTGAGAAAAATATTTATTTTGGCATAGGAGAAGGAAGAATTTCGTATATTTATACGAAACAATTCGTATCATATCTGCTGCAAAGAGAAGACAACTTCTATATTGAGTTAATTTAAAATTTTCTGCTTTGACGTTTGCGCCTTAATTTTAAGGAAATGCGTAAGAATACCGTAAGAAAGGCGTAAATGCGTAGAATTTTTAATATTATCCCGTTATATTGCGTTTTCCGTCGCATCTGTTATATTGTAGCAAAATATTGTATTTTTTTGTTTATAGCTTTGAACGCATGCAACTTTTTATCTTCTAAACTAATTTCAACAATGTATGGTATGTTGCAAGTTGAATCATGAAGTTTTTTATTCCACATGAAATGAGTTTGAGCGAACGACAAGCCACGCCACCATATAGGTAGCATAGAAAAATATTGGGACAACAAGGAAGGAAAGAAAGAAAGAAAGAGTATGAGCTTGTTACCAGCACTTGAAATCGTCAGTTCGTTGTAGTCACGCTTGTTGATTAAGCAAATATTCTCTTTTTGGGAGAAAACAATATGTGCCCTGCAGTGGAAAGTATACGCTCATACTTATTACGCTACAATTCATTACATAAACTCACGCCTATATCCTGGAGGGGTAGGCAGAGACCAGGGCTTGCCACTCGCCACGATCCTCACAGACCTTTCACTTCGTCAACATTTATACGCTAAAACACATTCCTGAAAATAAGAAGAGTAGAAATCCTCATGCGCTCCAAACCTGGAGGGTCCTTTGAGACGTAAAGGGGGAAATCGATCGTTACAGAAGGAAAGGTTTTGTTCTAAGGGCCCTTGAAGGGTCACTCCGAGAGCCAAGGGAGCGTTTGTTACGTTAAAGATTATGCCTCTCCATGCTTTTCTTGGGGCTTAAAGTGGGGACTAGGGTTCACTGAGGCAATATAAAGGTACCACAACAATCACAAAACCAGAACCAACTTTTGATGGTAGTCAGGTAAACAGGCAATATGGATCACAAACTACTAAAGCAACTTTCGAAAGTTAATAAATAATGTGTAGTGCTTACGGAAGGTTTAGTTCAACTTTCAAAAGTTCGAAAATACTGAGAGACGTTTAATACTATCACTGAATTGCTTGGATTGCAAACTATTGTGACTAATTAATGTATGAAAATTTGAAAGTTCTCAGATTACCTCACAAAATTTTACCAACCAAGTGATTGACTATTTTTTTTTTCATGTCGGTTAAGTATTTTATAATAATTGTCGTACAAAGTATATAAAATCACTGTCCTTGTCCCAAACTAAGAGACCCTGTGCTAAGTTAACCATACATCAGATTTATGCATTAAGCTTCTCAAACGCAATCAGTGCTGAGTGATAACAATCTCTGGAGTGCTGGTTCTAAAACTTTGTGTGGTAGCGAGACTTAGGTATGGCAAAAGAAGAAAGAAAGTAGGATTAATGCTGCAGAAATGAGGTCCCTGAGAAGTATGTCTGGTGTTACTTTGAATGACAGGATACGCAATAGTTTGATTAGAGAACGTTGTGGACTGAAAGAGGATGTAGTGACTAGAATTGAAAAAGGAATGTTGCGTTGGTTTGGACATGTGGAGAGCATGAAGGAAGAAAGATTGACGAAACAAATATATCGAGCTGTTAGGATGGCGGTCCGAGGGTCAGAAACCTGTTTGACTGTCGGGAAACAAGAGTGCAAACAGTTTTATATAAAATTAATTTGCTTGCTTCAGCATTTACTGTATACTAGGATTGATTATAACAGAGCGAATTTGGATGGAACGGCTGGTAAGGAACATCCCAGGCGGACATACTTTGAACAAATAGGGGAAGCATTAGCAAAGGGCAAGATAAAAAGTAGCCGAAACCGGCGTGCATACACGCAACGACTAATGAATGGTTGAGGAAGCGAAAGTGATTTGTCAGAATTATGGCAAGTTGCTTCCCCTGGTCTCTGCCTACCCCTCTGGGATACATGCGTGAGTTTACGAATGTATGTAGCACAATCACTGTCGTGTGAAGTATATGATTACTAACTAACGTCTATTGAGGACGAGAGGTTACTGACCTTCGTGGAAGTTGAAAAGTTGAGGGCTCGATTCTCAAATCCATCGATATGTTACTTAGTTGGCAGAGATGCTTTGATAAAGTAAATCCCGTTTTTAATGTGCTATTTTGGGATGCCCAAATAGGACCCCAAAGCAGTTATTACAGCTTTCCAAGGTAAAAGCTGTTTAGTACCTCCTCTTACATAGTTAACTTTATAAGCTCGGTGGTACAGGATTTTGGCAAGGTATGTTTTGGTATAATTAAATAGGGCAGCCGCTAGCCGGTTCATAGCGGTTCACGGCGGGGAGAAATTAGTGAAATTCTTGGCGAAAGGAATTGAGTGAATCTTTGTCTTGTAATTTATCTATTTTGACTTCTCTCTTTTTCCGGTTAATGTTGTATTTTTAATTTGTTAGGTAGCTTGCATTACTAACAGAAAGTGAACAGAGCAGAATTTTCCGCAACACTCCTTACACGATAAGGACTTTCTAATTTACACCAAGTCGGTGACGGGAGGATGCAAAGATACGGTGCACTTGTATTATGGTCGCTAACTTTATAAATATTCAAGGATTATTTTAGATCGAAATCGTGCCACGCGCTTTTTGCTGGGCCGTTTTAACTTGGATAACTCGAGTCCTTCTGTGTGCCGCCGGATTAAGAAAAGCGTCACTCCATTTCCTTCCGTGGAGGGCGACTAAGGAAATTAATTGCGAGGAGACGGGCAGCAGCGGCTTCCTGAGATTTCAACCGAATACTGCGATCGCCAACCCGTCTGCCGAATGTGGCGATTATGGCGAAACCCCTCATGGTTATGAAAACCACGGAAGAGGCCTATGTCCTGCAGTGGGCGTCAAAGGGCTGATGATGATTTTAACACATCGGAAGTACCTAAGTACATTGGTCATCCAATGACATACATTTTATGTTTGTTTAATAATATCATCTACACAAGACAATCACTTAGTGACAGGTATGTAAAAGGTAAAAACACCCAGACTGTAGCCATTTGTAAGAATCAACTACGGCGGCCTCATGCGGTATTCGAACCCACGACCTCTCCTTGTAGTCAGACGTGTAACTGCTAGACCAAAGCTATTTTTTGGTAACTATACTAAATACATGGGTATTCTATTTCCTTATGATCTCAATTCTTAGGAGCTCTTGCGGCGAAATATTTTAATATCGTCTGAAGACAAGGACGAACGGTTTCTGATAAAATTCGCGGGAACTCAAGTGTCGCTTGGGTGTCTACTCTCAATCTTGCGTTAATTTATTCGTGTTAGGCCAAAAAAGCACTAGCGGTTGCTTAGTATGCGCTAAAATGCCCGCCCGCATTCATGGAATGTCTGAGCAAGAAAGTAGGATTAATGCAGTAGAAAGGAGGTCCTTGAAAAGTACGTCTGGCGTTACTTTGAATGACAGGATACGCAATAATGTGATTAGAGAACGTTGTGGACTGAAAGAGGATGTAGTGACAAGAATTGAGAAAGGAATTGTTGCGTTGGTTTGGACATGTGGAGAGGACGAAGGAAGAAAGATTGACAAAACAAATATATCGAGCGAATGTGGATGAAAGGGCCGGTAAGGGACGACTCAGACGGACATACTTCGACCAAACAGATTTCCTTTCAAGTTTTCTTATTTTTAATACAACTAATTTCATTTTGTGAATTTTCAACATTTAAATATCACAGTCCGTTTTTGTTTAGTACCTGAGTAAAATTGTGATTCTGTACCCATCGCCAATTTTGATCGCCGTCAATTCATCATAACCAGGTCTTTACTATACAGATTACCGTCTAGTGTGGGGTCAACGGTAAACTCTTGATTGTCAATACAACCATTTCCTATTTTAGTACCTAAGTTAGTCATACTTTTATGTAATTATAAAAATGTATATTTTATTGACAAGTGGTGTAAATAATTTTTTTATCTTATTTTTAATTTAGTTTGGGGTTCAGAGTTTCTTTATATATTGTTAATTTTTGTTCAGCTCAACAAACATTTTTCATTTTTTTTTCACTTTTTATCTTGTTGTCTAGCCAAAACCGGCATGCGAACATCTAACGACTAATGAATGTTGATGAAGCAAAAGAGGTCTCTGCTTACCCCTGCGAGATACAGGCGTAAGGTTTATAAAGTTAAACATGAACATGGGTCTGCCTCACCAAACTAGTGCGTTTTAAATCAGTTGAGAATTCCCATCATACTTAATAAGTAATTATAATCAGTTTACGCTGTTGTTGTTCCCAATAAAATAAAATAAATAAATAAATAATTATGAAAACCATGAGGGAGGCCTGTGTCCTGCAGTGGACGTCAAGGGGCTGATGATGATGATGATGATGATGAAATAAATAATAAACCATTTGACTGCGTAAAACATTAAACACTTCTCTTAAAATTAATACGTTATGGAATAAACGGGAAAGGCTTAAAACTTATGAGGTCATATTTATAAGGGATGGTTCAAAAAGCTGACATAAATGGAATTAAATCGTCAGGCTCAGAGGCTAAGATAGGAGTGCCACCGAGCTATTCTGGGGCCGTCCCTTTTCCTCGTATATGTAAATGATTTGCCGTTCACGATTCAAAACGTGTCAGAGATTGTGTTATTTTCAGATGACACGTCACTTATGTTTAAAATTAAGAGACAAGAAAATTACCTTGATGACAAAAATAATGCTCTTTCTCAGGTACTAAATTGGTTCACTTCTAATAAGTTATTGCTAAATTCAAACCGTGTGGCACCGGATTAAGAATAGCGTCACTCCATGTCCTTCCGTGGATGTCGTAGAAGGCGACTAAGGAAATACATTACCAGGAGATGGGCAGCAGCGTTTTCCTGAGATTCCAACCGCATACTGCGTTCGCCAACCGGTTAGGAAAACCGTGAGGGAGGCCTATGTCCTGCAGTGGGCGTCAAATGGCTGATCTGATGTCTGTGAGAATATTATGTATGTCAGGAAAAATATCAATAACTTTAACTCTGTGGGTAGCCAACATAATGTAAATACTAGAAATAAACATAAACTTTCCTTCCCAAGATTTAAGCAGTCAAATGTTAATACATCCTTTATTTTTTTCTCCAAAACAATCCAGATTTTAAAATGGCCACCTATCTTTACTTGTAACTTTCATTAAGTCACCGTTTGTGTACTATTTTCAATAAAAGCAGTTTGATTGATTATTTCTGAGGTCCTTAGCAATGAGTTAAATCGATCTTGACTAGGCCCCTTTTGTCTTTGGAAACGAACCCAAAACGTGATAGAAGAGACGCGAAGAGGGTCCGAAGTCAAGACTCTCGTCTTCTCGCGTCTACCTGACTGTAAAAATAAAGAGGACTTTTATTTTTACCCATTGCATATTTTTATTTTACACCCCAGACACTCAGGTTTTCTCACGATCTTTTCCTTTGCTGTTAGCGAGTGGTACTGCTACTACACATTTACAAATGTACTTAACTTAGAAAACAAAGTCATTGGAACAAGCCGATTTGAACCCAAGACCGCTCGAATGTGGGTCTAGCTTTCTGCCTATGCGTCACCACCGTTCTGTCTGTCTTGAAAGTATACTGAAAATGCGAGAAGGATAGAAATATAAACTTATGTTTAGCTTAGGCTCCGTACACAAAACTGCGAATCGGCGCGATGCGAATTTGCAACGCAGAAAAGTGCGACACGAATTGGTGCGTTACTATTTCGGGCGACAAGACGACCGTCAACTGTATTGAACGTATTTTGTAAACTAGGCCATGACACGGATCGTAAAAATAAGTGCTCACTTATGTTATTGCTAACAAGATACAGGAAAAAAAACAAAGAAGATTTTGGCTTAATCCATTTATTACTATTATGAACCCCGAAGTTATGTACATTTGTGAAGTTACAGTAGCAACACCACTCACTAACTGTGAAGGAAAACATCGTGAGGAAACCTGAGTGTCTGAGCTATTCGCATACCTCAGCGCTTTGAATCGCCAATCCGCGGTGGGCACGCGTGGTGATTAAGCCCATACTCTCTCTTTGAGAGAAGGCCTGGGCCCTACAGCCGGACGTATATAGGCTGATTATGATGAACCCCAATGCGAATCAATTCGCAAGTTCTACGATGTGGCGCGCGAGCTCACAGATTTTTACGATGCGATGTCACATCGCAGCTTTATGTACGGGCCCTTATAGTTACACTAAATATATGTCAAATTTTAATACAACCTGCAAAAAAAATACAATTGGAATTCGTGTGTTTCGCTTTTAAGCTGTCGGGTTTTGGCTTTTTGTAACAATGTTTTTTTTTTCTCGTGCTGTTCCAAATGGTGCATTAATTAATTTTTCCCACCAAGTCAGCCAGGCCAGGTGGAATTATTAATTGGAGTGTTTTCACAAATTATGCGCCGGAGTTCACAATTGAATGCTTCTTCGGAATTTCAATTAACTGTAGACTGATTTATTGGGGCTGTTCTTAGAAATTTCACTGCACAAAGAAAACTTGATACAATGAATAATCCACTCAAGTAGATAACATTGAAACGAATAAAGTGCTAATTATGGGCAGATTGGAAACAATACTCTGTGTTCGAATTTAATAAAATTATGTAAAACCTGTTATCTTGTTAAATATCAATCGGAGAAAAAACTCGGAGAACTGAAATGTCAAAAATAAAATTTACATTAAATTTAATAATAATTTTTGAATTTTTACTTATATGAAATTGAATAAATAAATAAAAACATAATATTTTCCTGTTGATTCATCATCATTATAGAAAGAATCGGCTCGTCATTTGGCTACTCCTATTTACATATTTGGCAAATATAAACCATCTGTTGCCGGGTTTTTTGACTGGTCCGTTTTAACTTAGATAATTCTGAGTCTTTCCGTTTGGCGCCGGATTAAGAATAGCGTCACTCCATTTCCTTCCGTGGATGTCGTAGAAGGTGACTAAGGAAATCAATTACCAGGTGACGGGCAGCAGAGTCTTTCTGAGATTCCAACCGCATACTGCGATCGCCAATCCGCCTGCCAAGCGTGGCGATTATGGTGAAACCCCTCATGGTTATGAAAACCACGAAGGAGGCCTATGTCCTGCAGTGGGCGTCAAGTGGCTGTTGATGATGATGATGATGAATGTTGCTGAAGCGAAATAGGTTCGTCAGTATCATGGCAAATGGCAAACTCAGGCCTCTGTTTACCCCTCCGGGATACAGGCGTGAGTTAATTGTATGTATATTAAGAGTTAAACTCTTTTCGGTGTATAATTTTCCACGTGTGAACCGCTTCGAACTTCTTTTGTGACTGCCTCGTTGGTGTAGCGGCATCACGTCTGCTTACCATGCCGAGGGTTGTGGGCTCGATTACATCTGAGGGCCGCCTTACATTTATACAAATGGCCTCCATCTGGGTGTATGTCCATGCACTGAGTATCCTAGTTTGGGACAGGACAAGTGATTGTGTGGCGTAGAAGTTACTCATTATCTATGTTATTAAGACATTTGAATGGCATTCCAATGATTAGCACTTGGTTCTAGTGTCGCCTAATAGGTAGTAAGCGAAAATGGCTTCTAAGATCTAATGGCTCGCCTGTACACTCTTTTCTTAAGTTGCCTTTTGTGGCAACTTAGATACACCACAGGCTACATCTTTGGTCCTGTTTTATTTATTCGTTTTGTCTGTTGTGTATTTAGTTTTCTTTCTGTTGTTGTGCATATTATGTTACTTATCTGCTTATTTTGTTTCTGTGCTGTATCTTGTTGGTATAATAGATGTCTTTCTTCTTCTTCTTAAATGTCTCACAAAGAACCGATGACGGTAATGCGTCACACATCTTTGCCGTTCTCATAACAAATTCGCAAATCGTTTAATGTGTTATACAAAAGACGTTCCGGGCATTGCGAAATAGGAAGAAAAAAAAAACCGACTGCTAAGCATTAGCTACAACGCACTCTAGTTCTAGTTCGACTGGAGATTTCCGCATTTAGCCTTATAGTTGGGCCATTGTACGTAGCCAGTGCTGATGTATGCAAATACCTCACACGCTAGGGTTTCCTCACGATGTTTTCCTTCACCGTTATCGAGTGGTATTGCTACTATAACTTCACAAATGTAAGTAACTTAGAAAACCAAAAATGTTGAATTTTGGTCCCACCTGCTTAGTTTTAATTCGTTTTTTATCTTTTAATGTTTATTTAGGAATAGCAGCAATACAGGGTAGTGATAGGTACTAATATTTAACGGTATTATTAAATTTTTCCTTTATAACGACTACAAAGGAAACTGCTTGCAAAACAGATCAGGACGTTTTTAAGTTTGTTTATTTATGCATGTTGGGGTGGATCTGCTGTCGACTGTACTTTAGCTTTAATTTTTAAGTTTTATGTTAGTACTAGTTAATTACAATTAAAACTCTAATAACGCAATAACTACGTAAAAATGGAAATTACACAGATATTTCTTAATCTAAGAAGTACAAAATCAATTTTTTCTTAAAAACAAAAGTCACATGCGAATACATAAAGAAAAAAAAAACTGTCAATTAAATAAACCATCCCGAGCCACATCCGACCCAAAGGTCCCCATAATGCTGGCAGCGTTCCCGCGCTGCATAGCAAGGGAGATCCTCTGCATCAGATGTGCCCCGGAGCGGCTGTCAAAACCTCGGTTCCTCAAGCGCCGACCGATCTCTTTCACAAGGGCCCTCCCCTGCGAATCCCAGACCCCAGTTGTCTCCAAAGCCAGCGGCACGAAGCACGTAGCTATTCATCAACTGGCCGTACTTGAGACATTAGTTAATTAGTACTAGTTTTATGATAATACTACTACGACGCCACGCAGTTGGGAAAACAATAATAAAAGAATTATTGCGATAAAAACTTGAGTTAGTAAACAAAGAAACGAAAAAATCAATATTGCAATTATGCTGATTTAATATGGCATACTCGGGGCTGCAAGTGATGTAAATTGCTTCGGCCAGATGTCGCTGCCTCTACGTAATACAGAGAAGGTTGTAAAGAGGCTCGAAATTTCGCCGATGCCTGCACTTGCCGATTCGCTCAGTTGGGAGAGCGCTGGCACAGTTAGCCGGTTAGCGATTGCGCAATTATGTAAAAATTTTTGGGATCTTATTTATCAAGACCTGACGATTGGTCAAAGAGTTATCAGGTTGAATATACATACATACAAGCCAAACATATTATTCTCAAACGGGATCCACTGCAGTCGGGTAATAACCCGACTCTTTTTCCGTTACCGTTAAACATTTAGCACACGACAAGCGATCGCCTCCAGAATCACAATTACCCTTTATCCCGCTCAGAATAAAATTAAGATGGTAGCATATTTTAATAATGGCCTATTAAAACTTTCGAATAAGAGCCGTTACGAGCTCCAAAATTGAGTTGTTATACTTAACCTGAGATTTAGAGGGGCAATAAAAGGAAATGGGAATTTAGTGATGATTGTAATTAGGTCTTTCTCACCGTGAGGACAATCCATGCTTAATTTATTGCACACGAGTAATTTACAGAGATAAGGCACTTTATTTCTAGTAAAAAGATATGATAAGATAAGAATATTCTTTACGGTTTACCGGAAAAAATGTTACAAAAACAGCAATTACAAAAGAAAAGATACAATTGGCGGCCTTATTGCTAATAGACATTTCTTCCAGGTAACCTCATATCGGAGAATTTGCCGGAGGAGAAATAAACACGGGTAGTCGATGCAAATACGAATATTAATAGACATACATATACTTAATAATCTTACATAATATCATACTAAATACATAAATAGTGGCTTATAACAAGCGTGTGGTCTGGACAACAAAAAGGTGATAAACCTACATGTATATAATATATAATGTATATGTAAATTTATGAATAAGCAGCTCCTTAACTCAAAAATCTTTAAATATTAAGATTAGAAGTTAAGTTCATGCCATGTAATATATATAATTTTTTTTTTTTTAAATAAAATTTCAGTGTTATTTAAGACCTTGTTCTACATTATGGTGCAATAAATATTTTGATTTGATTTGATTTGATTAAATTTTTTTTTTTTTTATAAAGAGAAGGAAATGGACACTAACAGGAAAATTACTTAATTAGACAGAAATAATTATTTTACTTTGGTTTTAAATATAGCGGCAGATGGTGAGCGTCGTATAGAAACCGGAAGGTCATTCCACAGCCGGGCGGCCTTTACAGTAAATGAGCTACTGAAGAAACTTGTCGTATGACTTGGTGTCTTCAGCGCTAGACTCTGGTCGGACCATAGTGGCCGGCTGTGGGAGTCACTGAGGAAGCTGGAGCGCTCTTTGAGATAAAGGGGAGTGGCTGGATTGAACAGCACTGAGTACAGCAGCAAAAGAATATTATAAAGGCTTTGATGTATAAATTTAAGATGATTTGAGAAAAGATGGTCAGAGTGGAGTTTTTTTTTCCCGCTGCCTTTTTCTCCACTACAAATACGGCCCGAAGGCAGCGGCTAACATAGTAACATAGTACATTGACATTCAGCAAATAGAATGTAAATTCTTTACGTTGAAATACTTATTGATTTCTGATTAGAGTTACCACCGACGCGGTTTAAAAAATTTATTAAGCATACTCTGTGCAAAAAAGCCTATTATAACATTAAGGATTATTTGGAAGACAAGGATGTCTGGTATTTAAATAATGTTAACAGGAACGATTGTATCTAGTGTAGTGTAACTTTAAGTTGAAAACTCTGTTAATTAAGCAAACCTGTTTTAAAAAGAATAAATGTGGAGTTTCTTTGTTAGCTTCTTCTCCGCATAGTCTATTAATTGTGAAACTAACAGCTTTGACGTTCATTAAGTAAACATTTTGTTTTTATAGTGAATAAAAATTTTTGACTTTGACTTTGACTTTGGATGTGGGCATTCCTGCGGTGGTAGATGGGGAGCCACTTGAGCTTAGCGCGGTATTCGGAAATGTGGTCATATTTGCGTAAGCCAAATATAAACCTAATAGCGAAGTTTTGAAGGCGCTCAAGTTTATTAAGTTTACTAAAAAGCTTCATTTAGAGGCGAGGCAATTAAAATCCGCGTACCAAACCGCAGAAAAAAATATAAATGTTGTTAAGGCTGGGTTTTACGACATGACCCCTAAATCAGGTGTTTTAAAATACATGTTACTCTCTAATGGTTGGTATTTTTAATTTGAAAAATACATTCTAGTTTTCAATGTCTTATCTAGGGCCGTCGGTCATTATGTTTGCTTATTTAAACTTAATGGCATAAAAAATCACGGATTTCAGCACATTGGAAATGAATTGAGTCATAATTTTCATGTGAAAAATGTCGTTCTGACTTTCAGGTCAGGTCAGGCTACAGAGCAAACCCTGAACCCGATCGTCTTTGTTTTAAGCTCAAATTGTAGCTGACTAAATCTTCCAGAGGAATCTTTCTCAAATTTTGGATATCCTTCTTCGTTTTCAAAATATCGAGCCCCAAAATAAAAAAATCGGATTTTTTTTAAACTATTTCGGCCGTGACTTTTTTTGTTTTTGATTTTCTCGAATAAGTCTTTTTGCACCTTGCAGCTCTTATGAATACGCGTCGTTTGAGTTTTTTTTAATATAATTTTCCCAACTCTCTGAGTTACAAGGGGATCGAACTTTTTCGTGAAATCAGAGCCTACACTAGAGCGAACGCAAAGACATTTCCAATGTCAAAAAATCGCCAACATGATTTTTAACATGGGTTAGTGGGATGGTGCAAGAGGCTTTACGTGACACAAATATTTTGTTATATTCTTTTTGTTGCACTAACCCGTGCGGATAGCCCAAGTTGAAGTGGCAGTGGGAGGGGCACATAGCACGCAGAACTGATGGCCGATGGGGCCGAAAAGTTCTCGAATGGAGACCACATATCGGCAAGCGCATCGTAGGACGACCAGCCACAAGATGGACAGATGACCTCATCCAAGTGGCAGGAAGGCGCTGGATGCAGGCCGCTTCCAACCGGTCTCTTTGGCAATCCATGGAGGAGGCCTATGTCCAGCAGTGGACTTCTCGTGGCTGCATGATGATGATGATGATGAACCCGTGCTGAGGACAATTTTAAACAGCTATTTAGAGGCTAAAAACCAAACCGGTTCAAGTCCCGGCATGGGTGGAATTTTTAGCTTCTAAATAGGTTTCTTTTTTACCGTTCGTATTTTAAACAACCAACGATATTGCAATTTCGGTGCCGAAACATTTTTGGTGTCAAAACACCGGCGATATGCAAAAATCTATAAAAGCAGGATATAAAAATAAAGCAATACTCTCTCTACCCGTCGACTCTTTTACCCGTTGCAGGCATACAAGTCGTGTTTGCTCGTACGAGTTCTATATTTTTTTTATTGGTACACTGTGCGGTAGCTGGAAATACCCGTCTCTTTGATTTTCGCTCTTATTAGCATCATGAGTAGCATATTTGCAGGATTACCTCTATAATATAATGGAAAATTCCTAAAATATCCTATAAGAGTTTGTGTTTTACAACCACTTTTGTTTTATGAGTTTTAATACGGATGAATATTTTTCGAAATATCAGTTTTTACGTAAATTTACCGCTAAAACGCCTTACCGCTTGCTGCCTCTAGAAAATGCCTGCCCGCGAGGGGCCTGCTTCATAAAAGTACAATTTATTGGTTACTGTGACAATTCTATGTACATTGCAAAGTTGATTATACCATAGATTAACAAGTGGACTCTGTTACGACTCTGTACGTCGAATTTTAATTATAAACTACTAATAGCAGTTTGATGAAACGCGGCCCTGGAAGCTAATCAAAGTCACATGCCGCATCTCACCATTGTGAACCGCAATACGACCATGCGAAGGTGAAGTCTGGGGTTCTCAAGGCAGCCAGAGCTGAGAGAAGGCCTTTGCCTTGCAGTGGGACGTATACAATAAAATTAACTTCCACACAACACGATCACTTGTTCTGGTCTCTAACTATGATACCCTGTGCTATGGTAACGAGGCAAGGGTATCACAAACATGGAAATACACCCAGACTGAGACCATTTGTACAAATGTTTGGCGCCCCCAAATGGAAATCGGTCCCACGACCTCCGGCATGGTAATCAGACGTGATACCGCTACGAAGCAGTCTACCCATAAGGAGAGCTTTTATCGCTTACTCATTTGTAAAAGCTCTCCTTATGTGTATAAGGAGAGCTTTTATTAAAGAGTTAGAGCGACGTTTCAGGAACCGTTGTTTTGGCAGCCGCTCCGGGACATTTGTGATGCAGAGAATCTGTCTTGAAATGCAGCGCAGTAACGCTGCCAGAGTTGTGGGGACCTTTGTGTCGACGTCGGACATGTCTCGGGGCGGTCTATTTAACTATTCAACGTTAATATTTTGAGTTGCATGTAACATTTTTCAATTATTGAATGATTTGTGCAAGTTATTGTTCGGGCATTATAATATATGGCTACACCTCCGGTATCTTTCTACAAAAATGGAAGGTTCTATCCGTTAGTATGAAAAACTTTTCCAAACATACATAAACTCACGCCTGTATACCGGAGGGGTAGGAAGAGACCAGGATTTGCCACTTGCTACGATCCTGATAAACTTCTTTTGCTTCATCAATATTTGTTACTCGTTGCATGCATGCAGACACTTTTCGCAAATACGATCTGTATAAGAAGATAATATATTTTTTTATTGGTAAAAACTTTCTGCGGCGTTCCATAGAAAAAAAAAATATTTGGGCGGTGTTACCGCTGAAAACTTGAACGTCAATGGCATTTAAATGTCAAAACTGTTAAATTTCCACTCGAGCGATGTTGTTGGCTAAGCGACAATTTTTCAGTACAGTCACCCTTGGCGTAATTCATTATTATTGTTTGAAAGGCCAGTGGTTGATTGTACGAAGCCTAAGAAAACTTATTACAACGTCGACTTTCAGAAAAGAAAACCCTTTTGTTATTTAGGCCCTTAAATTATGTATAAGGGCTTGTCAAAACACATGGTACAATTTATCCCGCCCAGAAAGACGCCTTGAAAGCCACTTACATAAGACCTACCCTTTTACCGTTTTCAATTTCCTATTGTAGGCCTAGCACGGTGTTTTTTATGCGGTTTGTAAAACCGTAAGACATAACCCTATTTCATTTGCTTCTATATCAAACTGCCACTCATTTGCAGTATTTAATATGATACGAGGTTGCTAAATAATAGAATATTCTAATATGTACAAGTTTAAGATTGTGGTTTTATTTCACTGTAGCGAGACCTCTATGAATACAGAATGAACAGAATAAAAGATAATTTGCAAGTAAGAGTCGTCAGTAATCGTATCTCGTGAATTACCTATTAGTTACAATTAACATCCAAAACAAATCTACAAATAGGTGACGTAATTTTAAAATTTGAGTTTATAAATGAAAGGGCAGAATGAAGGAAATAACAAAAATGGCGTACGAAGGTTTACACGTCCCAAATAGATGAGGCAATGTAAATAAAGATAAAAATAAATAAAGATATTGCCGCCAATTGTATCTTTTCTATTGTCATTGCTGTTTCTGTAACATTTTTTCCGGTATACAATAAAGAATATTCTTATCATCCTATCCTATCTTATAAGACAAAGAAACTGGACACCTGAGTATCTGAGGTGCTTACATACCTCTGAGCCTGAAATTGCCAATCCGCGGTGGTCACGTGTGGCAATAAAGCCCATACTCTCTCTCCGAGAGAAGGTCTGCTTTACTCTCGACGCTAATTTAGCCAACTTGCGTTGCAATAGAGTGCATTTATTTATTAATTCAACCAAAATATACCTTCAGTTTCCGATACACTATGTATAAGTTTCAATAAGTCTTACAATTAAGACGTTTACTAAGTCGTTATTTCTAACTTGCTGTATATACATATAATTGCAACGCAATTTGACACATCATCATCATCATCATCATCTGTCCATCTTGAGAGAGGGGCTGTGCTCTGCAGTGGGACGTATATAGGCTACATGAAAAAAAAACTTCGATACTCAACTCAAATTCGAGAACGTAACTTAGTAAAAGCTTTTTTATCCTACTAAAGATAAACAAACGTACATTCAACAAAAAAGTCGATATCCAAAAGTTTTCTATAATAGCTTCCCGCACAAGTCAGCTGGCAACTATAAGTTTAAGAAAAAGTTCGTGCATGCAAAAAGTTTTTACAATAGCATTCTGCACGATTTAGCCAGCATCATCTTCTTCCTTCAACTTTTAATCTCGTCAAGCCAGGCGCGTGCTAGGGCTCTTTCTAGCGGTGGCGATGAAATGACTCATTTGAGATGCCGAAGGCATTTTTCTTTATTCGGGGCTTCATAAGCAGCCTATATACGTCCCACTGTAGGGCACAGGCCTTCTCTCAGAGAGAGAGAGTTGGGCTTAATCACCACGCGTGCCCACCGCGGATTAGCGATTTGAAGCGTTGAGGTATGTGAATAGCTCAGACACTCAGGTTTCCTCACGATGTTTTCCTTCACTGTTAGCGAGTGGTATTGCTACTATTACTTCACAAATGTACATAACTTAGAAAACAAAGTCATAGATACATGCCCGCACTGGGAATCGAACCTGGGTCTCCCGTTTCCGAGTCCAATGTTCTACCCACTAGGCTACCACCGCTTTTCAGGGCTTCGCAGTCGGACAATGAAGTGTTACTTGAAGCATTCACTTTTTTTTAAGAAACCTATATTCTTACCACTGCAGGGCACAGGCCTTCTCTCAGAGAGAGTGAGTACGGGCTTAATCGCCACGCATGCACACCGCGGATTGGCAATTTTAAGCTTTGGGGTGTGTAAACATCTCAGATACTCAGGCTTCCTGATGATGTTTTCCTTCACAGTTAGCGAGTGGTATTGCTAATAAAACTTCACAAACGTACGTAACTTAGAAAACTAGTCATTGGTACGCGAACGGGATTTGAACCGACAACCTCCCGAATGAGAAACCGGGGTTCTGCCGCTCCGCTACCCCCGCACTTTATTATTATGAATATCTATTATTATTATAGTTCGTATTTATTATTTTATTATTATAACAAATATTTTATTTCGGGCAACAAGGTCCAATATTTTTTTACATTACGAAATGAATTAATGTTAAAATCCCCAATTAAGTGTATTTAAGCTAAGTTACTTCAGTTATCATTCCGAACTGAGATTGCAGGTATAAACCAACATACAATTAGAAAAACATGAAAGGTTTCGTCATTTCAAAGCGCACTTTAACAAAAAAAAAAAACTCCACACAACACAAAGACTTGTCCTGCTCCCAAACTAGGATATTCTGTGCTTATGGTCACCAGGCAAGGGCGTCACAAACACCGAAACTAGGTCCATTTGTACAAAATGTATGTTGGCCCCTAGTCGGGATTGAACCCACAACCTCTGGCATAGTAATCAGACGCGATGCGGCTAGACGAACGAGGCAGTCAAAAACCAAGTTTAAATTACTTAAGTTTTGTCTTGTATGCAGTGACAGACTTAGATTAGAAAGTACTACTGGGGTATAGGAGGTCCTTTTCAATATAAAAGGCTTACTATATTATAGGTATGTCACACATGAGCTGGTAATTTATTTAAGTTTACAGGCAAAAAGTGACGCATCGTGCATTCCATATACATTATTGTATTATATTTAGATGTAACAAATGTAGACAAATACATTACGTTATTACTGAAAACGCCTGATCTAAAATAAGTTTTACTTATTTTTATTGTGGTTTGGAGCATTTCTCCTTTGGTCAGGTTTTTTATTTAAAATTACCTATAACCTTTAGGTTTTGCTGAGAGAAAATACTGCTTTACAATACAATACGTTAAAAATATTTTTTATTAAAAGAAAATTGTTTTAACGAAACTTTTTTGAATGCAACATATTCATATTTCTGCGCTGTTCGAAAGAAATTTTGTTAGGAATTTTTTACAATAACGTTCAACTTCTTCGTTCTTGTGGGGTCGATTTTCTGTCTCGTTTATTAACCTTTCGTAGAAAATGAGTGAAATGAGTTTCTGATGAGACAAGTATGAGATCGTCTTGTTTTTTGATATTAATAGATCCTATTTTCTTGTAGGAGTACAATAAAAGAATCCCAGGCGGACATATTTCAATCAAATAGAGGATGTAAAGGGCAACATAAAATGTACCCGAAACCAGAGTGGGTTCATGTAACGACTAATGAATGTTGATGAAGCGAAATATGTCTGATCGTGGCAAGTGGCAAACCCTTGTCTCCGCCTTCCCCTCTGGGAAACAGGCGTGAGTTTATGTAATGTAACGTAAATTATTTACATTTTCTTTGTTGATTCATCATCAACCCATTATGTCCCCACCGAGAGGCACGGGTCTCTTCCCTGAGGAAGGTATAGGCCATACTCCACCACGGGGGCCAAGTCCGGATTGGTGGAGGCTTGTAGACTAGTGGCTCGTCTACTGTCAGAAGTTGTCAAGCCGCCCTAAGGCCTCTGACTTGGCTTAACGACTGCCATCTATCGACGGCAGCCGGCACCAACAGCTTAACGTGCCTTGCGAAGCACGGAACCGCTCGGAAAAATGCCACTAGCGTTAGGCATAGACGGCGACCCATCCATGCACTGAACGCGCCCTGTGTTGCTTAACCTTCGTGATCGTTTAAGATCACTCAGGCAGCCGGGGCTACGAGCGATTTTGTTGATTATCAGGGTACAAAGTACGCTTAGTGAGAGCTTGGCGTAGTTACGAACATGGCAAAAAAGCTAAGTAACAATTCTTTAGGCAAGAAACTAAGCGGAATGTTCCGTGCAGTTTACCGAGCACACTACAATAAAGTTTTTTCTTTGACAACATAGTTTTACGGGTAGTTTTAACGTAACTGGGCGAGCAAGGGGTATATTTTTCATGCGACTTATTGTAAATAAGTTATAAAGATTTATGATGCAATGGAAAGCCCTAGTTCTAGTTACACCTGAGATTTCCGCACTTAGATGGGCCATTGTATGTAGCAAGTGCTAAGTAAACATAAACATTTACATAGAGGCACATACATTGCTCTAGGATACCCTGTGTCGTGCGAACCAGAAACAACGACATCACAAACATGTAAACATCCAAGACCTGGGTTTTTTTTTCCCAGCCGGGACTCGAATCCGGGTAAATACCTCATACAATAGAGTGTCCGCACGCGGTTTTCCTTTACCGTTAGCAAGTGGAATTGCTGCTAAAACTTCATAAATATTCGCAACTAAGAAAACAAAGTCATTGCTACACGTCAGGGATACGAACCCATGACCTTTCAAATGACAATCCCTACCAACTATATACCGACGCTCTGAAACGGAGAGTTGTCGACGATTTGACAACGACGATTGACGATTTTCGTCTGATTACCATGCCGGAGGACATGGGTCGATTTTCAGTAGGAGCGGCAGTACATTTATACACATGGCCTCAGTCTGGGCATATTGCCATGATTGTAATGTCCTTGCCAGGTTACCATAGCGCAGGGTATCCTAGTTTGGGACCAGGACAAGTGATTGTGTGAATGTCATTATTTATTAAGTAGGCATGCCATATTATAGTACCTACTATTAAAGATGGAAACTAAGACTATTCAATGATCAGTATGCAGAGTCATAAAAACAAAACATTTTTTAATTAACCGACCTTAAAAAAGGAGGAAGTTATCAATTCGACGCGTATGTTTTTTTTTTTTATGATAACGACTTCAAAATAGTAAAATAGATATTGTCTCATACGAATTTTACGAGCCTTGCCTTGCCTTAAACATGTATACACAGATACATAAACTCACGCCTGTATCCCAAAGGGGTAGGCAGAGACCAGGGATTGCCACTTGCCACGATCCTGACACATCACTTTCGTTTCCTCAACATTCATTAGTCGTTGCATGCACGCACGCCGGTTTCGGGAAATTGCCTTAAAATAACCAGTTATTCTATACGGCATCAAAATGTATGTAACAGCTAATGTCTGTTCCGCAATTTTGAACGTTTCCGTGTAGTAAAATGTGTAAAAAATGGGATTTCTACTAAAGTTAGAGTAGAAACCCCATTTTTGGTTGGACATGGGGATTTTTTTATCGTAATTTAAATGCTGATACCATAGGTTTCACATTGTGCAAAAATATTAATGTGGCATTAGCCGCTGTTAAGGCTGCTGTTATTCGGAGCATGCTATCTCGCTCGCAGATTGTAATAATTTTAGTGATTGTAATAAAATGAGTATACTTTTGATAATTGTGGTCCGAGGGTTTAATAGATAATAAAAGACATATTTTTATTACCCTGTACCTAGTTTTTGATTGAGAAAATTTGATTCCAAAATTAATAATTTCGGAAACCACTATAATGTTTATTAGAAACTATGTATAGGAAAACAAATTTCCGTAGTTAAATTATGCATCAAACTCCCCCGATCACAATTATACAAAATTTACTCTCTTGCTCAGCTTGCTCCACGTAATGACAGACTTAAAATAATAAATTGCAATCGGTAAATTGACAACAGTTACGTCTGGTTTCTGGTACGCTGATAATCGGGCAAAGTCAACAGTTAAGGGGCTCCATTGAGTAACACAAGCGCCACCGTAGAAATAAAATCATATCTTTTTTTATCGTATTTTGCAAAAAGTGTTTGTACAATCTCACAATCATGTTGACAGTGATTTTTGGGACCCACGGCCATGAACCTAAGGCAGAAAACCAAGGACCAGAAAGAATTAACGCCAAAAACGGCCTTTCTGACATAAATACTATCTAGACTCAGGTTCGTGAACCTAGGTTATTTTTCGTGGGTCCTACAAATCACTGTTAACATGATTGAGAGATTGTACGAGTAAATCGTCGGCTTATTGCAAGAAGTCATTTACTGCAAAAACTCACTAACCGCTTTTTTTTAAAGGTATGTATTAATAGATGTATTGAAAAATAATACAATTGTGGTGTTTTAATATCAGGCACTATTTTAACGATGTTATAGGGAATATAAGGAAGAGGAAATACAACCATTAACTTACACGAACTGAAAAGTCGTTTTTCTCCCAATAGTGAATATGTCGGTTAATGCGTTCTTGCAATAAGCCGACGAAATAGACTTTTTGCAAAATACGATATTATGTAAAACAAGGTAGCTATAATTTTTTTTCACTGGCCCGCTGGATCCCGTTAACAGAAACCAAAAATTAGTTACCGAACCTGGAAAAGTTGAAAATTTAATAAAACAAAATAAACAAACTGTGAACAACTCTTCAATAACACTTTACTCAGGAGACGCGTCGCTAAGTAAACTATCACTGAAAACTTTTAATTGAGACGCTGCTTACTTACCTACATTGTACGGTACCCGGCTGCTTTAGGTTCTATGTACCTACATTACATTACGTTACATAAACTCACGCCTGCATCCCGGAGGGGTAGTCAGAGACCTAAGCCGAGTTTCCCGATGGCCGTTGGGGCGAAGAAGTTCTGACCTGGCGACCGCGGACCGGATGACGCAGCGTGGGCAAGCCCCCCACCAGATGGTCTGACGACCTGGGCCTAGATTCTGTTAATGCATTGTAGTAACATAATAATATAATAATAATAATTTGTTTATTTTAAACCAAAAAGTACATTAAAAATGACAACAATCGTTCGGTGCTAATCTATTGTACAATAGTCTTGTCATTGCATCCTATCTCCTAAACTAGGCGAAAAAGCCTGTATCTTAGGAGAAGGTGAAATTAAATTAAGCCTTTTAAAGTGCGTAGATACATGGTCGAGAAGCATTGAGCGGACGACTGTCAGTCAACAAAAACAACTGCATGAACATGGCGGTTTTCATTTCATGGCTGCTTTAAGTCTACGCGGGCACACCCATCAAACCTTCTAGGCGTCAATGGTACGAAAAAACACGTCACGTGACCCGACAGAGTACCTGTCATTATACTACAATGCACTAACAGAATCGAGGCCCTGGTTACGGTGGCGGGGAGTCGCTGGATGTGGGCGGCACAAGACCGGCAAGCTTGGAAAACCATGAGGGAGGCCTATGTCCTGCGGTGGGCGTCCAATGGCTGATGATGAAGATGATGATGTGCATTGCGTAGCTTAGTCTTCCTACTTGTCAGTCTGTGGATTAATCGACTTTGCAATTTACATAGAATTGTCATAGTACTCGTAAACCATACATTGTAGTTCTATGAAACAGGCCCCAGGGTTTGCAACTTGACACGATCCTGACAGACCTCTTTTGCTTCATCAACACTCGGTAGACGTTGCACGCAAGCACGCCGGTTTCGGGTACTTTTTAGGGTTCCGTACCCAAAGGGTAAGGGACCCTATTACTAAGACTCCGCTGTCCGTCCGTACGTCCGTCCGTCCGTCTGTCACCAGGATGTATCTCATGAACCGTGTTAGTTAGACAGTTGAAATTTTCACAGATGATGTATTTCTGTTGCCGCTTTAACAACGAATACTAAAAACAGAATAAAATAAATATTTAAGGGGGCTCCCATACAACAAACGTGATTTTTTGCTGTTTTTTGCTCTATATCAATAACGACAACAGCTAGACGCTCGAAATATTCGAATGTTGTATAGATAATGGTACGGAACCCTTCGTGTGCGAGTCCGACTGGCACTACCTCACATTTTCTTTTGTCGATTCTTTTGTTTTTCTTTCCTTGCATGTGTTTTGTTTGTCAGTTTGTTTACTCTGTGTTTCTGTGGCAGTTTAAATAAATGTGTTCTTTCATTCTTGCTTATAAATATAATTATTTCAGCAGTAGGGGTTTTATTACATTTACAATCCCCTTCTTCCCCCCACCCGGCAACCGTTGCTTGTGGTGCCGCATTTCCTTGTGGCCCATTACACTCACGGCCTACTTTTGAAGATGAAAGTACACTGCGACAAGCCGTTGTAATACCACGGCATGGGATTTAGATCTTATCCCATGCGGGATAAGTGCGGGTATCGAGTGAAATTATTGATTCGTTTGTCATAACTTAAAATCACGCTTCGTGCCGGAGAGGTAGGCAGATAGATTCGCTTCTTGCCATGATCTTGACAAACTTGTTTCGCTTCAACAACATCCTTGTGTGTTGCACGTGTGCATTCTGTGTGTGTGTATGTGTGTGTGTGTGTGTGTGTGTGTGTGTGTGTGTGTGTGTGTGTGTGTGTGTGTGTGTGTGTGTGTGTGTGCGTGTGTTTGTGTGTGCATCGGGGAGTACCGGTGTGTCTATTTATTTATTTATTTGTCCGCTAAAAATACTACCCCATGTTTCGCTAAAACTCTTAACTCCTGAACTGCCCTCGCGGAATGGAACGTATAGGTGGCCCATACTAAGTTGGACACAGATCTGTGTCGCGGCAGACGAGTGGTTAAAACATATATCTATATCGACGATACAATAAGCTTCATCTTCTTTTAAATCAATTTTAATTTGCTGAAGCCTTTAAAATTTTAAGTTCCATCCCGCGCCCCCCGTCAATGTAATCCAAAATAATATACGTTCATGCGAAGTCCAAGTACTTTTACGAAGGAAACGAAAGACTCAGAAAAACAACTACATGTAAAAAATAAAATTAGTAAAACACACAGCACTGTTTCACATCATTATAACACTACGGTGGACTTTCTCGGTGCGAGTAAAAAATACGAAAAAGTGCATTCTGAACGCTCCCTGAAAGGCACTAATGGGGATACACCACTTCGCTGCACCAATGTACCCTTAAACCAACGCGACCTTCATAACTTCAAGCCAATACAGCTCTTATGCTAAAGCAACAGGAGCTACCGTAAGTGAATGCGACCGTTCCTAGTGCATTATTAGAGAATTCGCGTGGAACAGAGATAGGAGCGCGCATTTTAAAATGCGCCTCTGAATTTTTATGTTGTTAAGTTTATTTTAATGCTCCGAGGCGGTAATGGGCTAATGTTAAACGGGTCACTGGTTTTGACGTTTAACTGTGGCAGTTTGGAATAAGAGAAGCGAAAGAAATCCAAGGAGTTCCTAAGCTATGCTTGCTAAGCCTAATCAAGACGCATTTGCAAAATGCGACAAAATCCCCATTTATGGATAGATTCTACTTTGCGGACATACATCGACCAAGTAGAGGATGTATTAGCAAAGAGCAAGATAAAAAGTGCACGAAACCGGTGTGCTTGCATGCAATGACTAATTAATGTTGATGAAGTGGATCTCAGAACACAAAAAGAAGATCAAAATAGTGGCAAGAGGCAGACCCTGGTCTCTGCCTATGGGACCCAAGCGTGAGTTTCTGTTATGTTATTTATTTATTTATTTATTTGCCTCGAACAACAGGATTCATATTTGGTTAGTACATTTCAAAACTTATATTTATGTTAGTAGCATTTTATTTATTTTAACATATTAACATATATATTTATTTATTTATTTACAAACATCAAGTCTCGTTACGTGCGACTTGAAGCCTACAGCAGTGGTTGATGTATGCGGAGTCGACCCGCGCCGCGATCATCGCTAGGACGCTGTTGGCGCTGCCCCGCACCCGGCTCACCAGTGACGCGCCACGCTTACGCATAATCGCGTAAAAACAGTCTACTCGCGCGTCGGCGAACATGCCGGAGGCGCTACAGTGTCGGGGCAGCCCCATCAGCGCCCTGAACGCATTGTTATACTGAATGCGGAGAGCCCTGTATGCTTTTTGAGTATAAATGGCCCACAAGCTGCCAGTGTAGAAGGAGGTGCAGTAAGCTCTAAATAGAGTCACTTTCACTCCCCTCGAACACCGCCTGAACCTGTGGACAATCATATTTGCTCTAACCGACAGGGCCCTCCGCTCCCTCTCTATATCAATATCGTCCTCGAGGGTTGGTGTGAGTATATGCCCTAGGTACTTAAAGCTGACGACTCTTTCAAGCTTACTTCCCCTCAATGTGATCGCTGGCACGTGGCTTGGTCGCTTTGTTCCCGCCTCAAAAACCATAAATTGGCTTTTCTTAGCATTATAGAGAAGCCCGTGGCTCTCCGCATACATCTCACACGTGCGCAACAAGGTTCGGATGCCGCAGACTGACGCACTCAGCAGTACCATGTCATCAGCATAGCTTAAATTGTTGACACACACATTATCTATGTGACAGCCCACATGCTGACTGCTGAGCGCGACAATCAGGTCATTGACGTAGAGATTGAAGAGCGAGGGGGAGGTCAGCCCCCCCTGACGCACCCCACACTCCAGCCGGTATGGCTCCGACAGTGAATCGGCCCATCTCACTTGGTTGACTTGGTGTCTGTACCAATATTTAAAAATATTAATGGTCTCTTTGGGCAGGTTGATTTCCTCCAGTTTTTTCCACAGTTTCTCGTACGACACCAAATCAAAAGCCTTGGATAAATCAAGAAAACAAGCGTAGATGGGTGTTTTCCGGTCAGTGTAATACTTGACGGTGTGCTTTAGACACAAAATGGCACTTTCTGTCGATAATCCAGGCCTAAAACCGAACTGGTTGTCATGCAGTATAAGTTTTTTATTTAGTTGTGTGTCAAGCACACCGTCAAATACCTTCGCCGTTATCGTAGCAAGCGAAATTGGTTGATAATTATTCGTATCCGATAAGTCGCCCGTTTTGTTCTTAGCAATGGGTATTACAATAGTTCTCATCATCTCGTTAGGCATATAGGAGTGTCTAAGGCAAAGGGTGTATAACATTCCCAGTACTCTACACAGATGCGGGCCAGCATGCTGAAAGTGCTCGATGCTGAGGCAGTCATGACCGGGTGATTTTCCACGTGAAGTAGACTGTATTACCTTTGCAACATCCTTAGCAGATATTCTAGCCTGAGTTTGTGTCTGTTCCAATCTTTCAACATCGAGCACCCCATCCAATGACGGTCCCAATGGCGACCTGACAACAAAGTGTTCTCTGAATAGCTCAGCTATATCCTTACTGGAAGTTACACCACTGACACTTACAGGCAGGCCAGGCTTTTTGTTGTGTTTGTTTGTATGTTTCCAAAACCCTCGAAAATCACTTTTGCTATGTAAGTCTGCTAATATGTCTAACTTAATTTGGTATTCATGATTTTGGCACCATTTTAAACGAGCTTTAAAGATTTTTCGGCTAATACACATTTCAACATACACAGGACCATTCATGGGTCTTCCGTAGGAAATCCACACCTGGAAACACAGCCTGGCCTTCCTGTGTGCAGCACTCACATGCCGATTCCATCCCACTACATATTTCTTTTTTATACGCTTGCTTTCACCATCCACCATCGCGGCATCCGTTATAGCAGAAACAATTCTCAAGTACAAATCATCTATAACATTTGAGTGACTTTTATCGCTACAACAACCATCAGCACATTTCGATAGTTCACTAGGAAAATTAATCATTCTCAATCTTTTGTGACATTCCTCACTGTAAAGCTTGATATGCTCAGGGGATCTCTCACCCCAGGTTGCCTTTGAAAAAAATTGCTGCTGAGCACGTAATCTAGCATTTAACACATTGAAATCACATTCCAGTACAAGGGGAAAGTGATCCGACCAAAATACATCTTGTTTAACATAAACATTACTTATAGAAGCATAAGCAGCGAACGTAACCACACAGTGATCCAACCATCGTTTACTGTCTGAATGTGCCTCACTTATAAAAGTGTATGTGTTGGACTGTAAACCCAATCTTTCCACGTCCACACACTTCCAACTATAGTCTATACAAAAAATTGATAATTCATCGTAGAAGCGTTCGTTCGGATGAGCATTAAAATCCCCTAACAGATAAACTGAGTCTATGCTATAACTGTCAACAAGAGCACTTACAGTACCGAGGCAATCCGTGAAGTCCGGTATATTTTCCAAAGAGTCTGTAGGCATATACACACTTATCACTATAATAGGCCGGTCAGCGGTCGTAACTCTTATTGCACAGATACGAGGATTACTACAAGGTAACACTAACACATCAGGAAAAGTGGTTTTCCTCCATAATAGCGCCACACCCCCATACGGTCGCCCGCGCAATATACCCGCACCTGAATCGATCGCTGACGTCCCTGCGTAACCGAAATCTTCATTTATTTCACTAAGGTAGGTTATTTGGTCAGGTCTAAGCCACGTTTCCTGTAGTGATATGATGTCACAATCCTTACACAGCTCTCTGATGCCTTCTATAGATCGTTTTACACTTTTGCAGTTAAAGCTTGCCATTTTAACTGTTTTATTCATATTTTACTGAACTTAGGCCGTTACCAGCGCTGGCGCTGGCGATCTCCTTGTCAGGACGTGCTGTCTCCAAAGTTGTACGCTCTTTGTAATGTACAAATCGTCTGAAAATTATTCCTCGAGGCCATATATTTTCATCAAGAAAACGTGGTACATTTTTTTCCGTTATATAAAACTTGAATGCATTCCAATCGCTAGGGTTTTTCATATTAATTCTTTCCAAGAAGACTTTTTCCTTTGTTTTTATGCATATATAGTCCATAATGTCAGACTCGGTCGTATCTTTGTGTACATTGGTGATAAAGATAGGAACCTTTTTCTCGGCTGCTTTGAACTTATGGTCCGTCTCACTGGCATTTCCCATTTTTCCAAGAAATCTATATTTCGGTTTGGGTTTTCGCCTTGTAACTGTTTGCCATTTTTCTTCCAGTTTGGTTACATTATTTAAGTTATCGGCTGATGACCTATTCTCGACGACTACGGCAGGCAACGTTACCGGTCCAGCAACCGCCGTGGTTTCTGGTGACCTCTCTCTGCGACGACTTACGCCTGTTGACGTGCGTCTACGGTCTGTCTCGTTAAAGGTTCTACCGGTGGCCATTAGATTATCTGGTGACCTGTTTACTTCGCTCGTTGAGCCAGTTGTTTCTGGTCGCCAGTTATTAGGCTCGCATATTTTTGTGTCGCGATCGACCGTCCCTGTAGTTTCTGGTGACCTCTCATCCTGAGTAGTTGAGTAGGTTGCTGCGGGTCTACATTCGGTCTTGTCCCGATTGGAAGCCGTCCTATCCGTATTGTGTTGCTTGGCGGGTAGATATTTTGTTGCTATATCTCGATACCGATTGTTCTCATTTATACTATGCGAGATATTGATTTCAGACCTGCTGTTGTCCTCGTTTATTGTAGAATTTTGAAAATGCGATAGCCCCATTGGACCACTATCCAGGGTCCAGGCACCTCTCTTGGTGTTGACATTTAACTTTGATGCAGGGGGTTCAACTAGTGACGCATACTTCATTTCGTGTATTTCTTCCCTCACAACTTCCAGTTGTTTAACAGTCGCGTAGGTACTTTTCACATTCTCAATATCAGCTTGTAATCTCACTAGATCCTTCAGAAGCTTTGTACAATCCAAATGATCGAACGTTATGGGTGGTAGTTTTTCCAACTGTCGCGCCACAAAAACAGGAATATCCTCCGGTTCCACAGTCTTAAAAAGACTGACAATGTCATCTAGATCACGCTGCTCCTTTCCTTTTCTCTTGCGAATAATTTGACGTTGTTCGGTCGTTATAGATTCGAAAAGTAACGATTTGGACTTTTTTATTTCTTCACTTGAGAAGGATGATAAACATATTCGCATTAACGTATCATCATCAATTACTGACACTTTATTTTGAATATACGCAAGCAATTCGTCAATGACGATATTACATACACTGCACTTTAAAACATTCGTCATAGTCAAACAAAGCACTTAACCGTGACCGCGATATCAAACGCCCATCGCACACAAATGCGCGCGCGCGACTGATGTCTCCTAGTAAATATTAACAACGTTCGTTGTGAATGAAAACCTTGGTTATTTTCAGAGATTCTGATTAATCAATCAGAATCTCTGAAAATAACCGAGGTTTTCATCAATCAATCAATCGATTGTCTGACCCTATATAAGACCACGCGAGAGAGTTATATAATTTTAAACAGCTATAAATGTTGCCTCTGCGAACTGCCTATAACTTTGAAAATTCGACGCGATTTTTGGTCGACTGCAAGTGGCTCATATTGACGAATAAAATCCCACTATTTTGGATAGATAAGCAGAATTAAGGAGTAGGAATACCACTTGCAAACGTGCAGATAAATATCGTGACGAAACCTAAGTGCCTGAGGTGTTCATACCTCAGTGTTTGAAATTGCGGTCCTCGGCGGGTACGCATGGTCATTGAGAACGTACTCTCTCCCTGAGAGAAGGCCTGTGCCCTGCAGTGGGACGTATATACTCGTAGGCTACATTAAAAATAAAAGCAGAAATTGTTAGTATATCGCTTCATTCACCACTCCACAAAGTAGAAGCCTGTAAGAGTCGCCTATAGATGAAGCCATATGTACATTCTGCAGACGCCAAAGCCCAAGGGGCCTAATGGATCCACTAAGTCTACTTTTGCGGCTCTCTACTTTGTTCCTGTTGAGATACTATGACGGCACTAACTCAATAACACATACAAGGCCTGTGATATTGGTACAAAACACAGGCAATTCGCACATCCTTAAGAAACTGGCTGAAACGAAAAACACCCAGGAATTTCAAAGATAATGACAAAATTTCATCCGAGCTCGCTCCCGAACGTATGAGGCTTCCGAGTCACGTGCGACACCCGTACGGCATGTAAGGAGGCGCATAAATCGACACTGCTTCACCGACTGGGCCCAGCAGTTTTCGTCCCAATGTCCAGCTTGGGCGAGTCCGAGTCTTAATCCTGTGTGGATTTTCTTTAAAAACATTTCCAGGACAAAATTACCAACAGTTCAGTTCAATTGATCATTGTGATCGCTCGTAGCCCCGGCTGCCTGAGTGATCTTAAACGATCACGAAGGTTAAGCAACACAGGGCGCGTTCAGTGCATGGATGGGTCACCGTCTATGCCTAACGCTAGTGGCATTTTTCCCTGCGGTTCCGTGCTTCGCAAGGCACGTTAAGCTGTTGGTGCCGGCTGCCGTCGATAGATGGCAGTCGTTAAGCCAAGTCAGAGGCCTTAGGGCGGCTTGACAACTTCTAACAGTAGACGAGCCACTAGTCTAGCCTCCACCAATCCGGACTTAGCCCCCGTGGTGGAGTATGGCCTATACCTTCCTCAGGGAAGAGATCCGTGCCCCTCGGTGGGGACATAATGGGTAGATGATGAGATCATTGTGATCAAATTTTCTGCAATAATAATAATAGTTATGATCCAAATAATTTTAAAAGATAAGTCGTAACTCGATTTTTGGACCCTTTTCAATAAGTAGAACACTTCTTGATCAAGATCATACGTTTCCAGGTTTGAGTTATTCATTTGCGGTTTTCAAGTATTGACTTGAAATAACATCGCTTTGCAACCTAACCACTTGTCATGGTCCCAAACTAGGATCATAAAGATCGAAAAATGGGACATGTCAATACTTATACCCTTAAACTTATATACTTAAACTTATACATTACATTGCATCCTAATCACTGGTTCTAAGCTGGGATCTAGGTGATCGAATACCTAAGAAAATTTAATGGGCTAGCTACCGTTGACAATAAAAAAATATATTGTATTCTTTTACCGATCGTATTTGCAAAAAGTGTCTATACAATCTCTTAATCATGTCAACAGTAATTTTTAGGACCTACGACAAAGAACCGAAGATCACGATCCTGGAACTCGATAGCATTTATGCCAAAAACGGCCGTTTTTGGCGTTAATGCTCTTTTGTCCCAGGTTTTTTGGCCTAGGTTCACGGCCATGGGTCGTGAAAGTCACAATTGAATCGTGTGATTTTAAAACAACACAAGTCACATGTGTTTTTAAAATAACACTTGTTAATTTTTTTTAATTAAATTATTTACACCTACCTATTGATTTACATTAGTAAAAAAAATTTTAGTTTATTTATACAGAAATTAACATAATATGCTAAAATATTGCTGTTGTAGATATTAGTATTTGAATAAAACAGTTTTTTCTATTTCCTGACAAGTTGTAATGAAAGGACATGTGTTGTTTTAAAATCACACGATTCAATTAACATGATTGGCCGATTGTACAGACACTATTTGCAAATTCGATCTGTAAAAAAGATGTGTTTTTTTTTTCTTCGGTGGCGCCAGTGTTACTCCCCCGAGCCCCTTAATGGGACGAGTCTTCATGTTCGCGAATGAATCCGCACACGTTTCGTGTATTTCCATACAAAATAGTGCTCGTAATCAAACGGTTCACTTTTGTTGCAATTTTTGTACTGAACCATCGAGGGAGTGCTGAATGGAGGACTTAATAGAACTTTCTGAATGCGGAACGAGTCTTTGAAATTCATTTATAAGGTTATAAACTAACGGCTTGATAAGGTAAAATTTTATGTAGGTAAAAGTTATGGAACAGAATTTCTAATAAAACATTCTTTAAAAAACAATTGAGAGTAGGTAACTGGTTTAAATTCAAATTCAAAAGTGGTTTATTCAAAATAGCACAGAAACTGCGACTTTATGAACATTACAAGTTCAACTAAGTTTCCATTTTAAAGTCTAGATCATTTTGGACACAAAATGGACAAGAAAACTACAAACTTAGTCTTTTCAAAGTTCTTAATTATAAGATTTTACATAATTATTTTAAAACCTAGAACTCATGCATTGAACTGGCGTTAATTCCAGACATCATTGTCATCTAAATAATCTTTAATGTTATAGTAGCTCTTGTGGTACAAAGTGTGCTTGGAACAGTATGAACTGTGTTTCTGGCAAGCTTTTTATATCCCCAGGAATCATAATGTACAAACGTATACAATGCCCCATAAAGGATGATTTAACCTTTGCCAGCCTAAATTTTGGGAACAAAAGTTTGTTTATTTGTAGTATTTACATTGTGTTGGGTACCTGCAGTTATAAAGTTACTGACTCCGTTTTTTTATCTTTTAACTTGGCTGCTCCGATTGTTCTCCAAGCAGGTTCACCTAACATAAGCAGCCTATACGTCCCACTGTAGGGCACAGGCCTTCTCTCAGGGTGAGAGAGTTCTCCATTCATATTTTGTAATCCTCTTCTTTTGGTTGTGCAATAAGTGTCATCGATCTATCTATTTATTAGTCTTATTGTAAATTTTCATTCAAGTTGACCGCGTTACGCTTCAAGATTTTTAGGCTTTACGTCATTTCAATAACACATTTAATACGTCCCAATACAGGGCACGAGCGTTCCATCAAATAGGAAATATGCCCACCACAGATTGGCGATTTCGAGCGCTGAGGTGTGTGAAAGCCCGAAATATTCAGGTTTCCTCACGGCACGCCACAGGATACCTTGCACAATGAAAACCAGACAAGGACTTTACAAACATGGAAATACACCCAGACTGAGACCATTTTTACAAATCAGCTACGGCAGCCCCCACGGCAATCGAACCCACGGACTCTGGTTTTGGAGTCAAACGTACTACCGCTAGACCAACGAGGCAGTCTCAATATATACCCGGCGTCACAAAAACACGCCGCGGAAGTGTAGTATAGAAACGTAGGCGGATAACAAAAAAATATTTTCCCAACGTAATCCAATCACAGAGTTATTGGCAAGAAAAACGGGATACAGAAATATGGCCGGTATTCTCAGCAACGGTGGAAAAGTATTTCTTCTTTCTCTCTCTCTCTCTGTTATTGCTGAAATATAATCAGTGAATGTGACAAACAATGTAGGAAGGACAGATACAGATAAGATACTTTATTTGTCAAACATAAGTGTGAACAATACAAGCATGGTTGTATAAGTATCAAGCGAGGAAGAAGAAGAAAGACATTCATTATACCAACAAGATACATCACGCTCCGTAGAATTATCTATACAACATTAGACCAAGATCGGCTTTGAGAACAGCGCCATCTATAGAAACCAACAATAAGCATTTAACATTGACATTTAACGACATAACATCGGCGCTGTAAAAGTTACATAGATGGCCACTAGATGGCAAGCGCTGTCTTTAGACAAAGTTCGTGGTATGGGAGCCTCCCTTAAATATTTTTATAGCGGCAACAGAAATACATCATCTGTGAAAAGTTCATGAGATACAGCCTGGTGACAGACAGACAAACGGACAGTGAAGTCTTAGTAAAAGGGTCCCGTTTGGCACCCTTCGGGTACGGAACCCTAAAATGTACTCGAAACTGACGTGCGTGCATGCAACGACTAATTAATGTGTACGAAGCGAAAGAGACCTGTCACGATCGTAGGAAGAGGCAGACCCTGGTCTCTGCCTACCCCTCCGGGACACAGGCGTGAGTTTATGTTATGATAAATAAATTAATAATTCTACTCGATACTCGCACTTATCTCACATGGGTTAAGCCCTAAGTCTCACGCCCTGGGATTGGGATGCAATGTAATTATTGTGTTGCAGTAAAATTTACGAAATTTGTTTCAGAGCGTCAAGCACGTGTAATGAGTGTTATGAGCTTCAAAAAGGTTCCCTACAGTAAAAGACTTAGAAATGAAAACTTGGGTGTGATTTTATATATCGATACATAAATACGTTTTGAATAGGTACTGCAAACAAAACTAAATATATTTGTTTTTGTTTTTATTTAGCAGAATTGTAAAAATTGCACCAAAGTGCCAAGGAAATTGACTTTGACTGATTCTTTGGTCTAACGGTAACAATCTTAACTACCAAACCAGAGGATTTGGATTCGATTTCCCCTGGATCTAATGTATAAAAATCTCGTGTCACAGTGTTTGTTATGAAACTTCTCCGAAACAGCTTCACCTATTTTATGAAATATTTTGTGTATATTTGGTAGGTCTGAGAATAGGTCGTAGGCTAATTAATATGGCAAAATATCGTTTGCCGTGTCAGCTAGTATTGGATAATAACCTCCACATACAACAATGACTTGTCCTGGTTTCAAACTAGGATGAACTATGCTATGCTGTAACCAGGCAAGGACATCTCAAACATGAAAATACACCCAGACTGAGGCTATTTGTAAAAATCATGTAAGACCTCCAAGACCTCCGTTTTGGTAGTCAAGCGTGTTATCGCTAGACCAAAGAGCTTTGTTGCAATTTTTGCAGTTTTGCTAAATAAAAAAAAAAAACAAAACTATTCAGTTTTGTTTGCAGTACCTATTCAAAACGTAAATGTATCGAATAGAACCCCTAGACGACTTAGGTCAAGAGAAATACATTCCTATAACGGTGTATACCATAGAAAGCGTCTACAATTTGACGCCCCCGCATCCGACAGTATTTTCTCCGCCCACATATCACTGAGAATAGGCCCCGAACGGCGGAAGACCGATAATGCTATAAAAACACACATCGGTTTCGATTTTCGGGGGTGAACTGAGTCGTTGATACCGAGCAATCTGCCGGGACGAGGCCCCCATGTAGTAAGGTGACGGCCTTCAACCGATATTGCCTTTGCTGCGTAAACTTGCATAGAGAATGGTACAATAATGGAGCCTATATGCGTCCCACTGTAGGGCACAGGCTTTCTCAGCAAGAGAGAGAGAGAGAGAGAGAGAGAGAGAGAGGGAGAGTATGGGTTTACTTATCTGCTTATTTTGTTTTTGTGATGTATCTTGTTGCCATAATAAATGTCTTTCTTCTTCTTCTAATCACCACGCATGCCCACCGCGGATTGGCAATTCCAAGCGCTGAATTGCAAGCGGCATGTGAACACCTCAGACATCAGGTTTCCTCACGATGTTTTCCTTTACAGTTAGCGAGTGGTATTGCTACTATAACTTCAGAAATATACGTAACTTAGAGAACAAAGTCGTGGGTACATGCCAAGATTCGAAACCAAAACTTTTCGAACGGGGAGCCGGCGTTCTCTACTTCGCTGCCACCGCTTTAGAATGGAGAACGCTCTGCTTCTACTTTTTATGTAGTCATAATTGTGTCCCAGTGCTGGGCAGAAACCTCCCCTTTAGGCTTCCCTTCATCCTTATCTTTATCCAACTCATGCCTCCCAAATAAATATTTGGTCAAGTCATCATCAATGGCCTTTACGTCTATTGCAGATGATTTATGCAGCATTTTTTGAACATATACGCTCGTGACTGAAAAGGCCTATTGGAGAGAGGACTCCCCGTCCGCACGTGTAGGCGGCAGGCCCCTGCTGGTCGGAGTTTAAGGCCTGTGTTCGCGCGTTTACCAGCCAGGTGCAGAAACCAGGCTTGGTTGTGTGTAGTGCGTCCGTCAGCGATGAGACGCCTCCACTCGGTCATCACACCCACGACATCTCCGCCTCGGAATCTCAGGAAGACGCTGCTGCCCGTTTCTTGGTAATTGATTTCCTTAGTCGCCTTCTATGAAATCCACGGAAGGAAATGGAGTGACGGTATTCTTAATCCGGTGTCACACGGCCCATATATTGCTTAACAGTGAACTTTACCAGACTACTTCTAAATTAAGTACCATATTTGAGTATCATACTACTCTTCAGATTTCACGAAAAAAGGGGATATAGATTATTCATTACAGATTTTTTCAATTCAGAAACCAGTGAGTTTGAGTCATTATACAACATTTTCTTTTATGAAATTATCATTATTCATTCTCTCTGTAATGTATATTTCAAAGGCTCTAAACAAACCCAAGTCAAGCATGTGCCTAGCTCAGTAATGCTCGAACGAAACTTGGCAGTCACTTGTTAAACTGACAGATTGGAAACAATCCGCTGTGCCAGGTCAATCTTATGGCGCGACGTTGCCAAACCACAGTCAGATAAATACAGCTAATTCGCTTAGCGTATAATATTAATTTGTGTTTAGGTATGTATTTTTAACCCGACATTGGTGACGTGAATTTGACTCACATTGTAGGTGACCCCGGTCTCACGCGCCGGGGTTTTGACTACGACTTTTTCTGTAATTTACGGCTTATGCTACTTTTCATTAGAAAGGTTATAAAATTTCCTCTTTATTTGTCAATCAAACATAAGTATTTCATGAAACAAATATATTTTATTGGCATTAGACAATATCTTTGTATGCACTAAAAGTCTAAGGTATTTTAACAATGTTTTTTAAACTCAAAAAATTGCTATAATCTTAGTTATTTAACAATAAAATCAAGCTTAGTCAGTCTTATGACATTGCAAACATAAAACAAAATATTAAAAATAACAATACTAAAATCACTCATCTTCAACAGCGAAACAGCCAGCAACGGCCAGCAACGCACGCGACGCTGTTTGGGGGTAGACTGGCGGTAGGTGGCGTGGAATAAGGCCGCTACACGAAACCACAGTCTCAGTCGTTATGGTGCTTGGAGAATTCTACCATTTAGCTACTACTTATGGAACACTCTTTGTAACAGTATGTCATGCTCCTCTTGTCAAAAATAAATGATTTGATTTGATTTGACAGTGTAATTCGATGAACGGTGACAAAAATATTTGATTTTTTTAACTACCCGGTCTCACTTTTTAACTATCGTCACTGTGATAGCAAAGTGATTCAACACACATAACATAAGCAGCCTATATACGTCCCACTGTAGGGCACAGGCCTTCTCTCAGGGAGAGAGTATTGGCTTAATCACCATGCGTGCCCACCGCGGGTTGGCGATTTTAAGCGCTGAGGTATGTGAATAACTCAGGCATTTAGGTTTCCTCACGATGTTTTCCTTCACCGTTAGCGAGTGGTATTGCTACTATAACTTCGCAAATGTACATAGCTTAGAAAACCAAGTCATAGGTACATGCCCGCACTGGGGATCGAACCTGGGTCTCTCGCTTCCGAGTCCGATGTTCTACCCACTACGCTACCACCGCAATTCGTGATTCAACATGTTGCCAACATCTTCTAGGACAGCAGCTGTACCTCCTCAGCTGGCTAGCCAACCCGACCGACGAATATGCTAAATAGCAACATTAATCCTATTTGGGGATTCCCGAACAAACTTAAGCATTATGCAAAGCTACTTTGTAACTCGTGTTCCAAGTGGGATTTTATTGCCGTGTTTTTCCGATTTTGTGACGTTACCAATAAAATCATACCTCTTCTAAGTACAAACCAGAATTGAATGCCTTATTGATAATATTAATAAAGTGCCGTTGCATGCACGCACGCCGGTTTCGGGTACTTTTTATATTGCCCTTTGTTAATACATCCCCTATTTGGTCGAAGTATGTCCGTCTGGGTCGTCCCTTACCGGCCCTTCCATCCACATTCGCTCGATATATTTGTTTTGTCAATCTTTCTTCCCGGCTGGGGACAAAAAAAAACCCCAGGTCTTGGATGTTTACATGTTTGTGATGTCGTTGTTTCTGGTTCCCACGACACAGGGTATCCTAGTGTGGGGCCAGAAGCAATGTATGTGCCTGTATGTAAATGTTTATGTTATGTTATGTTAAATTTATTACCAAACATTCCCTTACCTCCTGCGGTTTACTGATAGAAAATAATTAAGTTCGCCACATTGTACAACTTCTTTGAGTGCAATAAAAGCATCAATAAATAAATAAATGACCTAGAGGCAGACCAAAGCAGCGGTGGAGTGACCGTGTAAAAGAGGATCTGCGTGCGATGGGGATCAAATGGAAGAAAGTCGCCAAGTTTCGCGACAGCTGGAAGTAAACTGTCGAGGAGGCCAAGACTCGCGAAGGGTTGTAGCGCCACCGGAAGAAGAAGATATCTAAATCGTGGTTATCACCTGTAAACTGCCTGCGTTCTATCTAATTTGCTTCTAATTTTGAAGACTTTTAATTGGCTTAGTGTGTCCTCATTTTTGTATGTATTGTAACCTTGCAATAACTGTTAGTCTTCCTAGCATCGATAATGAATAAATAAATATGGCACAGGCCCGTAAAAAGTAGCGTGAGCAAGAAGTGTCTATACACAGCACTGTGGGTATCAACAGGTCCATGGTGATAAACTATACTGCATACACAAAATGTATATAATTTTGAGTAGCTTGTTACAAATCAGTTATTTGATGTTTAATTGCCCTTAGAGGCAGTTAAGATTAGGGGTTCAAAGGGGTTGGGGAGACTGACTGTTAGTGGCTATTCTTTGGCTACAAGGAAATATTGTCTGTTTGACTAAGAAATTTGATCATTTTTGTAGGAGAAAGAGTCTTGTCTCGACAATTGATCGTCGGATGCTTGGGCAGATGGACAGTCGGGCAGATGGACAGATTTTCCTAAAAATCAGGTTGATCAGATCGTAGAGGTCACAACCGGGTGATTGATAAAAAAACTTTGGCCTTTGCATCTACGTAATGAGATGATTTATACAGCGTCCAGTATGGCACCACCACTCACACTAGATGAAGAAGGGACCATTCGAACGCTGCAGTGCCTGGGACATTGTTTTTTAGATAGAGTAGGCTTGGGTGATTGATAGATAAACGCTTAACAGCACTGCAACCGAGGCCAGGCAGTAACCGAGAAACGCCTGAGTCAACATAACCGCATTTGCCTCAGAACAAAGTTTTAATGAGACGCCTCATTAACACATTCGCTCTGTTAACTTTTAATTGTCTATTCTTGCTCTGAATAAGACAATAAAATGAATTTAGTGCCTCCAACAATTACGTGACGAAATTCCCAATTGGGATTTCGCCTTTAGTCTGGCCTTGTGGAAAATTGATTCCAATTTGGGACGATTTGGTACTAAAAAGTAAGAAACGATTTAAAAACAAGTGGAATTACTCAATTTGCCGCGACTTAACATCTTGGAGTCTTGTTCACTAAATTACTTGCTATTGTTACATTGTGATCTTTTTAAATATTTTTAGGATTCCGTCCTTTACCGAAAGTAAAATAATGAGGCGCTTTTTACAAGAACAGCCTTTTAAAGAATATCTTTTTCGGTTTTTGCAAACACTGTTCAACAACCTGCATTAGGCTCACTCATCACTCTTCACAAAACCTTCCTATGTGCACAGTTATTCCATGGAAAAGTTTAGGCAATTTTACAAAAAAACCACCAAGGTTTGCTTGTAGGACAATTGTTTTGGCCAAAAAGCACCAAATTTATTCCGGGGACAAAGGTCGTTTTTGTAAAAAGCGCCTTTGACTTATGTATCATTCCTCGCTGCACCGACAATCTGAAATAGGTTGCCAGCAGCGGCTCGATGAGGGGTGCCGAAGACAGAAAGAAATGGACGTGGGGGCGGCCTATGTATGCCCTTCTGCAGTGATTCAGCTAAATCTTCATCTACATCATCACATTCAGCCACAAGAAGTCCACTGCTGGACATAGGCCTCCTCCATGGATTTCCAAAAAGACCGGTTGAAAGCGGCTTGCACCCAGCGTCTTCCTGCCACTTGGATGAGGTTACCAGTCCATCTTATGGCTGGTCGTCTTACGCTGCGCTTGCCGATATGTGGTCTCCATTCGAGAACTTTTTGGCCCCACGGCCCTTCGGTGATGACTTATGGCACTGAAACGTGGTCTCTCACTATGGGCCTCATAAGAAAGCTCAAGGTCACGCAACGAGCTATGGAAAGGGCTATGCTCGGAATTTCTCTACGAGATCGAATCAGAAATGATGAGATCCGTAGACCAACGAAAGTCGTCGACGTAGCCCAGCGGATTGGTAAGTTGAAGTGGCAGTGGGCGGGGCACATAGCACGCTAAATCTTATTTAAGTCAAATTTATTGTATCTTATAACTACACCAAAAAAAATCACAGTACAGAGCAATTTTTAAATTCTTGGTTTAATCAGGTTCCCGCGAGACAGGTTGTACCTAGTGCGGGAGCCAATGTTAATCTCCGATTTATGTACATTTGCATATGCATGCGTCCTGTTCACAGCTGTACTACACCTTCATTGCAAATAAACGTTTTTACTTTTTACTTTACTTTTAAATCCGAATGATTGTAATTTTTAATTTTTTCTGAGCTGTCTGTAATTTTTTTTTCAGTTTTTTTTTTATTTTAATCATTTTCCGATAGATCTGGGGAAGTTGTGTCACCCTGTATATCGACGTAAGCTGACAACCGTCTACGGCAAAAACAGTGAGTAATAGAGCGGTGCTATGTCAACGTCGGCTTACGGGATTAGTGATGTACCGACCGCTTGATTGATTGTGTACCGAATATTCTGGATCGAAGACAGAGCTTTGTTTTTTTTATTATTCTCTACGAGATTACATTATAATTCAGGATTACTGCACTCAAGGTTAGTGAAAAAGTATCGCTGACGAAATCATACTTCATTAATCTTTGTAAGATGTAAGGACGCTGGCGTCCTATAATAAAAAGTTAATTAATTAATTATAATTATTAATTTTAATACCTTATACTTTTATTGTACATATAAAGTGGACGTTACATACGTAAAAAAATGGCAACGTTACTTTAATAGAAATCTCTTCCAGTCAACCCTCAAGTAATTTTGTGTCAATGTCAATTAAATTATATCTGCATTATGGACTCACTGCACTGATTATCCAGTACATTTTCGCCAATGACACGTGTTAGGCAAGATAAAGCCTATTATAAGAAAGTTTATCCACATATCAGGAATTAAAATCTAATAAAAATATTTTTACAAAATTTCCGAAGTAAAAAAAACGTTCTAATTAATTCGAGTTTGTGTCGAGATATTTTTGGAAATTACATTAAAAACAACTGGCTAAGTGCGAGTCGGACTCGCGCACGAAGGGTTCCGTACTAATATCTATACAACATAAGGCACAAAGATCGAGAAAAAACGGCAACAGTTTGTTGTATGGGAGCCCCCCTTAAATATTTATTATATTTTTATTTTATTAATTATTTTTGAAGCGAATATAGAACTAAATATTCTGTGAATATTTTAAGTGTCTACCTGTTGCCGTTATTAATATCGTTTGTTGTTTGGGAGCCCCTCCTTTGCTTTATAAGATTCAGCTAATTATTGACATTTTGAAGTTACACATGTATGGTTTAAAGAATTTTGTAGGATTTTATCATAAGCACAAAGAGTTTTTATTCCTATTCTACCCTGACATCGCAAAATGATCAGTTGTTTTTACAGATTGGCGAATCTATGAAGCAGTTTCTTTTCATTTTTTTTTAAGTATTGCGAGTCTACATATCGAAATGTATGTATAAAGCGCTTTCACAAAATTTATTAAGCCCTGATATTTCGAAAAACATGAATCAAAATGTTTTACGTTTAAGCAACCTAATCGCGATTGTTTAGTAGGTAAACGTAGAAAAATGACAGCCCTGTTGGTCTAGCGGTTAACAAGCTTGACTAACAAAACAGAAGTCACGGGTTCGATTCCTGATTTGTAAAACTGCTCATCATCATCATCAGCCATTTGACGCCCACTGCAGGACATAAGCCTCCTTCGCAGTTTTCATAACCATGAGGGGCTTTGCCATAATCGCCACGCTTGGCAGGCGGGGTGGCGATCGCATTATGCGGTTGTAATTTCAGGAAGACGCTGCTGCCCGTCTCCTGGTAAATGATTTCTTTAGTCGCCTTCTACGACATCCACGGAAGGAAATGGAGTGACCTAAAACTGCTCAGTCGGCATGTATTTCCACGTTTGTCATGTCCCTGTATGGTACCATAACACGGGGTATCCGAATTTGGGACTAGGACAAGTGATTGTGTTATATGTCTGGTAGTCTGATTTTAAAACATAATATGTGACAGACGTATTTCAGGAAATAAAAATAAGCTGTTCCTGATATACAAGGTTTATACTATTACTGGTGTGTGTGGTGTGAATCGTTATCTATCGATCTATTAGGTAACCTTGTATTCCTATCTTTACCCTGAATGACGCTACATGTTGTAATGACTACGCCGTAGCAAAATGACTTATATTGTGTTAGCGAGAAACGACTACGCCGTAGGCTTGTAGCGTTAAGGAAGCTTGACACGACGTGTCTTTGATTTTAAGGTGCTTAATGGGGAACTTGTGTCAAACTTTGATTGAAGTGGCACTGCTTTTATAACCTAGGAGACATAGAAAAACTAAAGAGGACTAAAAAAATTAAACCAAATAAAAACCATATTAGATTTCATTTTTTCAAGGGAAATCTAAACGTTTGCTAAGAAAAGTATAGATGCATAAAACCACAATTTTACTAGATAACTCGAGTATTGATAAACGCTTCATACATAATAAAGTGTTACGTGCAAGTTGTGACGTAATAGTTTTAGCCCGATTTGAATGGCGCATTCTAGATTGACGTTTTTATAGGTCACATTATGAAAAATATTAGTCGGAGAGACAAAAAATGACCACGTTTATTTATCTCTTAATATGGCCTCTCCGATTATATTAACAAATGAAATGAATGTTGATGAAGTAAAAGAGATTTACCAGGATTTTGGCAAGCGGCAGACTCTGATTTCTGCCCAGCCTTCCGAATATTGGTGCGAGTTTATGTAATGTAAGTAATTATTTATTTACAGGCTTCGTGGTTTTTATAACCATGAAGGGGTTTTGTCATGATCGCCACGCTTTGCAGGCAGGTCCTGCAGTGGGCTTCAAATGACTGATGGTGATGATTTATTTACAGACTATACTTTGTGCGCGATTCCGTATGTTTGGGATATGAAGATGAAACCAGGTCAGTTACGATATAAAGTTTTGCACCATTGCACAATTTAATATTGCGTTTTTTCAGAAGTAGGTATTTTTCTTTTATTTTATGTATTTAACAGATTACAAAAATTTATTTAATTTACAAAATTTATTTACTAAATTACTTATTTAATAAATTTATTTACAAAAAGACATACTGTTTATTTAACAGTATGTCTTTTTTCCATAGAGCTTCACGGTCACGAGACACTGGCCATAAAACTTAGTGAGGATGTGCTGAAGCAGGTGGATAAATTTCGCTATCTGGGGAACACTGTAACATCCAAGTGTGACCTTGATGCTGAGATCAATAGCAGGGTCGGTGCCGCAGCTGCAGCATTCGGCAAGCTATGTTCCAAGGTCTTCTGCTCTCATGACCTTAAGTTGGCCACTAAGATATCAACATATATGGCAATCGTGCTGCCAAACCTCTTATACTCCTCTGAGACGTGGTGTGTATACCGCCGCCACATTCGCACTCTGGATCGCTTCCACCTTAAATGCCTCCGTACCATCATGAAGATCAGATGGTCTGATAGAGTGCGAAATACAGAAGTTCTGCGACGAGCCAATGTTGGTGGCATTGAGGCCTATTTAATGCGTCGACAGCTTCGGTGGTGCGGTCACGTTTCTCGTATGGCGGAGGAAAGAGTGGCGAAGCGCATCTTCTATTCTGAACTAGAGGACGGCAAGCGGAATCATGGCGGTCCCCTCCTCCGGTACAAGGATGTCCAAAAGCGACACATGAAGAGATGCAAAATAGAGCCCTCCCGCTGGGAACGTTTGGCAGCACAGCGGCCAGAATGGCGCAGGTTGGTGAACAGTCAAGTACGCGAGTTCGAGGTTCAGCGTAAAGCTGACCTGGATACCAAACGCGACCAGTTAAAGGCTCGCCCACCTGCTGCCATAATATATAATTACGAGAACGGCATTCTCACGTGCCCTCAGTGTGCACGGAGTTTCGCCGTGAAGATAGGCTACATAAGCCATCTTCGAGCGCACCAGCGCCTTATCACTGATTAGGGGTCAAAGTGGTCGCCATGGCCGAAACCGGTCGGAACAATCATCATCATGTCTTTTTTCATTTAGTTGCTGATTAAAATTATGCAGCGTATTAATTTAAACTTATCGAGTGTTTATCATACTACAAACTATTATATTAAAAGTAAAGTAGAGTAAAAAATGTTTATTCAGTTAAAAGTACATAAATTTATTATAAATTTGCGAGGCTTATAGAACTTAAAATTAAGGCACAGGGAGAATGGCACAAAATATAACTCCATAAAGTAACAGTGTCCCCAAACTAGGCACAGCCTGTATCGTGAGCGATGGTTTCAGTGTTGCTTAACCATAAGTTTTGGCTTGAAGTTATAGTAGCAATACTACTTGCTAACTGTGAAGGAAAACATCGTAAGGGAAACCTGAGTTCTGAGCTATTCACATACCTCAGCGCTTGAAATCGCCAATCCGCGGTGGGCACGCGTAGTGATTAAGCCCATACTCTGTCCATGAGAGAAGGCCGGTGCCCTACAGTGGGACGTATATAGGCTGCTTATGAAGTTTTGGCGTGAGTTATGCTATGGTAGATACCTACAAATCTAATCTATAAACTAAATGAAAACTAAACTAAAATAAGTAAATTTGAACTTATATAATATTTATAACACTTTTTTTGTAGTTTTCTAAAATTTTTTTAACACTACGTAATATCGTCTATATATATAAATATTAGATAAATACATCCAATCTGTATAAAGGTCGCCAGTATTAATATTAGGGGTTAAAGTATGAAATTGCCGTTTTATTGCAATAGGTTCTTTGAATTGACATAGAATCTTCATGGTTTGAGGTTTTCGAATGAAACTTTTTTCAAATGGTTTCTATGATGTTCTTTTTTTAAAAAATGTGAACATTTGAATATCGACTTTGAATTGTTTTTGTTATTCAATTTAGACAAGAAAGATGGATACTGCGAAAATTCGAGTGATTATGAGGCACCCATATTTCGTATTTTTTTATTTTATTGATTTGACGCAAGTGAGTCAATATTGTGGGTAAGGTAACGTTAAACCATGCCACTAATTCCTGGGTAGGTTGACTAGGGTCGGCTTCCACTATCTCTCTTAATTCATCGTTATTCACCTGTGTGGGCGGTCTTCCTCGTGGCTTGTTCTTTAAGTCGAAATTTCCATCACGAAAGCGTTTAAACCAAAATCGCACGGTGCGTTCATTAGTATACCCCTCTCCAAACGCAGCATCGATATTGCGGGCTGTTTCTGCCGCGTTAGTTCCGCGTCGGAACTCGTATTCAAAAATCACTCGAATTTTCGCAGTATCCATCTTTCTTGTCTAAATTGAATAACAAAAACAATTGAAAGTCGATATTCAAATGTTTCACATTTTTTAAAAAAAGAACATCATAGAAACCATTTGAAAAAAGTTTCATTCGAAAACCTCAAACCATGAAGATTCTATGTCAATTCAAAGAACCTATTGCAATAAAACGGCAATTTCATACTTTAACCCCTATTATATATTCTACTATACTAGACTAATGTAGCTTATTGTTTAGTAGTTACCTACGTAGATCTCTTTGATCTTTACATGGGCGCATCCTATTCTGTTACAATACTCGTGACTTTCCAAATAAATTATAAAGCTTGATGTGCTGTCGAATGTTCCTACAGTTAGTTCGTATTTTAATCATTTTCCAGATGACATCGCCCAGACTAGCCCAAGGGAAATCAGTAGAGAATATTATTCTTCTTATAAGCCATACCGAGACGAAGTAGTACCAATAATAATTGGTTGGTGGGTAGACAAGGGCTTCTACGCTTAATTTGAGCTTATACAAAATATAGCAAAATCTGAAAACGGGCGGTTCTACTCGTTGATGCGGTCAACAAATACTAAAAAAAAAGAAAAGAAAAGCACACACATACATACATAAACTCCCTGTATCCCAGAGACCAGGGACTGCCACTTGCGACGATCCTGACAGACCACTTTCGCTTCCTCAACATTCATTAGTCGTTGCATGCACGCACGCCGATTTCGGGTACTTTTCATCTTGCCCTTTGCTAACGTCCCCTATTTGGTCGAAGTGTGTCCGCCTGGGACGTACCTTACCAGTTCTTCAACTCACATTCGCTCGATAAATTAATTAAATTATATATTGGAAAATAAAGAAAAGAATAATAACAGTAACCTAAGTACGTTTTACTCCCTGCAATATTAAAAAACCGGCCAAGTGCGTATCAGGCCACGTGCAGTGTAATATGATTTGGAAAGAAAGTGACCACCTTTTTTTGAGGGGAGATTTTTTCCCGCCGCCTTTTTCTCCACTACAAATACGGCCCGAAGACAGCGGCTAGCATAGTAACATAGTACAATGACATTCAGCAAACAGAACGTAAATTCTTTACGTTGAAATAAATTATTGATTTCTGATTTACAGGATCAGCTCGCTGGAGCGACAATCTGAGGCAGATTGCTGGCAAAAGACAGAAGGAAGTGGCGTGCCTTGGGGAAGGCCTATGTCCAGTGGATTTCATACTTAAGAAGCGTATTTTAGATGTGACGGGATGTATACACAGTGTAGAACTTTGACGGACTTCAAGTTACGAATACAATACGAAGTGAAACAAATAAGCTCATCTTGTGCGTTCACTTCCATACAAACCAATTGCCATGATAATAGTTTTTGATGTACAAATGATGTACCTTGCTTTGTGCCAATTTTCATTATTGTAAGTCAACGGGAAGCATTGTACAGTAAAAAGGCTTTGATTCCTCGCGAATTCCCTTGCAAGTGCCGAAATAATAATCAAAAGAAATTATTGAAACCGTGTCCAGGCTTACCGCCACTCTTACTTTTATGCTGATAACAGTAAAACATGTTGATCCGAATTTACTTAATTTATTACCCAAAATGCATTGTCTTGACTGACACATACATTTTTATCTTTTAAAAGCGATTTAAAACAATTCGGACTCCTTCACTTCACACGACCGGGGTCTAACTGTCTATCTTTCGAATCTATCGCGATCCCAAGGTATTGGGATTATGATCGCGATAGCGAGTTGTTTAAGTTGAGAGTCGCAATATCATCTCCCCAAATGACATCGGCGCTCGTCGTTCACTTTAAAACGTTTTGTTATTCCTGAGTTTTTATTTTATCCATTCATTGTTTCAACTTAGAAGTTTATATATATCTCAAAATTAAACACAATTATTTTAAAAAAACAGTACCGAACATAAGTATAGCATTGTTGTAACAAAAAAAGTATTAGTTTTTTATATCATTTTTAAGTGCAATGTGCCTATTGTGTGTGCAATGCATTAACGAAACGCAGTTGAAACGTCAAATTGGGATTTAGAGCACGCGCCACCACTCATGTCCCACGGAGAAGACCTTGTGCGTACTGACATAAGAACGAAAATGTCTTGGCTCAAGGGACTTCAGTGGTGGCGCGTGCTCTAGTTCATTTCATTCCTTCAAAAATTCCCTTCGCATTCCCTATCCCTATCCATATCACTTTCAATGATAGCTCGTGTTAAATAAATGCAGTCTGAAGTAAGTCAGCCCCTTTCAAGACAATTAACCCCCAGATAAGAAGTAATTTCAAAACTTTGTGGTTTCGCTGCTGAATATTGAATTTGGTTCGAATCTTGAAAACTTCAAGTCTGTCAAATTTTACGTAGTAACCACCAATGGCACAAGTATAATAGTTGGTAGTATGATACACACTCGATAAGTTTAAATTAATATGCTGCATAATTTTAATTAGCAAGTTCAAACGGTAGTTGTTCGCTTAGAGGGCGATTCCTTACACGACCTCTTTTTGCTTCGAAACTATATAGATGCACTAAAATTCCTTTAGTTAATTAGTTATACTTTATTACACACAAAACATTAAATAACGCATTACATAATAAAAAACATGTACAAAGGCGAGGTTGTTTCTGTAAGAAATTTCTTACACAAAACCTTGGAGAGTCAGAAAATTTATTACTTATCAATACCGTAGGGATGACTTTGGAATCATCATCTTAAAATTTCGTCCATTTATGAAATCCCAAACCATTTTTTTTTTGTATACGTCCCACTGCAGGGCACAGGCCTTCCCTTCAGAGAGAGAGTATCGGTGTGATTACGCGTGCCTATCGCGGATTGGCAATTTCAAGCGCTATGGTATGTGACACCAGTGACACTCAGCCTGGGTAGTACGAGTCACGCATTTTGTGGCGCAAAAATGTCAGAATCTGACAATTAATATGCTAAAGACGCAGCTTTTGACAAACACGCATAAGGTATTACACTACCTATACAGGATTCCTCAAAATGTTTTCCTTCCTTTTAGCGTTTACGTAACTTAGAAAACAAAGGCTCTTCTTTAGGGAAATTCCGGCACAGTGAACTTACGGAAAATATGTATTTTGTGAGCCTGTCAAAGTTGTCAGTGCTTTGCACAGATCACCTCTTTTCAGAGAAAACAGGTAACGTAAAGAATAAATGAAGTGACCAAGTGCGAGTCGGGCCGTGCGCAATGTACGGTTCCATAGAACTACCTGCTTTGCACTATTAACAATTTCGTCAAAGTAATTTTCAATAGAATTTGTACGAAGTTTTCCTTTTATAAGTCGGTCGCCTGAACGTTATAAAAACCTAAACCTTATATGTACTAACCCTGATTTTTATCATGTTTCTACTATCCACCGTTTATTTATTTATGTATTTATTTATTGTATTAAGTATTTATTTATTATTCTGTTGTATTTGTCTAATATTTCCCCTCTATTATATTTTATATATCTAGGTCTAAATAAGTAATTGGTAAGTATATTTAATACTCTACGAGTAAGTTGCAATACCTGTCAATGTTTTCGTCATAACTTGGGTTAACTTGTAGATAATGCTAACTAGCATTAAGCTCGTTTTTTTTATTTTATTCTACTGTTTTGTTGGCGTGATTAATAAGTATATCTATACATTCTAGTGCTTATTAGTATTTCAGCTTTTTAGTTTTTATTGTCTCCGTGTTAAGCTGCGGACAGACAGACAGACAGACTGACATCATGGCGAAACAATAACGGTTCCTTCCATTTTTAGGGTTCCGTAGCCCTAATAATGGAATATCGTTTAGTGAGAAACATCGGAAAAGACCTTAAGGAGCTTGCATGCATACTGACGGTTAGTCACGTAGCGTAGAAATGTTTATTTAGTAAGCAGTGGCCTGGCAAAACTGTCGCTTTGCATAGATTTCCACTTCTTACACACAATATACAGTATTACAATATACAATATACAGTAACGTAGAGAGTAAATCAAATAGAATATCGTTGAGTAAGGCACATCGGAACAGACCTTACAGAGCTTGCAGACTGACGGTTAGTCACGTGGCGAAGAAATGTTTATTTAGTGACCAGTGGCCTGTCAAAAGTGTCACTTTGCACAGATCACCCCTTTTTAAACGCAGCAGGTAACGTAGAGAAAATTGTCTATGGTTGAGTGGGGCACATCGGAACATACCTCAAGTCTAAAGTTTTCCCGCACCGCAACAGCACGCTTTGTGAAGCGCGCGGGGTTCCATTAATTAATGGTTCCATACCTGCTCTCATTTACCAGCTGTGAGCTCTACTTGAATCTACACGTCTTCTTCGTCAAGTGAATGAAGATTTAACAGGGGCTGGTAACAAATGCGACTTGCGACTCAGCTTACCAATTAGGAATGAGGCACTAAGGAATTGTAGCTTTCAACATCCGTAGGTTTGCTGCCAATGGTAGTAGGCCAAGCTGGGGTAGCAACTAATAATATAAAAAAATTAAATAAAAGAAACCAACAACGTGCCGAAAAAGTACCCGAAACCGGCGTGCGTGCTTGCAACGACGAATTAATGTTGAGGAAGTGAAAGTGATCTGTCAGGATTGTAGCAAGTGGTAGTCCCTGGTCTCTGCCTACCCCTCTGGAATACAGGCGTGAGTTTATGTTATGTTATGTTAACCAACAACTCGACTGCTGAGCACTATTAAGCAGACGGGACCAACCTAGATACCTTGCCATTGCAATGTGCCTCAATAGGCACATCGTCGAATTTGGGTCCCGCCTGCTTAGTATTTAGTGCTCAGCAATTGGGTTGTTGGTTACTTTTTATTTCAGTTTTTTATTGTTGTGTTTTTGGTGATTTTTATATCACTTGTTGGCTCTATGCTGAATTCACATAGCCTCTGACAGTCGGGCAAATACGACGAATCAATTATGATATTTTTGGTCAAAGTCTGTCCATTGGTTAAGGAGTTTTAAGGGAACGTAGAATCGGACATACTTGCATACACACAAACATACAAACGAGCCCAAAACATTACCCTCCTTTTGAGCTTCGCCGCAGTTGGGTAAAATATGCTTGATTGCCAACTAGGAACAGAATATTTGATTGACCACTAATAGTCTATTACCGGTTAAAGTTAGAGTTAACTATTATTTTACTACACATATAGATTCAACGTATTTCCAACATATTAACAACTACCTGTTGCCCGCCACTTCGTTAGCGTGGTAATTTTGACGAGTATTTTTCCAGGATACAAATAGCCCATGTGCTGATCCAGACTATAATCTATCTCTGTGCAAAATTTCATCCGGATCCGTTCAGCCGTTTTTGCGTGAAAGAGTAACAAACATCCATCCATACATACAAACTTTCGCGTTTATAATATCGCGTTTATAGTAAGGACTAGTTAGTCAGGTACATACAAATTAAGCTAAGTAAGAGCTTTTAGTTATAATTTTGCTGAAATCGAACCTAGAGCCTTTAGGGAGCTGGCTTATCCACTGAATTCCCACCGCTAGCTGCTTGTTATTATTTTAATTATTAGCTCGGAAGCTCTATTGTGTATAATTTATACAGATTCAAAAGTTAGTCCCGATAAACTAAATAGAGCTCGTAATTCATCCGCCGCTGTAAGAAGATTAGTTAAGCACAATAACCCCAAAACGGATCCGCTCTTTGATATTCTAAACATTGCCGATATTGGTTTCATTATAAAGGAGCCACGAGGGTTTTGCAAGGAGAAGCAACAAAGAAAAAACAGAGAAGGTTCCGTGAATATTGAAAACAATGACCGCCTCGTCAGACTAGCGGTTAAGGCGCTTACAAGGTACCAAGACGACGTGGGTTCGATTCTGGGGGGCCGCCGTTCATTTTTACAAATGGCCTCAGTCTGGGTGTATTTCCATGTTTGTGATATCCTTGCCTGGTCACCATAGTACGGCGTATCTTAGCTTGGGACCAGGTCAAGTGATTGTGTTGTGTGGAAATTATTATTAGAAGTTATTATTCTTAATAACTTATGCCAAAATGAACAAATGCTTCCCAAAACCATCGAAACTACATCTAGTGATCACCCCACTCAATGACTGCCAAAATATTTAATTGTATAACGAATTCTATGCAGTCGATAGGAAGAATTAATGTGTTTCAACACATTAGTTGAACTAGAGTCAATTTAAAAAAAAAACGCATAATATTTGGTTATATTATCACGATAAATTGGATTGGATTATAGTAAGTTGTCAGGTACTTGTCATGAATAGCTTTTAAGTAGTTAAGAGTTCCGTTACCTGTATTAGTTACATACTTAAAGGAGGGTAATGTGTTTGGCGTATGTATGTATGTATGTAAGTATGTCCTTCTCTATGTTCCCTCATAACTCCTTAACCAATGGTCAGATATTGGCAAAAAAGATCTCAATCGATTCATCGTGTTTGTGAAGTGTCATAAGTTATATGAAATCAGCATGAATCCAACAGAAAATAAAAAAAAATCAGTAAAAAGACCAAAATAAAAAATTTAAAAAAAAAAATAACCAATAACCCAACTGCTGAGCATTAACTACTAAGCATATACTCACGCCTGTATCCCAGAGGGGTAGGCAGAGACCAGGGACTGTCTTCCTCAACATTAATTAGTCGTTGCATGCACGCACGCCGGTTTCGGGTACTTTTTATCTTGCCCTTTGCTAATACATCCCCTATTTGGTTGAAGTACGTCCGTCCGTCTATTACATTTTCAATTTTTTTTTTAATTAGTCGAGTAAAATATTTTCATCACTGATTATGTATGAGTATTTTTATCTCTTTCGTCATGCAACAAAATTAATCGGAACATTTTCAATGGAACCCAAAAATTAAACCAAAAGAATTATTTGGACGCTGTCGCAAATGATTACCGCAAAACGGTTCAAAAGGAAATACATTTTTTACCAAAGACACGGAATAAATTATCCAGATTGTACTTTTCACAAAAGGAAATGTAGAAAAATGTTTTTACAAAGCAATATCTTTTGGACTTGAAGCTTGTAGAGTCCAATTTTATTGAACTTATTAATAAGCCAAATTTTGGTATTTACTTGAAAATCAATTACAAAAAACTGCCAATTGTGTGTTGGGCCACGCGCAATGTACGGTTCCGTAAAACTACCTGCTTTACACCTAACATCTTTATCAAAGTAAATTTAATAGAATTCGCACGAAGTGTTCCTTTTATAAGTTGGTCACCAATTACTCGTTAACATGTAAAGCCTACTTAGCCATGATTATTATTATTATTATTATTTAATACTTTCATTGCACTCAGCCTTATGTACAATACGGCGGACTTAATGCCATAACCATTTTCTACCAGTCAACCGCAGGAGGTGGAAGAAAGATTGTTGGGCGTGCAAAGAGGAGAGGGGGAAAAAGTATAAATGCAATGTGATAGCTCATGCACTTAACCGCGATGTTATGTAGTCCATATGTTAGGTACACGGGAACCAAAGCTATAATTTCTGGTGAGTTTTACTTGCACGAAGAAACAGAAGTGAGGCAGACATGTGACAGTGTATATCAGACAGTGATAAAATTTACGGATTAATTGTATGTATAGATATTATGTGTAGTAATAACGGACGGAGTTGTCTTGGTGGTGCAAGAAATAAAGTGGCCTTATGGGACACGTTGTCTTTATTGCGAATTATATAGTCCGCACAGATCTTTTTGGCGGTAAAGTGAACATAGTCACAGATCGTTTACACATTGCTTACCCTCTTTACAGTATATATGTGTGAGTAATTGACGTAGTGTTGTGACGGTCCGCACTGCCTTTGCAATTCGACCGCCACTTATTCACAAATGTAGGGGAACATAATAATCCTTTGCGTTGTACAATAATCAATAAAATTAAAGAAATTTTGCTGAAATATTAGATATTCGCTAGATGGCGCCTTTTTGCAATAAATAATAATAAATATTTATTATTTCTGGCAATAATGTCCATTACTTTCACATTACAAAATAAAGAAATAAAACGTTGGTTTCTCAACCAATAAACTATTTAATTTTTTTACAACAATTTAACAACGTTTGCTCAATTGGTTCTAAAACAAACAAAACCACGTTCATAAAAGTTGGCTGTATGCAAAGTTGTCTATGCCAATGTATCGGCAGGAAAAAAAGTAAAGAAGAAAGTCAGGTTAACGGCAATCTGTAGATAGAACAAGGAGGGGCCCGTAGGAGTCTGATAATGTTATCCATCAAAAACCTAATAATACAGTTAATTAATATTTTGGAAAGGCTTAATTTAGCAAAACTATTAAATATAGTTTCAGTAAAGAATTTAAAATGCTTATTTTACACAGAGAAAATATTTAAAATTATGTAAAATATTCCTGAAAGGGTTTCATTGAAAGACCTGGGAACCCAAGAGGGGTGGATGGCAACGGGGTGTGGGGGCGAGGGGAAAGGAAGAGACGGGCACTGGGACTGGGGACTTTGGCGGGAATGGGGCGGTGGTTTTCTTGGGAATCTTTTCTTTGCGGGGCTGACCGGCCGGTCTAAATTAGGATTAGGGTGAGTTAGCAAACTGTTTATCAAACTAAAGTATTCTACAGTGTGTCGGTAATGTGGCTACAGCAGCAAATATTGAGTAGTTCAGCTGTGAGAGTGATATCTATAGCTTGAGAAACGTTTTGGTGAGATGGCTTGGGCAAATCATGGCTGAAGCAATGCGGGCCGTGGTACGATTCATACCAGTGGATTGGATCTGACTACATCGATTTGGACAAGGTAGCTCTCTAGATCATTCTCAGGTCTCAGCAGTAAATGTGATAAAGTCTGATTTGCATCTTGGAACGTTGCTGTAGTCTACAGAACCATACTTCGGTGTAGGCTTCACCTACATTCTTGTGTTTCAAGGTTGATTAGAATTTGTGTTTGCATTTGTTCTTGGTAAATCAACTTGCTTGCATCAATTTCAAACATTTGATCAATTTGATGGAATAGGTCTATATCTGATCGAACGGTGAGGTTCTTTGCCATGTTCTTTTCTCACTATGGGTCAGGTCTTGAACATGGCACGCACATCTGTTAGGAACTGGTGTTTGGCGTGGTAGAAAACCAGCGAACAGACAGTTTAGCAGTAGTATTTGCAAGCAGTTGAAGTCATTTACATAATAAAGTAAATTGTTAGGTAGAGTCTAAAACAACCAATTAAAAACAAATCCAAAATAAACCAAACTAATGAAAACTTGAATCTATCTAATAAAACAATAACCGGGCACAGAGCCTAACTAAAATTGTGAGTGTAAAATCTACATACAAAACTGTACAAAAATAAACTAAAACCATATTTGTCTCAAATATTGACTAAACCAAACTAAGATTAACAATTACTGTTAATATTCTAATCTGTGTTAAACTGTGCTCACTAAAATCTGTTTTAAATCTCAAATGTTAATATTTCTACAAATCTTGATAAATAAATAGATTATTTTTTTAACTCTTTCTAGTTGTTTAATTGCTTTGGAAATCCTGACTCCCTGAAAAGATTCTGGTTACTATTTCACAACAAAGGGTCCTGTTAGGCTATCTAGACGATCACATTTTGGCCAAAAGATTTGAATTTTCTGTGATTTTAGGTACTCATAATTTGTTCTTTTACATAGTACACATTTAACTTACACTGAGCTAAAATAGTAGGTAGGAAGCCTAGGTACTCATACCTTACTTAGTAATCTCCTGTGGAAGAACCATATCTTAGACATTCTATGGAGGCATAGATAGAGCGCTGCAGAGGACTCCGGAGGACTTCTCTTCGGGAACCAACGGTCAACAGTGGCAGGAGCAGTATTAAGGGGACTTAGGGATCCGTGTAAGCAGTGTAAGTAGCAGATTAGAGCAGAGGAGTAGAGGTTGAAGGGGGTGAGCGTTACAAATGGTACACCGTGACAGGATATTTATCTATGTATCTTATCTGGCCTTATGCCACAAATGTTGTTGTGAAATGGATAGGGGAGTTGAGATTTTCCAAAGCAATTATCAGATCATTTGCCTATTGTGTATTTTAGCGTTTTAACCTTTTTGACTAACTAATCTTATAATGCTTGACTGGATTCACATGCCTATTTATTGTCCTGTGGTATTTTTAACTAAAACCAAAATTATCTTTAACTATTAGCTAGGTAGGTCGTTAAACAGTGAACATCTGGTGTAGGTATGCAAAATTATCATTTAACAAAAAAAAAATTAAAATTGTAGGGGCGTCTTGGACAAACAAAGAAGTAAATAGGTAACTAAAATTACTTTCTATCAATGTAATTAAATCAAAGTTTAAACTTATTGATTGATTCTATTAGGTATCTTAGATTATTGTAAATTAATTGGTTTTTGCCTCTTATTACCTTCAAAAAGTGAATCTGTGTTATCTGAATAAAGAAGTTAAACTAATTAATAACAGGTTTTCTCCTTCTGAGAAAACTTGAGGAAGTGTTTTGGTTTAATAAACATTGCCAAGTAACTAATTGATTTCTGAGATAAGTTTGAATTTAGTATTTTACAAATATGAGTTACATAGAATTAAAGTTAGTATGGTTTTCCTTGTTAGAGAAAATGCTTTGTTTAGAAATGGGTTCAGACAAATTTAATCTGAGAGAAAGATTGAGCCTATATTGAGTGGTTTGCAAACATTAGAAAAAGTAATCTATTCTGAGAAGAAGCTAGGTTTGGTGTGGGTTGGTTTAGATTGATCTTTCATTTTGAGATTCAGCATAAGGCTATGTGGCTATTTTGACAGCAAGCAGTGTTAACCTTATTTTCTTTTTTATGATTATACTTGAGATTTACAGTGATGTTTTAAGGTCAGCAAGATTGCAAAGATATTCAAGTTCTCTATTATTAAATAGAAGGTTATCATTATGTAAAGCAAAGAGATAGTAACGTTAAAGCAAGAGTAATTAGGCAGAAGAGAGAAATAATTAAAGCAATGACAGTGATTTATTGAAATTATAATTCATACATTCAACATTAGTTCTTAATTGCGGTGATTTTAGTTATTTAACATTCATTTACTTGAGTACTTACTTAGTCAATCACTCACTTATGCATAAATCTTAGAATTTTTCACTTATATATGCAATTGTAATAGCAGATTTAAATTTTCAAGATAAGGGTTACTCCCAAGCAATAAAACTAAAAGTAGATTTGGTCTTCAAATTAGATACTTTGATAGCACTTTTAGGTAGGCCATGGTTAGTCTGCATTAGATAGGGTCTCAGGAGAATAAATTTTTATGTGCTTCCGGACGGGTTGTATTTCCTCTTCGACTTGTCAATCCTGAAAAAATAGGTTAATAAATCAAACTTATTCACGGGAGCTGTTCATGATTTAGGCCACAGTATTAATAAACATAAACATTTACATACAGGCACATAGGTACATACATTAATGTTTTCCTATAGTAAGAAAAGTATGTAATGGTTAGCATTCAGAGTTTTACGTAGTTATCAATTTATGGATTAAGTATGTATGATTTAACTACACTACTATCTAGATCAACTTCCATTACAAACTCGATCAGAAGGCAACTTATATTGTATATGGATGTCAAACTAACTATGTAAATTCTTGAGTAAAGATAGAAAGACAGAGAAACAATAAAACAAACCTTTTGTTGTTTGTAAATTATACAAAATCTTTGTGTGATCATTGTAGATAGTACAGAAGTCCTTTTTCTTGTGTCCTTTTGCCAAGCCAAGAGTTTAGGTTCCTTTTCTTCTCTGGTTTAGTTTCATTGAAGAACTTTCAAATCCTTGTTGTAGACTCATCTATTGCTATTGGCACACATATAACCTAAAAAACAAAACATATTATAAATAAAATGTTTATTTAAACTAAACCTTTCAATAGTCTGCGGGGATTAGGTAGCCACAAAAAGTAATAAACTTACTTGGGTTTTTGTTTTGATGTGTAGGTAGTGTTTACGAAAGTTTTAGTTCGAAAATCATAAACTTAATTAGAATTAGTATGAGGTTACAGTTTAAACGAGATGAGGACGAGGTCTAGATAGTCAAGAACAATCTTTGTTGTTTCTGTTCTTCAGCTTTTAATTAACAGATTACGAATCCGATTAGACGTTACATGGAATAAATAGTAAAATAAACAACTCTTTTGTCAATCAGTGTTGCCAGATGCTGATCGGTCAATGTCGCCAAAATTTAGAAATACTTGTAATGCCCGACGAATAACTTCATTAAATTACTTTGATTTCGCATGGTTGTACTTCATATAAGTACTCTGTTTTTTAGCCATGTGTAATTCACACAGTTCTGAAACTATCTTTTGTATGTTTGTACATCTACTCGCTTCTCCAATGTATTAGTCCAGTCCATGCAAAGGTTATCTAGAATAGATGACTGTTAGTGATAAGGCCGCCATCTGTAGGTACTCTTAAGTTAAGAAATATGTGTGTAATTTCCATTTTGATGTACAATAAAGTGTTCTCTAAATAGGTATCTCGATTTCGGGTCCCAATTGCGGGGGAACGCCCGATGATTTAGAATATTTCGGAGTTTAGGTTAGTCAAATTAGCATAAATAATACGTCCCACTGTAGGCCACAAGCCTTCTCTCAGGGGGAGAGTATGGGTTTAATCACCACGCACGCCACCGCGGATTGGCGATTTCAAGCGCTGGACATTCAGGTTTCCTCACGATGTGTTCCTTCACCGTTAGCGAATTAGCATATATCTAAGTAAAATAATTATCCTTACATATCCATCGCACTCATCCCGTAACGCGGATTTTTGTTCAAGTTATCTGCCGAGCATTATAAAATTTTAAATACATACTTTGTTCTGAATTCCCAAGTAGCCAAAGGCCACGACATAGCCAATGGGCTTGATGACAAATTTGGAAAAACTGTCGTATAATGTCTCAAAATCTACATTATTTACAATGTATTTAATATTTTTGGTTACAGTAAAGTTAAGGTTAAATGATAAAAATTGACATTTTACTTTTTAGATTTAAAATTCCCACCGAAATGCTCGCTAATGTCCTGGCGTCGCTCGTGACGTCACGTGCAAAAGTGTAAAATTAGTCTGTGGTGTAAAATGCAATTTAATACCTAAATTCCGCTGAGCAACTAAAAATTCTCTCACCATCAACACGTCTAGTTTAGGCAGATCACCACTTTTGCTTTAGTAAACCCTTGTTCCATGATGCGTGTTTTTTCACTCAGGATTTAAATTAAATACAAATAACTAAGAAAGATCGTAAATAAAACCAGAGAACCGGCTGTTTGTTTACTATCACAGATTTTTAAGAGATTGTTACCTATGTCACAGATGATAAAGTAGTATGTTCAGGTCACTATTTTATGTTTACTCGCGTGTTCCTGAAAGTGACGTCATTCGCTATTCAGCTAAAATGGCTGACATATGATTTTTGTAGATTTTATCAATCCCGCTCTTAATAAATAAATGCGTGCTAAATAAATGTCTTAATAAAAATAATCCACAATTCAAGTTTTATTAAATAAATACATAATTTTAGTCATTATTCAGTACTGTCATCATGCCTATTGTCGTCTGATCGCTGATTGCAATTTTCGCCAATTCACGTTCCGAGATAGCCCAAATGGCGGTAAATCGCCTCATCTGGCAACCCTCTAGTCAATTTCCTGTGACTTTGTCAATGGCCAAGGGTGAACACACACTTTCTGAAATAGTGATTTGCGAAAATAGTGATTAATCATAAATTGCATGTTATCGTGTATTAGGTGTAATTACACTTATTGGTCAAATATAACTTTTGGAAAGAATTGACTCAAGCCAATAACATTAACGGTGAATTTAAGTAATTCTATAAATAATCTAACTTTAGTCTTGTGTTAGAAGATTATTTGGTAGTTAATGATAATAAATACGCGCTGAAAGGAATTTCGTATAGTTTTTCCAAGGATGAATGAAGTTATATCCCAATTGAAGAATAATAATGGTGGCAATACTGTGTTCTTAGAAATTAATTGATATTTGGGGATTGGTTCAACTTTAACGGATTATCTTTTTAAATTGCTAATGGTGAATTGTAGACTTGAAATATCGGGAATTAAAATATTAGAGAACTATTGTGTTAATTACAATCGTGTCTCAAGGTGTTAATGTAGACAGTGAAAATTCTATATCCAAATTTACCCACATAAATGTGTGCCTGTTTGTTTTTTTACGGATTTTAAAAGGGAGTTGATTTTATTAAACAAATACAAAACTAAGTTAAATGTAATAATTGTTTGAATTCAATGTCAGAGAAAATCTATTTCACTTAGAAGGTTAATTTTAAATGCAAATATAAAGGGGAAATGAAATAATCAGCTCAACTTAAGAAGTTTAGCGTTCAGAAATTAATGTTATTGCATAGTGTAAGCGTATCTTAAATTATGTAGGGGGACTGTCTATAAATTATGAGTCTTGAAGGTTAGTCCAACTTTATGTGAGTTTGGAATTTGGTTACAAACAAAAGTAAATCTTCTTTCAAAAGTCTATAAAACTATATTTCATGACGTAACATGTTCTGGTAACACTAATTTGCGAAAGGGGCAGCATAGAAAACTGCAAAGGGAAGTACAAAAGTGACATTCAATTATAATCTAACAAAACTTTTTAATTAGTTACTAAGTCATTAAATTTCGTAGGAAATCAGTGATTCAGGGAAGCGAAAGTGATCTGTCAGGATCATGGCAAGTGGCACTTCCTGGTCTCCACCTACACCTCTGGCATATAGGCGTAAGTTTATGTATGTATGTATGAAATCAGTGAATCAAAGCTTCATAAGTTCAGTAGATGCAGTGATAAAGTTATAACTTGACACAAACTTTTTAGAAAGTACTAAATCAGATGAATCTTGTAAACCTTGTAGGTACTTATTAAATCAAAAGATTTGCAGAAGCAGTAAGCAAGAGTATATACTGGTAGTTATCTCAACTTTACCCACCAATCTAAATGTCGTTTCCAATACATTCAACTCAATAAATAAATTAGTAAAATAGTTAATGTTGTTGTAACTTAGCATAGAAGAACTTTCCCCATGAAAGATGCTAAAAGGTAAAAGTCAATAAAGGAATATTTTTATTAAATTTCGTATGAAAGTATTACATTTAATCAATTGCATCCATAAGGTCCTAAGAGTCCACTTGATAATATTTCAATTCAGTATGTATGTTTCATTAAACATTTTGACGGGCAACAGTAACTTCATTATCCAGAAGCTCTTCTTATATTAAGCTGTCTGCTTGTAATTAAGTCCCAAAGTAAACTTTACTGTAAGTAAATTCTTTCACCTGGTTGTACAATAAAATGTTCTCTATTTAGCTATCTATCTAAACTCAAATTCAGGAATTTTATTCACTATAAAAACAAAAAGGATTTACTTAATGAACGTCAAAACTGTTAGTCTCATCATTAATAAATATGTGAAGGAAAGGTCAACAAAGAAATTTAATAATTATTCTTTTTAAACAGGGCTTAGTTTAATTAACAGAGGTTTCAACTTAAATTTAAACTAGCTGCACTAGACATAATTGTCCCCATCAGCACTAATTAAATACCAGACATTTTATCTTCCCAAATAATCTCTAATGGTATACTAAGTTTTGCATAGAGTAAAACTTTTTTTTAACCGTGTCCGTGGTAACTCTAATATATTTTAAGGAATCTTACCTATTGTAGAACCGTATAGGTACAATGCCCCATAAAGGATGTATTAATTTTTACAAGTCTAAATTGTGGAGATGATAAGTTATGATTATTCCTAGTATCAATATTAAGATGGTTTATAAAATAAATAGGTGTTACATTTTGGTAGGTGACCTGTTTAGATATGCTGTGTTAGATTAGAACAGATAGATTGCTTGATAGAAAATGCCATTAGCATTAAGTCCACCTTTTGTATACTGTGCAATAAAGAATTAGCAACAATAATAGAGTGAGAGTTATGGGTCTACACTACATGATTAAATTCTGTTGATAATGATAGTAAGTTATATAGCAACTGTCAGTCAAGAGTGTTTTTGCACGCCTGTAACTGGGTGTTAAGCTAGATTATACCATATTAGTTAGTAATGAATACTATTAGCAGATTGTAACAAGCGTTGACATTTAAGAAATTCGTTACTTTTATAAGGTATGTATGGTGTGCAATAAAGAGGATTATCTAATTTAATCTTACTAGAGAGTAGATTAGACGTGACATAAAAGTAGGGTGAATGTACCAATAATCAGCACAGCTATTAATCATCAACGCTAATTGATAAAAGGGTGTGTTGATCTCAGATAATGATATATTTTCAGTGTAAAATTAAATTGAATTTACATTTCTTGGACCCTCTTCAAAGAAACAAAGACCTAAAAGCCAAATAAAATAAACATCTACTAGGAATAAAAAATTAAGTTTAATATCCTAATGTTAAACAGCATACTGTAATAAATTATAATACATAAGCTAGAAATTGATACTATTAGGAGGTTGAGTAATGTCTAACATGGCATCATCATAATAGGGTGAATGTATCAATAATCAGCACAGTTGTGCTTTACCGATAAAAAGGTGTGTGAATCTCAGACATGTGTTTTTGATAAACTCAAATCTTCAAATGTTTTAAACTCTGCTCAAATAAATTAAAACCTAAAAGCGAACTAAACGATTAAAGGGAATGAAATATTAATTTATGGTTAACAGACTAGTAAAATGTAATATAGATATGGGGCGTAAAAAAAAAAAAAAAAAAAAAAAAACATCTGTACTCATTGTTTTAAACCAAATTAAATGTAAATAGTACATTCAAAACACAATTAAAATAAATTACTTTAATAAATGGTCCTCAAATTTTGCTCACAAACTATTTTGTTAATTCCCTAGACAATCTAACTATGAAGGGAAATAAAATTCAAATAATCAAGTTAAGTTCATAAATGTGTTCTTTTAGTTTGGGGGCGACAAAAAAAAATAATAATAATAAAGTAAATACCTACTCAATTGTAAAATATCTTGTGTTATGTCGAGACATTCAAGTAAGAGAAACGAAATATTTTGCAACATTCTCGAATAAAGGGCAGCATCATTTCAGAGAGAAAGTCTTCATAATAGCACATAGTGAGAAACTCATTTAGTAAATTCTGTAGACATCCTAACTAGAGAGGTAAATAAAACCCATGTAACCATGCTAAGCTTAAAACGAGTTTATGTAATTTTAGGATATTTCAGTTGGGGGGGCGAGAAAAATAATAATATTTTTATAACTTCTAAATTACATTGTAAAAAATCTTGTGTGTGCTTGGAGGCATTCTCTTAGGAAGGAAAAAATCTAAATTACCAATAGTACTTTGTCCCTTTTACATGTTTTTATGTCATGTGTATCTACTCTAGTGTATAATAAAGAATATTTTTATCTTATCTTTGACAATATTGACTAAGGGCAGGGTCATTTCAGAGAGAGAGTCTTCATTTTAGCACGTGTGGTGGTAGGGAGGAATTCATTTTGTAAATTCTGTAGACATCCTAACTAGGGAGGTAAATAAAACCTATATGACCATGCTAAGTTAAAACGCGGTTATGTGATTTTAGGGTATTTCAGTTCGGGGGGCGAGAAAAATAATAATATTTAAAGTAGATTCTGACTAAAAGATTCTGTGTATGCTTGCGGGCATTCTCGTAGGAAGAAAAAAAACTAAATTACCAATAGTACTTGTACTTTTACATCTTTTTATGTAATGATACTCTGGTGTATAATAAAGAATATTTTTATCTTATCTTCGACATTCTTGACTAAAGGGTGGGATCACTTCAGAGAGAGAGTCTTCATTTTATCACAATGTGTTGTGGTAGAAGTTGCTACAATGGCACAACCTTTCGGAAGTTTTGGTGGAATTAAAAGATATACTATAGTGTATATTTTGGGTTGTAAGATACATTTTTTAAGAATATTTTCAATAACCTTAATTTAAATGGTTTGAATATTTTATGTGAGACAGCCATAGGTAGATCTATGTCAGAAAATTTTATCAGGGTTAATTCTTATAAACTCTGTAAGTTATTGCTATTATTATTCCGTTAAATTATTTAGTGGAGGAAGGGAAACAACGTTATTCAAACTGGTCTTCAGAAACAAAATTTTTTAATTTTAAATTATTTTATTAAATTAATGTAACATTTCACGTAAAACAAGTTAAGTCCAGCAGTGAGATACAAAATGGCTACTCAAATATTAAAGGTGATGGGGAAAATTGTAGTTACAAAATTGTTTGATAAAGATTACAAAGTTCATCCAAGCAGGAAGACGCTGGGTGCAGGCCGCTTCCAACCGGGTCTTTTCTGGAAATCCATGGAGGAGGCCTATGTCCAGCAGTGGACTTCTTGTGGCTGAATGGTGATGATGACGACGTTGCTATTACCGGTGCTATAGTTACAAAAATAAATAAATTACCTAAACGCAATTCAGAGAATTTGTATCTTTTGTGATATCACTAATGTCAAAAATAAAAATGTAGTATTTTTAAATGGAATTTATTAAAGAGGATAGGAACTATTTCCCTCCAGGACACAGGCGAAAGTTTATGTTGTGTTTAGGAAAACATTGTTGGTTAAAATTGTTATTGCACTTTAGTCTTAGTTTATAGCTATAACTAAACCTTAATTAAATTCAAGGAGTGAATATCTAAAGAAATGTCAATTGATATTTAAAACAAAATACATAAATAATATAATCATTTCAAAATTATGTGTTTTACCCAGCAGTGGAACACAATTTGTTACAAAAATGTTAAATTGGTCTATGAGCATAGGTATTGTAAATTTGAAAATGGGGTAAACTTAAAAATAGAAAATTTAAAACATTTTATTAACAAATGTTTTAAATAAAACATTTGAGTTAGGTCAATTTTGACTTCATCTTCCCGGATTGGACTTGTGATTCGTTTAGCAGCGTGAAATGGGGAGGGGGGGAGTTTGAAAGGGAAGAATTGCAAGAGAAGGAAGAATTTTCTAAATACTTAAAATCAGTTTCATAGATTTTGAAATGAAAGACGATGGAAGACAATGTATTTTGTCTTCTTAAGAGTACTTCGGTTATTTGGTTTATAGAAGTATGAGAAGAATGGATAAATGCTGAATAAAATTCGAGTTTTATTTGGAGTGAAGGGCTTTGCGAATTAAAAGAAACCAAAAGGGAAGAATAAGATTATAAGCATTCAATCCCAGAAACACAACACTTAACAGAGATCTCGCTTTAGACGAAACTTGGTGCTAGGGGTAGGCCAGATGGCAATCGTTTCTTCGCAAGGCGAAACTAAAGTGAGGTCTATACTCCACACGGAGGAAAGACTAAACTGATCTGGACACTACTATGGGTGCAAATCTGCTTATAGGATTGGTCGGCATAACGCCTTACCCATAGTTTTTTTTAATTTATTTAAATTAATAATAAAACAATTGTGCAGAAGAACTTAAGCTTGACCAGTACTATTATAGAGAGTGCTTTGGCCAATGGTTAACATTCTCCGTCCATTAACCAATTGGTTCAGCGAACGAAAATCTAAACAAGGGACGAATTGTAATGCACAATTGACTTCCAAACTCTAAGGATGTGCTTTATGTCATGTGGGCGTATTTGTAGGTTTCGTACGTTCGAAAAATTGGAATGTTTCGGAACAGACAATGCGAGGATCACTAGGACTGGAGTGGATTCACAACCCATCTTTCCCGTAGGACCTTGGCATTCAGGCATCTTGTGCGATTGTATGTTGTCCATTACCAATGAGTCAGCAAGTTGGATTTTCAATTGTTGAATCCGTTTCTTATTGGATGGTTTAAAACACAATACACTCAAAATTTCACTCTGGGAAAGGTGCTTATAATCTCGGTCGTGAAACATTTGTGAATAAGTATAGGTGAAGTTTCTTTCAGTATCTAACTTGCAAAAACTTCAGGGGGCGCTGTGACGGTCCGCACTGCCTTTGCAATTCGACCGCCACTTATTCACAAATGTAGGGGAACATAATAATCCTTTGCGTTGTACAATAATCAATAAAATTAAAGAAATTTTGCTGAAATATTAGATATTCGCTAGATGGCGCCTTTTTGCAATAAATAATAATAAATATTTATTATTTCTGGCAATAATGTCCATTACTTTCACATTACAAAATAAAGAAATAAAACGTTGGTTTCTCAACCAATAAACTATTTAATTTTTTTACAACAATTTAACAACGTTTGCTCAATTGGTTCTAAAACAAACAAAACCACGTTCATAAAAGTTGGCTGTATGCAAAGTTGTCTATGCCAATGTATCGGCAGGAAAAAAAGTAAAGAAGAAAGTCAGGTTAACGGCAATCTGTAGATAGAACAAGGAGGGGCCCGTAGGAGTCTGATAATGTTATCCATCAAAAACCTAATAATACAGTTAATTAATATTTTGGAAAGGCTTAATTTAGCAAAACTATTAAATATAGTTTCAGTAAAGAATTTAAAATGCTTATTTTACACAGAGAACATATTTAAAATTATGTAAAATATTCCTGAAAGGGTTTCATTGAAAGACCTGGGAACCCAAGAGGGGTGGATGGCAACGGGGTGTGGGGGCGAGGGGAAAGGAAGAGACGGGCACTGGGACTGGGGACTTTGGCGGGAATGGGGCGGTGGTTTTCTTGGGAATCTTTTCTTTGCGGGGCTGACCGGCCGGTCTAAATTAGGATTAGGGTGAGTTAGCAAACTGTTTATCAAACTAAAGTATTCTACAGTGTGTCGGTAATGTGGCTACAGCAGCAAATATTGAGTAGTTCAGCTGTGAGAGTGATATCTATAGCTTGAGAAACGTTTTGGTGAGATGGCTTGGGCAAATCATGGCTGAAGCAATGCGGGCCGTGGTACGATTCATACCAGTGGATTGGATCTGACTACATCGATTTGGACAAGGTAGCTCTCTAGATCATTCTCAGGTCTCAGCAGTAAATGTGATAAAGTCTGATTTGCATCTTGGAACGTTGCTGTAGTCTACAGAACCATACTTCGGTGTAGGCTTCACCTACATTCTTGTGTTTCAAGGTTGATTAGAATTTGTGTTTGCATTTGTTCTTGGTAAATCAACTTGCTTGCATCAATTTCAAACATTTGATCAATTTGATGGAATAGGTCTATATCTGATCGAACGGTGAGGTTCTTTGCCATGTTCTTTTCTCACTATGGGTCAGGTCTTGAACATGGCACGCACATCTGTTAGGAACTGGTGTTTGGCGTGGTAGAAAACCAGCGAACAGACAGTTTAGCAGTAGTATTTGCAAGCAGTTGAAGTCATTTACATAATAAAGTAAATTGTTAGGTAGAGTCTAAAACAACCAATTAAAAACAAATCCAAAATAAACCAAACTAATGAAAACTTGAATCTATCTAATAAAACAATAACCGGGCACAGAGCCTAACTAAAATTGTGAGTGTAAAATCTACATACAAAACTGTACAAAAATAAACTAAAACCATATTTGTCTCAAATATTGACTAAACCAAACTAAGATTAACAATTACTGTTAATATTCTAATCTGTGTTAAACTGTGCTCACTAAAATCTGTTTTAAATCTCAAATGTTAATATTTCTACAAATCTTGATAAATAAATAGATTATTTTTTTAACTCTTTCTAGTTGTTTAATTGCTTTGGAAATCCTGACTCCCTGAAAAGATTCTGGTTACTATTTCACAACAAAGGGTCCTGTTAGGCTATCTAGACGATCACATTTTGGCCAAAAGATTTGAATTTTCTGTGATTTTAGGTACTCATAATTTGTTCTTTTACATAGTACACATTTAACTTACACTGAGCTAAAATAGTAGGTAGGAAGCCTAGGTACTCATACCTTACTTAGTAATCTCCTGTGGAAGAACCATATCTTAGACATTCTATGGAGGCATAGATAGAGCGCTGCAGAGGACTCCGGAGGACTTCTCTTCGGGAACCAACGGTCAACAGTGGCAGGAGCAGTATTAAGGGGACTTAGGGATCCGTGTAAGCAGTGTAAGTAGCAGATTAGAGCAGAGGAGTAGAGGTTGAAGGGGGTGAGCGTTACAGTGTGATGCGTAGTAAATTATGGTTAGTCAATTACTAAAGTAGTCAATTACTCACACATACACTGTCAGAAATCAGAAATCAATAATTTATTTTAACGTAAAGAATTTACATTCTGTTTGCTGAATGTTAATGTAGGTACTATGTTACTATGTTAGCTGCTGCCTTCGGGCCGTATTTGTAGTGGAGAAAAAGGCAGCGGGAAAAAAAACTCCACTCTGAACATCTCTTCTCAAATCATCTTAAACTTATACATCAAAGGCTGATATGATATTATTCCGTGATAGCCACCAATAACATTAAAAGCCAAAATAACACTTCTTACAAAAGCAGGAAAAACATTAATGCTGCGGCCAGACACACGAACAGCACCCGTTCACGAGCATAACGCAGGGGTTAGCCATCATCAGTCTCAACCATTTTAGAAGGAGATAGGTGACCCGGCCACCACGCCACCATTCGAATGACCTTTAGCAAACCTCCAACTGTCCAGACAGTAAGCGATTTGCAAACGATCCGCGACTATGTTCACGTTACCGCCAAAAAGTTTCGTGCGGGCTAACCTCTACAGTCTGTAAAACATAGCTTGAGCTCCGCGACAGCTGTCATCGAAATTGCGTCCATGTAGTTTTGAATTTTTTCACAGAATATTTGTGCTGCGAAAACTCCGTACTTACTGCACAGATAGTGATGTCTAACCAGTATCGTAACTGCAAATTACAAAATTTCGATGATTTGGTGATGGATGATCTAAACTACAGATTTACTATTGGAATTGAAGTTTATTTGTTTGAAAAGTATTATCAAATTTCACAGCGAATAAAATGCTAACGTTGCTGCAAAATGCTTGTAAGCATGTTACGCCAGAAAATTGGTAAAAAGTAGTTACGAAATGCAGAAATACTATGCAAGAAGATTGGGAGCGAGATGTTCGCTTTGATAATATTGAACAAGACTTGATTATAAATTTGGAAGACTGCTCCAGTGACTCTGATTCAGAATTCGAATCAGAAACTGATTTAGGGATTTTAGGATGTACACCTCTACTTGAATAAAACTTTGTAAAATCATATTTCTCGTGTTTGATTTCATATTTCCAAATGCTCGATATTCTTCTTTCCATCCACGTTATCCACACGCTTTAAATGACATTTCATGTCGACATCGTCCCATCCCTAGCCCTGTTAGTGTGACGGCTGTCGTGAAGCTCAAGCTATGTTTTACAGACTATAATTTTTTTTTAAGCGCGGACATGTCTGTCTATTTTGGCCTACAGTTAGTGTACAGCGGTGGTGGCGCAGCCATGAACGCCAACCTCACATTCGGAAGGTTGCGGTCGTGGGTTCGAACCACGGCATGTTGTGACGGTCCGCACTGCCTTTGCAATTCGACCGCCACTTATTCACAAATGTAGGGGAACATAATAATCCTTTGCGTTGTACAATAATGAATAAAATTAAAAAAAATTGCTGAAATATTTGATATTCGCTAGATGGCGCCTTTTTGCAATAAATAATAATAAATATTTATTATTTCGGGCAATAATGTCCATTACTTTCACATTACAAAATAAAGAAATAAAACGTTGGTTTCTCAACCAATAAACTATTTAATTTTTTTACAACAATTTAACAACGTTTGCTCAATTGGTTCTAAAACAAACACAACCACGTTCATAAAAGTTGGCTGTATGCAAAGTTGTCTATGCCAATGTATCGGCAGGGAAAAAAGTAAAGAAAAAGTCAAGTCAAGGGTAATCTGTAGATAGAAAAGGAGGGGCCCGTAGAAGTCGGATAATGTTATCCATCAAAAACCTAATAATGCAGTCAATGAATATTATGGAAAGGCATAATTTAGCAAAACTATTAAATATAGTTTCAGTAAAGAATTCAAAATGCTTATTTTACAGATAAAAAATATTTAAAATTATGTAAAATGTTCCTGAAAGGGTTTCATTGAAAAGACAAGGGAATCCAAGAGGGGTGGATGGCAACGGGGTGTGGGGGCGAGGAAAAAGGAAGAGACGCGCACTTGGACTCGGGACTTTGGCGGGAATCGGGCGGTGGTTTTTCTTGGGCATCTTTTCTTTGCGGGGGCTGACCGGCCGGTCTAAATTAGGATTAGGGTGAGTTAGTAAACTGATTATCAAACTAAAGTATTCACAGTGTGTCGGTAATGTGGCTACAGCAGCAAATATTGAGTAGTTGAGCTGTGAAAGTGATATAGCTTGAGAAACGTTTTGGTGAGATGGCTTGGACAAATCATGGCTGAAGCAATGCAGGCCGTGGTACGATTCATACCAGTGGATTGGATCTGACTACATCGATTTGGTCAAGGTAGCTCCCTAGATCATTCTCAGGTCTTAGCAGTAAATGTGGCAAAGTCTGATTTGCATCTTGGAATGTTGCTGTAGTCTACAGAACCATACTTCGGCGTAGGCTTCACCTACATACTTGTGTTTCAAGGTTGATTAGAATTTGTGTTTGCATTTGTTCTTGATAAATCAACTTGCTTGCATCAATTTCAAACATTTAATCAATTTGATGGAATAGGTCTATATCTGATCAAACGGTGAGTTTCTTTGCCATGTTCTTTTCTCACTATGGGTCAGGTCTTGAACATGGCACGCACATCTGTTAGGAACTGGTGTTTGGCGTGGTAGAAAACCAGCAAACAGACAGTTTAGCAGTAGTATTTGCAAGCAGTTGAAGTCATTTACATAATAAAGTAAATTGTTAGGTAGAGTCTAAAACAACCAATTAAAAACAAATCCAAAATAAACCAAACTAATGAAAACTTGAATCTATCTGATCTAATAAAACAATAACCGGGCACAGAGCCTAACTAAAATTGTGAGTGTAAAATCTACATACAAAACTATGTACAAAAATAAACTAAAACCATATTTGTCTCAAATATTGACTAAACCAAACTAAGATTAACAATTACTGTTAATATTTTAATCTGTGTTAAACTGTGCTCACTAAAATCTGTTTTAAATCTCAAATGTTAATATTTCTACAAATCTTGATAAATAAATAGATTATTTTTTTAACTCTTTCTAGTTGTTTAATTGCTTTGGAAATCCTGACTCCCTGAAAAGATCCTGGTTACTATTTCACAACAAAGGGTCCTGTTAGGCTATCTAGACAATCACATTTTGGCCAAAGATTTAAATTTTCTGTGATTTTAGGTACTCATAATTTGCTCTTTTACATAGTACACATTTAACTTACACTGAGCTAAAATAGTAGGTAGGAATCCTAGGTACTCATACTTTACTTAGTAATCTCCTGTGGAAGAACCATATCTTAGACATTCTATGGAGGCATAGATGGAGCGCTGCAGAGGACTCCAGAGGACTTCTTCTTCAGGAACCAGCGGGCATCAGTGGCAGGAGCAGTATTAAGAGGGAACTTAGGGATCAGTTTAAGCAGTGTAAGTAAGTAGCAGAGAGTGGAGTAGAGGTAAAGGGGGTGAGCGTTACAAATGGTGCCGTAGTAGACCAGGATATTTATGTATGTATCTTATCTGGCCTTATGCCACAAATGTTGTTGTGAAATGGATAGGGGAGTTGAGATTTTCCAAAGCAATTATTAGATCATTTGTCTATTTCAGCATTTTAACCTTTTTGACTAACTAATCTGATAATACTTGACTGGATTCACATGCTTATTTATTGTTGTGTGGTATTTTTAATTAAAACCAAAATTATCTTTAACTATTAGCTAGGTAGGTTGTTAAACTGTGAAAATGTGGCGTATGCAAAATTATCATTTCATTAAAAAATATTAGAGTTGTGTCTAGGTCAAACAAAGAAGTAAATAACTAAAATAACTTTTTATCAATGTAATTAAATCAAAGTTAAAACTTTTTGATTGATTCTATTAGGTAACTTTAATTATTGTAAATTAATTGGTTTTTGCCTTCTATTACTTTTAAAAAGTGAGTCTGTGTTATCTGAATGAAGAAGTTTAAAACTAATTAAATAAAGTTTTTCTCCTTCTGAGACAACTTGAGGAAGTGTTTTGGTTTAATAAACATTGCCAAGTAACTATTTGATCTCAGGGAGAAGCTTAGTTACATAGAATTCAAATTAGTATGGTTTTCCTTGTTTTGAGAAAATGCTTTTGTTTTAAAATGGTTTCTAAGACAAATTTAATCGGAGAGAAAGATTGAGATATATCGAGTGAAAAGTAATCTATTCTGAGAAGAAGCTAGTTTAGGTGTGGGTTGGTTTAGATTGATCATTCATTTTGAGATTCAGCATAAGGCTATGTGGCTATTTTGACAGCAAGCAGTGTTAAAGCTTAACTTTTCTTTTTTATGATTATACTTGAGATTTACAGTGAGGGTTTAAGGGCAGCAAGATTGCAAAGATATTTAAGTTCTCTATTATTAAATAGAAGGTTATCATTATGTAAAGCAAAGAGATAGTAACTTAAAGCAAGAGTAATAAGGCAGGAGAGAGAAATAATTAAGTAAAGCAATGACAGTGATTTATTGAAATTATAATTCATACATTCAACATCAGTTCTTAATTGCGGTGAGTTCAGTTATTTAATATTTATTTTCTTAAGTACTTACTTAGTCAATCACTCACTCATGCATAAATCTTAGAAATTTTCACTTATATGTGCAATTGTAATAGCAGAATTAAATTTTCAAGATAAGGTTTACTCCCAAGCAATAAAACTAAAAGTAGATTTGGTCTTCAAATTAGATATTTTGATAGCACTTTTAGGTAGGCCATGGTTAGTCTGCATTAGATAGGGTTTTAGGAGAATAAATTTTAATGTGCTTCCGGACGGGTTGTATTTCCTCTTCGACTTGTCAATTCTGAAAAATAGGTTAATAAATCAAACTCATTCACGGGAGCTGTTCATGATTTAGGCCGCAGTATTAATGTTTTCCTATTGTAAGAAAAGTATCTAGTGGTTAGCATTTTAAGTTGTTGAAGGCACTCACTGAGTTTTATGTAGGTATCAATTTATGGATTAAGTATGTATGATTTAACTACACTACTATCTAGATCAACTCGATCAGAAGGCAACTTATATTGTACCTATATGGATGTCAAACTAACTATGCAAATTCTAGAGTGAAGATAGAAAGACAGAGAAACAATAAAACAAACCTTTTGTTGTTTGTAAATTATACAAAATCTTTGTGTGATCATGATCATTGTAGATAGTAGGTACCTACAGAAGTCCTTCTCCCTGTGTTCTTTTGCCAAAGCAAGAGTTTAGGTTCCCTTTTCCTTCTGTGAGTTAGTTTCATTGAAGAACTTTCAAATCCTTGTAGATTCATCTATTGCCATTGGCACATATATAACCTAAAAAACAAACCAAACCAATAAATGAAATGTTTATTTAAATGTTTTCAATAGTCTGTAGGAATTAGGTAGCCACAAGAATAAAGTAGGTAGGTACCTATAAAATTATTAACTTATTACCGGATAAACTTACTTGGGGTTTTGTTTTGATGTGTAGGTACCTAGTGTTTACGAAAGTTTTAGTTCGAAAATCATGAACTTAATTAGAATTACCTAGTATGAAGTTACAGTTTAAACGAGATGAGGACGAGGTCTAGATAGTCAACAACAATCCTTGTTGTTTCTGTTCTTCAGCTTTTAATTAACAGATTACGAATCCGATTAGACGTTATATGGAATAAATAGTAAAATAAACAACTCTTTTGTCAATCAGTGTTGCCAGATGCTGATCGGTCAATGTCGCCAAAATTTAGAAATACTTATAATGCCCGACGAATAACTTCATTAAATTACTTGATTTCGCATGGTTGTACTTCATATAAGTACTCTGTTTTTTAGCCATGTGTAATTCACACAGTTCTGAAACTATCTTTTGTATGTTTGTACATCTACTCGCTTCTCCAATGTATTAGTCCAGTCCATCCAAGGGTTATCTAGAATAGATGACTGTTAGTGATAAGGCCGCCATCTGTACTCTTAAGTTAAGAAATATGTGTGTAATTTCCATTTTGATGTACAATAAAGTGTTCTCTAAATAGGTATCTCTATTTCGGGTCCCAATTGCGGGGGGACGCCCGATGATTTAGAATATTTCGGAGTTTAGGTTAGTCAAATTTGCATAAGTAATACGTCCCACTGTAGGCCACAGGCCTTCTCTCAGGGAGAGAGTATGGGCTTAATCATCGCGCACGTCCACCGCGGATTGGCAATTCCAAGCGCTGAGGTATATGAATAATTCAGGACACTCAGGTTTTCTCACGATGTGTTCCTTCACAGTTAGCGAATTAGCATGTATCTAATTTAAACAATTGCCCTTACATCGCAACCTCATCCCGATAGCGCGGATTTTTGTACAAGTTATCTGCCGAGCATTATAAAATTTTAAATACGTACTTTGTTCTGAATTCCCAAGTAGCCCAAAGGTCGCGACATAGCCAATGGGCATGATGACATTTGAAAAAGTGTATAATGTCCCAAAACCTACATTATTTACAATGTATTTCATATTTTTGGTTACAGTAAAGTTAAGGTTAAATGATAAAAATTGTCATTTTACTTTTTAGATTTAAAATTCCCACCGAAACGCGCGCTAATGTTCGCTAGTGACGTCACAGTACAAAAGTGTAAAATTAATCTGTGGTGTAAAACGCAATTTAATACCTAAATTCCGCTGAACAACTAAAAATTCTCTCACCATCAACACGTCTATTTTAGGCAAATCACCACTGTCTGCTTTAGTAAACCCTTGTTCCATGATGCGTGTTTTTTCACTCAGGATTTAAATTAAATACAAATAACTAAGAAAGATCGTAAATAAAACCAGAGAATCGGCTGTTTGTTCACTACGAAAGACCTAAAGTAATATGTTCGGTTCTAATCTATGATTTCTCGCGTGTTCCTGAAAGTGACCTCATTCGCTATTTTTTAACTAATATGGCGGACATAGGATTTTTGCCGATTTTAATTATCGTAATAATTATCAATCCCGCTCTTAATAAATAAATGCGTGCTAAATAAATGTCTTAATAAAAATAATCCACAATTCAAGTTTATTAAATGCATACATAATTTTAGTCATTTTCCAGTACTGTCATCATGCCTATTGTCGTCTGATCGCTGATTGCAATTTTCGCCAATTCACGTTCCGAGATAGCCCAAATGGCGATAAATCGCCTCATCTGGCAACCCTCTAGTCAATTTCCTGTGACTTTGTCAATGGCCAAGGGTGAACACACACTTTCTGAAATAGTGATTTGCGAAAATAGTGATTAATCAAATAAATTGCATGTTATCGTGTATTAGGTGTAGTTACACTTATTGGTCAAATATAACTTTTGGAAAGAATTGACTCAAGTCAGTAACATTAACGGTGAATTTAAGTAATTCTATAAATAATCTAACTTTAGTCTTGTGTTAGAAGATTATTTGGTAGTTAATGATAATAAATACGCACTGAAAGGAATTTCGTATAGTTTTTCCAAGGATTAATGAAGTTATATTACAATGGAAGAATAATAATTGTGGCAATACCGTGTTCTTAGAAATTCATTGATGTTTGGGAATTGGTTCAACTTTAACGGATTTTCTTTTTAAATTGCTGATGGTGAATTGTAGATTTAAAATATGTATAGGGAATTAAAATAATAGAGGACCATTAAGTTAATTACAATCTTGTCTCAAGGTGTTAATGTAGACAGTGTATTGTATTATCATTCTGTTGAAAATTTCCATATCCAACCCACATAAATGTGTGTTAGTTTGTTACGGATTTTAAAAGGGAGTTGATTTTATTAAGTAAATAAATGAATACAAAACTAAGTTAAATGTAATAATTGGTTGAATTCAATGTCATAGAAAATCTATTTCACTTAGAAGGTTAATTTTAAAATGCGAATATAAAGGGGAAATGAAATAATCAGCTCAACTTAAGAAGTTTAGCGCCGTTCAGAAATTAGTGTTATTGCATAGTGTAAGCGTATCTTAAATTACCTATGTAGATAGAGGGACTGTCTATAAATTATGAGTCTTGAAGGTTAGTCCAACTTTATGTGAGTTTGGAATTTAGTTACAAACAAAAGTAAAACTTCTTTCAAAAGTTCAAATACTAAATATCCTATACAACTAAATTTCTTGACGTAAAATGTTCTTGCAACTCTAGTTTGCGAAAGGTGCAGCATAGATAAACTGCAAAGGGAAGTACAAAAGTGACATTCAATTATAATCTAACAAAACTTTTAATTAGTTACTGAGTCATTAAATATCGTAGGAAATCAGTGAATCAGAGAAGCGAAAGTGATCTGTCAGGATCATGGCAAGTGACACTCCCTAGTCTCCACCTTCACCTCTGGGATATAGGCGTGAGTTTAAGTATGTATGTATGAAATCAGTGAATCAAAGCTTCATAAGTTCAGTAGATGCAGTGATAAAGTTATAACTTGACACAAACTTTTTAGAAAGTACTAAATCAGATGATTTACAAAGGCATTCATTCAAATAGTAGGAAGCAGTAAGCAAGAGTATATACAGGTAGTTTATCTCAACCTTACCCACCAACTCAAATGTCGTTTCCAATACATTCAACTCAATAAATAAATTAGTAAAATAGTTAATGTTGTCGTAACTTAGCATAGCAGAACTTTCCCCATGAAAGATGCTAAAAGGTAAAAGTCAATAAAGGAATAATTTTAATTAATTTCGTATGAAAGTATTACATTTTATCAATTGCATCCATAAGGTCCTAAGAGATTGGTCATAAATCAAGTTCTCACTTGAGTAATATTTCAATTACGTACGTTTCATGAAACATTTTGACGGGCAACAGTAACTTCATTATCTAGAAGCTCTCCTTATATTAAGCTGCCTGCTTGTAATTAAGTCCCAAAGTACTTAAACTGTAAGTAAATTCTTTCTCTGGCTGTGCAATAAAGTGTTCTCTATTTACCTATCTATGTAAACTCAAATTCAGGAATTTTATTCACTATAAAAACAAAAAGGATTTACTTAATGAACGTCAAAACTGTTAGTCTCATCATTAATAGATATGTGAAGGAAAGGTCAACAAAGAAATTTAATAATTATTCTTTTTAAACAGAGCTTAGCTTAATTAACAGAGGTTTCAACTTAAATTTAAACTAGCTGCACTAGACATAATTGTCCCCATCAGCACTAATTAAATACCAGACATTTTATCTTCCCAAATAATCTTTAATGTCATACTAAGTTTTGCATAGAGTATGTTTAAAACTTTTTTTTAAACCGTGTCCGTGGTAACTTTAATATATTTTGAGGAATTTTATTGTAAAATCGTATAGGTACAGAGCCCCATAAAGGATGTATAAGTCTAAATTGTGGATATGACAGGCTATGGTTATTCCTAGTATCAAAATTAAGATGGTTTCCAATAATTTCAAAATTGCTGATTTATAAAATAAATAGGTGTTAGATTTTGGTAGGTGACCTGTTTAGATATGCTGTGTTAGAACAGATAGATTGCCTGATAGAAAATGCCATTAGTATTAGGTAAGTCCAAATTTTGTACACCGTGCAATAAAGAATTAACAACAATAATAGAGTGAGAGTTATGGGTCTACCTACATGATTGAATTCTGTTGATAATGATAGTAAGTTATATAGCAACTGTCAGTCAAGAGTGTTTTTGCACGCCTGTAACTGGGTGTTAAGCTAGATTATACCATATTAGTTAGTAATGAATACTATTAGCAGATTGTAACAAGCGTTGACATTTAAGAAATTCGTTACTTTTATAAGGTATGTATGGTGTGCAATAAAGAGGATTATCTAATTTAATCTAACTAGAGTTTAGATTAGACGTGACATAAAAGTAGGGTGAATGTACCAATAATCAGCACAGCTATTAATCATCAACGCTAATTGAAAAAAGGGTGTGTTGATCTCAGATAATGATATATTTTCAGTATATAATTAAATTGAATTTACATTTCTTGGACCCTCTTCAAAGAAACAAAGACCTAAAAGCCAAATAAAATAAACATCTACTAGGAATAAAAAATTAAGTTTAATATCCTAATGTTAAACAGCATACTGTAATAAATTATAATACATAAGCTAGAAATTGATACTATTAGGAGGTTGAGTAATGTCTAACATGGCATCATCATAATAGGGTGAATGTATCGATAATCAGCACAGTTGTGCTTTACCGATAAAAAGGTGTGTGAATCTCAGACATGTGTTTTTGATAAACTCAAATCTTCAAATGTTTTAAACTCTGCTCAAATAAATTAAAACCTAAAAGCGAAATAAACGATTAGAGGGAATGAAATATTAATTTATGGTTAACAGACTAGTATAATATAATAAAGATATGGGGCGTAATAAAAAAAATCATCTGTACTCATTGTTTCAAAACAAATTAAATGTAAATAGTACATTCAAACACAATTAAAATAAATTACTTTAATAAATGGTCCTCAAATTTTGCTTAAATTCCCTAAACAACCTAACTAGGAAGGGAAATCAAATTCTATAAAATAATCAAGTTCATAAACGTGTTCTTAGGGTATTTTAGTTTAAGAGCGAAAAAAAAAAAAAAAATAAAGTAAATACTCAATTGTAAAATATCTTGTGTTATGTTAAGACATTCAAGTAAGAGAAAAAAATCTTTATCGCTGAAACGAAATACTCTACAACGTTCTCGAATAAAGTGCAGCATCATTTCAGAGAGAGAGTCTTCATAATAGCACATAGTGAGGAACTCATTTAGTAAATTCTGTAGACATACTAACTAGAGAGGTAAATAAAACCCATGTAACCATGCTAAGCTTAAAACGAGTTTATGTGATTTTAGGATATTTCAGTTTGGGGGGCGAGAAAAATAATAATATTTTTATAACTTCTAAATTTCATTGTAAAAGATCTTGTGTGTGTTTGGAGGCATTCTCGTAGGAAGGAAAAAAATCTAAATTACCAATAGTACTTTGTCCCTTTACATGTTTTTATTTCATGTACTCTGGTGTATAATAAAGAATATTTTTATCTTATCTTCGACAATATTGACTAAGGGCAGGGTCATTTCAGAGAGAGAGTCTTCATTTTAGCACGTGTGGTGGTAGGGAGGAATTCATTTTGTAAATTCTGTAGACATCCTAACTAGGGAGGTAAATAAAACCTATATGACCATGCTAAGTTAAAACGCGGTTATGTGATTTTAGGGTATTTCAGTTCGGGGGGCGAGAAAAATAATAATATTTTTATAACTTCTAAATTACATTGTAAAAAATCTTGTGTGTGCTTGGAGGCATTCTCTTAGGAAGGAAAAAATCTAAATTACCAATAGTACTTTGTCCCTTTTACATGTTTTTATGTCATGTGTATCTACTCTGGTGTATAATAAAGAATATTTTTATCTTATCTTCGACATTCTTGACTAAAGGGCGGGATCACTTCAGAGAGAGAGTCTTCATTTTATCACAATGTGTTGTGGTAGAAGTTGCTACAGTGGCACAACATTTCGGAAGTTTTGGCGGAATTAAAAGATATACTATAGTGTATATTTTGGGTTGTAAGATACATTTTTTTTAAGAATATTTTCAATGACCTTAACGTAAATGGTTTGAATATTTTATGTCAGACAGCCATAGGTAGATCTGTGTCAGAAAATTTTATCAGGGTTAAAATCCTTATAAACTCAATAAGTTATTGCTATTAAAATTTCCTTAAATTATTTAGTAGAGGAAGGGAAACAACGTTATTCAAACTGGTCTTCAGAAACAAAATTATTAAATTTTAAATTATTTTATTAAATCAATATAACATTTCACGTAAAACAAGTTAAGTCCAGCAGTGAGATACAAAATAGCTACTCAAATATTAAAGGTGATGGGAAAAATTGTGCTTACAAAATTGCTGATAAAGATTACAAAGTTCATCCAAGTGGCAGGAAGACGCTGGATGCAGGTCGCTTCCAACCGGTTTTTTTAAATCCATGGAGGAGGCCTATGTCCAGCAGTGGACTTCTTGTGGCTGAATGGTGATGATGACAAAGTTGCTATTACAGGTGCTAAAGTTCGAAAGTAAATAAATAATCTAAAATTTAATTTAGAGAATTGTATCCTGTGAAATATTTTAATTTCAAGAATAAAAATGTAATATTTTTAAATGGAATTTATTAAAGAGGATAGGAACTATTTCCTTCCGGGACACAGGCGAAAGTATATTGTGTTTAGGAAAACATTGTTGGTTAAAATTGAGTTTGAGTTTATAACTATAACTAAATCTTAATTAAATTCAAGGAGTGAATATCTAAAGAAATGTCAATTGATATTTAAAACAAAATACATCAATAATATAATCATTCCAAAATTATATAGTTTACCCAGCAGTGGAACACAATTAGTTACAAAAATGTTAATTCCTGGGTTATAAAATAAAATAAATAAATAGAGTTAATTTTTATTAAATTAAATTGGGTTATGAGCATAGGTATTGTAAATGGGGTAAATTTATACATAGAAAATTTAAAACATTTTATTAACAAATGTTTTAAATAAAGTATCTGATCTAGGTCAATTTTGACATCATCTTCCCGGACTGGACTTGTGATTCGTTTAGCAGCGTGAAATGGGGAGGGGGGGAGTTTGAAAGGGAAGAATTGCAAGAGAAGGAAGAATTTTCTAAATACTTAAAATTAGTTTCATCGATTTTGAAATGAAAGACGATGGAAGACAATGTATTTTGTCTTCTTAAGAGTACTTCGGTTATTTGGTTTGTAGAAGTATGAGAAGAATGGATAAATGCTGAATAAAATTCGAGTTTTATTTGGAGTGAAGGGCTTTGCGAATTAAAAGAAACCAAAAGGGAAGAATAAGATTATAAGCATTCAATCCCAGAAACACAACACTTAACAGAGATCTCGCTTTAGACGAAACTTGGTGCTAGGGGTAGGCCAGATGGCAATCGTTTCTTCGCAAGGCGAAACTAAAGTGAGGTCTATACTCCACACGGAGGAAAGACTAAACTGATCTGGACACTACTATGGGTGCAAATCTGCTTATAGGATTGGTCGGCATAACGCCTTACCCATAGTTTTTTTAATTTATTTAAATTAATAATAAAACAATTGTGCAGAAGAACTTAAGCTTGACCAGTACTATTATAGAGAGTGCTTTGGCCAATGGTTAACATTCTCCGTCCATTAACCAATTGGTTCAGCGAACGAAAATCTAAACAAGGGACGAATTGTAATGCACAATTGACTTCCAAACTCTAAGGATGTGCTTTATGTCATGTGGGCGTATTTGTAGGTTTCGTACGTTCGAAAAATTGGAATGTTTCGGAACAGACAATGCGAGGATCACTAGGACTGGAGTGGATTCACAACCCATCTTTCCCGTAGGACCTTGGCATTCAGGCATCTTGTGCGATTGTATGTTGTCCATTACCGATGAGTCAGCAAGTTGGATTTTCAATTGTTGAATCCGTTTCTTATTGGATGGTTTAAAACACAATACACTCAAAATTTCACTCTGGGAAAGTTGTTCATAATCTCGGTCGTGAAACATTTGTGAATAAGTATAGGTGAAGTTTCTTTCAGTATCTAACTTGCAAAAACTTCAGGGGGCGCTGTGACGGTCCGCACTGCCTTTGCAATTCGACCGCCACTTATTCACAAATGTAGGGGAACATAATAATCCTTTGCGTTGTACAATAATGAATAAAATTAAAAAAAATTGCTGAAATATTTGATATTCGCTAGATGGCGCCTTTTTGCAATAAATAATAATAAATATTTATTATTTCGGGCAATAATGTCCATTACTTTCACATTACAAAATAAAGAAATAAAACGTTGGTTTCTCAACCAATAAACTATTTAATTTTTTTACAACAATTTAACAACGTTTGCTCAATTGGTTCTAAAACAAACACAACCACGTTCATAAAAGTTGGCTGTATGCAAAGTTGTCTATGCCAATGTATCGGCAGGGAAAAAAGTAAAGAAAAAGTCAAGTCAAGGGTAATCTGTAGATAGAAAAGGAGGGGCCCGTAGAAGTCGGATAATGTTATCCATCAAAAACCTAATAATGCAGTCAATGAATATTATGGAAAGGCATAATTTAGCAAAACTATTAAATATAGTTTCAGTAAAGAATTCAAAATGCTTATTTTACAGATAAAAAATATTTAAAATTATGTAAAATGTTCCTGAAAGGGTTTCATTGAAAAGACAAGGGAATCCAAGAGGGGTGGATGGCAACGGGGTGTGGGGGCGAGGAAAAAGGAAGAGACGCGCACTTGGACTCGGGACTTTGGCGGGAATCGGGCGGTGGTTTTTCTTGGGCATCTTTTCTTTGCGGGGGCTGACCGGCCGGTCTAAATTAGGATTAGGGTGAGTTAGTAAACTGATTATCAAACTAAAGTATTCACAGTGTGTCGGTAATGTGGCTACAGCAGCAAATATTGAGTAGTTGAGCTGTGAAAGTGATATAGCTTGAGAAACGTTTTGGTGAGATGGCTTGGACAAATCATGGCTGAAGCAATGCAGGCCGTGGTACGATTCATACCAGTGGATTGGATCTGACTACATCGATTTGGTCAAGGTAGCTCCCTAGATCATTCTCAGGTCTTAGCAGTAAATGTGGCAAAGTCTGATTTGCATCTTGGAATGTTGCTGTAGTCTACAGAACCATACTTCGGCGTAGGCTTCACCTACATACTTGTGTTTCAAGGTTGATTAGAATTTGTGTTTGCATTTGTTCTTGATAAATCAACTTGCTTGCATCAATTTCAAACATTTAATCAATTTGATGGAATAGGTCTATATCTGATCAAACGGTGAGTTTCTTTGCCATGTTCTTTTCTCACTATGGGTCAGGTCTTGAACATGGCACGCACATCTGTTAGGAACTGGTGTTTGGCGTGGTAGAAAACCAGCAAACAGACAGTTTAGCAGTAGTATTTGCAAGCAGTTGAAGTCATTTACATAATAAAGTAAATTGTTAGGTAGAGTCTAAAACAACCAATTAAAAACAAATCCAAAATAAACCAAACTAATGAAAACTTGAATCTATCTGATCTAATAAAACAATAACCGGGCACAGAGCCTAACTAAAATTGTGAGTGTAAAATCTACATACAAAACTATGTACAAAAATAAACTAAAACCATATTTGTCTCAAATATTGACTAAACCAAACTAAGATTAACAATTACTGTTAATATTTTAATCTGTGTTAAACTGTGCTCACTAAAATCTGTTTTAAATCTCAAATGTTAATATTTCTACAAATCTTGATAAATAAATAGATTATTTTTTTAACTCTTTCTAGTTGTTTAATTGCTTTGGAAATCCTGACTCCCTGAAAAGATCCTGGTTACTATTTCACAACAAAGGGTCCTGTTAGGCTATCTAGACAATCACATTTTGGCCAAAGATTTAAATTTTCTGTGATTTTAGGTACTCATAATTTGCTCTTTTACATAGTACACATTTAACTTACACTGAGCTAAAATAGTAGGTAGGAATCCTAGGTACTCATACTTTACTTAGTAATCTCCTGTGGAAGAACCATATCTTAGACATTCTATGGAGGCATAGATGGAGCGCTGCAGAGGACTCCAGAGGACTTCTTCTTCAGGAACCAGCGGGCATCAGTGGCAGGAGCAGTATTAAGAGGGAACTTAGGGATCAGTTTAAGCAGTGTAAGTAAGTAGCAGAGAGTGGAGTAGAGGTAAAGGGGGTGAGCGTTACAATGTACGGATGACTTTGTTTTCTAAGTTACGTACATTTGTGAAGTTGCAGTAGCAATACCACTCGCTAACCGTGAAGGAAAACATCGTGAGGAAACCTGACTTTCTGAGGTGTTTACGTGCCTCAGCGCTTGAAATAGCCAATCCGCGGTGGGCGCGCGTTGTAATTAAGGCCATACTCTCTGTCTGAGCGAAGGCCTGTTCCCTACAGTGGGACGTATATAGACTGCATTATCAGTGTATTCCAGGTCTGTATTAATCAATAATTGCTCTTACCTCTGCGCTGTAGAGTGTGGTGGAAAGTTGCTACTTCAGCTCACAGTTAATATAACAGCCTCTTAAAACCGGTGTGACCATTTTAAAATGGGCAGGTAGATAAACATAACGTAACATAAATTCACGCCTGTATCCCGGAGAGGTAGGGAGAGACCAGGGACTGCCACTTGCCACGATCCTGACAGATCCCTTTCGTTTCATCAACATTCATTAGTCGATGCATGCACGCACGTCCAAGTAAGTCTAAAATTTTATTTCATTGTCATCTAGGTATCCCTGAGGAACTGAGTCCGGGCTCAACTAATAATTATGTCAGTAGTTTTGATCAGTGCATCCAGTAGCGCCCCACCGCTCTCGGAGTATAACTACCTACAACGTTTTATTATATCTAATTTTCTGTGTTCAAAAGACTCTTTCATTTATCTCTATAGACTCAAACAGGCCTATCTCAGGTAAAGCGCCCAATAAGTCAGTGTTCCATCCAATCTCCAACACAAATTCCAGTACCTACTAGTATCACGAAGGCATCTAATCAAATATCTCCATGACGAGGGAAAACCTCCCTGCGCTGGGAATTGCGTACATTCTAGTCTAATTATCTTTTCTTCGTCGAGTGGACACGAGAAAATACCTTATTTTATAGAGGCCAAAGCTTAGAATGACTCGCCAGGGAGACAGTATTAGCAAGAGATTTAGTAGAGAGAGACCCAGTTAGTCAAAACCATCAGACGCACACGGAAGTCAATACTTCAGCTCACATTGTGAACTATAAATCAGGGTTTGATCACACCCTTTAGTTTGGTGTGAAAATTTAAACAATAGGTTGACAGAATACTTGTATTTTTGATAAGAAACGCAATTTTATTCGAGGTATTTTTAATGTACTTTTTTTAAGTAGCCTATGTACGTCCCACTGCAAGGCACAGGCCTTTTCTCAGAGACAAAGTATGGGCTCGATTACCACGCGTGCCCACAACGGATTGGCAATTTAATGTATATGTAACTCCTCAGCCAGTCAGGTTTCCTCACGATTTTTTTCTTTACAGTAAGCGAGTGGTATTGTTACTATAACTTCACAAATGTATGTAACCGGAATTCAAACCCACGACCTCTTGAATGTGAGGCCGGCATTCCACGGCTGCGCTACCACTGCTAATTTACCTTGTTCAGGAATAAAGTAAGGCATTTATAATTTATCTTAGATAATTAATACGGCATCTATTGGTCTCTCTGAACCTATGCGAAAAGTGACCGCTCAGACGTTGTAGTGAACATCTTTTACTATGGAAAAAACTTTGGAATCGTGAAAAAGAATATCAGTCGTCCCAAACGTAGATATTAATAGTTTAGGTATAGTTTCCAGTAAAGAGATTTAACCTAAATATAATGTGTAATTTCTTATTTTTAGCTTGATTTCGATGTTTACCCATAGCAAAAATTGTTCGTTTTGACGAAGAGAAGCACTCGTTTTCAAATGCATATATTTAATTACACCCTGTATCCCACTCCAATAAGCCAATAGGTACGTACCGTATTCCGTTCAGATTTTTTCCTGAATGTCAATAAACAGTTTATAAAAACCGTGTTACAGAAAGTCAATAAGGTTGATCAAGTTGTTTGCTCGTTCTTGGTCATTCATTCATCTCATTAATTCTAGAAATATCAACCCTATTTCATCAATTTCTCATCTTTGACAGTATTTGAGAAAAAACTTGTTTACACGCGGGAAACAGTATTACGGTCTTATTTTAAAAAGTCGATTCCACAAAAGCAATCTTAATCCGGTTTATAAGAGGAACTCCTCCCATAAACCGGCTTTAACTCCGTCTTAAGAGTGTTTTAGCGGTTTTTTTTTAAATAATACCGTTAGTATGTCGGTTTCAATAGATAGGTGTCTTAGTGTTATATTATATATTGAACTCGCCTTTGTATAAAATCGTTTAAAAACAATTGTTAATAATAAAGATTAAAATAATTAGATTGGATTAGATTAAAACACTTTATTGTACACACCAGAAAACAAAATACACTAAAAGGCTTACTAAGTTTTTCCGTATACAATAATCTTTGTACAAATTTACAAATTTCCAGAAGCTGAATGCAATAAAATACACGAACCATATGAAGTGCCAGCACTGTGCCGGCGGTCACGTAACACACTACCCTGCACTCAACGTTGGCAGCATTCCAGCTGATAGCCTGACGTATTGCCTCGATAGAGCCGGCACCGGCTCGTCCCGGGCTGATAAACTTTTTGATTCATAACCTCTGTAATGCGGATGACGCGAGAATCTGGGTCAAGCATGCAAGTGGAGGAATCACCAAGATTGGGGCCTGAAAGGGTTTTTGCTAAGGGGATTCAGTGGGCCAACTAGCACCACCATTAAAAAAAAAACCATATTGAAGTCGTCAAAATATAAGAAACCCGTTTTGACAGCTACAAAAACCATACAATCTAACCTAGTTTGAGATCAAAAACATTAAAAATCTAAACTACGAGTAACTTTTCGGGCTACAAAGTCTGTTTTTTCTTTCAAGCGTTAAATAATATGCCAGAGTATGTATCTTTTTATGCATTTGTTAGAGTAAATCCAAAGTAAAATTTAGTTTTGTGTAGCTGTCAAAACGGGCTCCTTACATTTCGACAACTATAAATCTTTTACCAGTCGTATTGCACGTACAATCATGTTAACAGTGATTTTGAGGACCTAGGACCAAGAACCTGGGACTAAATAACATTTATCTAGCGTTATTTATCTAGATAACATTTATCTGGCACTAGACTTAGCTGCCGAAAATTTAACGGCCGTTTTTGGTGTTAATGCTATCTAGTCCCAGATTTTTTGCCTCAGGTTCACGGCCACGGGTTCTAAAAATCACTATTACCTAACACGATTGTGATATTGTAGAGACACTTTTTGCAAATTCGATCTGTTGAAATAGATATGACTTTTTTCCTCGATGACGCTAGTGTTACACCCTGTAGCCCCTTAAGGCCCAACTCTTTCTGAAGAAATCGACCGCATACGTTACTAAATACACCATGGGCTACATCTTTGGTCCTGTTTTATTTATTCGTTTTGTCTGTTGTGTATTTAGTTTTCTTTCTGTTGTTGTGCATATTATGTTACTTATCTGCTTATTTTGTTTCTGTGATGTATCTTGTTGGTATAATAAATGTCTTTCTTCTTCTTCTTCTTATTTATTTATTTACTTAGGCAGATCAAATATGTTTACATTTACCTTTGTTATAGACTTGCAATAAATTCAATAAAATAAACCACTTACTTGGCATTACTTGACTGCCTTGTAGGTCTAGCGGTATCACGTCTGATTACCATGCCGGAGGTCATGGGTTCTATTCCCACTGGAGGCCACCATACGTTTGTACAAATGGCCGGCTGGTCGAAATACAGTCTGGATGTATTTCTTGTTTGAAAACAGAAAAATAGGGGACACGTTGTTTCATTTCTTGTATTTATTTGGAAATAATAGTTCTTTTTAAGTTTTAAAGTTGATTTTCTAGGGCCGGAAATGTCGTAGGCTAAGAAGGCAACAAAAACATAATCTTTGCCTCTTCCTTAGTCTTTACTTGAAAAAAAAAAGTGTCACTTGTCATTGTCACGTCGTGCAAGATAATAATCTGTGTTGTCTGTTCGTTGTAGGTATCGAATAGATCTTAGCTAATATTTTTTCTTTCACCTTTCGTTCACAGATGAAAATTCGTTTCAATATACCGCGGACCATAAAAACATTGTTGACGTTTGACTTTTTTTGGGTGCAAAGGCAAAGCCACGCTGTAGGGCCGCTGTGCCGACTCTTTTTTTTATTTTGCAATTTTTCAATTATCTCTGAAACAAAACCACAGAAAAATCTTTGAGTTTCTTGTATTCCGTGAAGCTTAATCTCCAAACTTGTGTGGACAAGAGATTACTAAGCCTAGCACAGGCTATCCTAGTTTGGGTCCAGGGCTAGTGATCTTGATGTCCTTACCTGGTTACCATAGTAACCAGGCAAGCACATTACAAACATGGAATTACACGCAGACTGAGGTCATTGGACAAATGTACGGCGACCCCCCGTGTGAATAGAACCCACGAACTTCGGCATGGTAATCAGACGTGATACCACTAGACCAACAAGGCAGTCAATTTTGTCACAAATTTCAATGTTTTTTGCTTGCAACTGACGCAATATCAAATCTCTAATTATTATTATTTTTTTAAGTTATTTTTTTTACTTTGGTTAATATTATTAAATCCTTTATTGCATTTAAAACAGGCAGTTTTGCACATAGGCGAGCTTAATGCTACATAGCATTATCTACCAGCTAACCTAAGTTTTGAAGAGAACATTAACAGGTATTGCAACTTACTCGTAAAATATTTGTTCAATATGTGGTTAAAATATGATACTTAAAATATTGACGAAAGAGCTTTCAGGCTTTTGCATTATCCTAATAACATAACAATATTATTTATTATATACTGGTAAAATTATTACAGAAACAGCAATTTCTACAAAAAAAGATACAATTTCTCATATTGGAGAAAACTTTAAAATACTTGATAAGTAAGTAGGTATATTACTTTAATAGTGGCAAGTGGCAGTCCCTGGTGTCTGCCTACCCCTCTGGGATACAGGCGTGAGTTTATGTATATATGTATGTTACTTTACGCTACCTATTGATTTATCAGAGGATTTTTATAATAGCCCTCAGATGTTTCTCATACGGTAAGAATGTGTTAATCTACTCTTAACAGCTGACAGTTATTTTATCTTAACTTTATTTTGGAGAGGTTTTTATTTTATTTCAAGTCGGCCAAAGTTCATACATATAAAATAACTGACAGCTGTTAACTTTGACATTGACAGATTGTTAGCATAAGAGAAATCGAGGTCAAGCCACTCCAAGAGTAGTATAAACATTTAACAGCTTCTTAACCTGCTTATAACCTGAGAGATCAAGCCCAAGTTAGTACCAAAACCCGCCACGTTACCTGCGCGGCGCTGACTGCAATCAGCGCCACTCTGTAGCGAAGACGAATGAAGAACCCGCCTCGAACATGACGCCTACCGCCGCATTGTGTTCGCCTGGGCGAGTAGCAAATATTATTCTCAGCGCTGCAATTCCTCTTGGCTAGGTAATTATGGCAGTGAGAAATCGGCACATTCCCGCACCCTCGTGGGCCACAGAGCGCGAGGGCATCGAAGGTTAAGACGAGTTTTAGCGTTTGCTCACGACTTATTTCATAGTCGACCACTAGGCGCGTAAACGCGTTAACGCTTAGAAGCCTTGGTCTAGCGGCTAACACGCTTGACTACCAAAACAGAGGTCGTGAGTTTGATTCTCACTGGAGGCTGCCGTAGGTGTCGAAAGGAGTTCAAATAGGACCCTAGTAACATGACATCTACCTGTCTGTCTGACCTATAGAAGGCTTTTTCTCTTCAACCTTAATAGGTAGCCAGTTGAAATTATCATAGGATATGTGTTTTTACGCTATTCTTAATCCGGTGCCACACGGAAAGCGTCACTCCATTTCCTTCCGTGGACGTCGTAGAAGGTGACTAAGGAAATCAATTACCAGGAGACGGGCAGCAACGTCCTCCTGAGATTCGATTATGGCGTGGCGATTATGGCAAAACCCCTCATGGTCATGAAAACCACGTAGGAGGCCTATGTCCTGCCGTAGGCGTCAAATGGCTGATGATGATGACGATGATGTGTTTTTACAGAATATGTTCCTGTTTCACTCTGTGGTGATTCTGTCTCCCACTATTAACCGCTCCAGATTAATGGACGTTCGCACCTGTAGTTTACAACTCCTTGCCGGAGCTGCGAATGTTTGATGGTATTAATTAGGGATCAAACGTGAGGGGTGGCAGGGTCGCGCTCCAGGGAATGCCAATGAAGTGCGGTGAGTTATTGCCGTAAGATCTTGAGACCTTGAACCATCTTAAGTTGTTGCCAGGTCGCCGAAGCCGCCTCTGAGTCGGTGGAAGTTCCGTCAAAGGCTTCTTGCGAAATTATCTTGCGGTGTCGTCATTGAAAATACAAGCCTTTCCCGGTGTACTGGTGTGTTTAATTAGTTTTTAAATCACGCTCAACAAATAGATTATCACCATCATCATCATCATCAGCCACTCGACGCCCGCTGCAGGACACAGGCCTCCATCATGGTTTTTAATCATGAAGGGTTTTGCCATAATCGCCACGCTTGGCAGGCGGGTTGGCGATCGCAGTAAGTGGTTGGAATCTCGGCCATCTCCTGGTAATTGATTTCCTTAGTCGCCTTCTACGACATCCACGGAAGGAAGTGGAGTAACGCTATTCTTAATCTAGCACCACATGGAAATAGATAAGTCATAATTATTCGGTTTTTTTTTAAATAGCAAATTTTTCTGAGAGTAATCATGAAACGAACTTCCGATCGTACGACGTTTTTATTTTAACTCAAAAATTATATGTAACAGTAGTAGTGTAGAGAGAGCTCCTACTAAGATTAAATAAGTTTAGTGACTACTCATTCGCTGTGGTCACTAGACTTATCTAATCTAAGGGCGGTCCCTGCTGTGCTGTTACCGTGGTAAACGTGTTATCTTCGTAAAATGTAGCGCCATCTTGCTGTAGGTATTTAAATAAAAATGTCGTTGGTGGATAGGTGTATCAAAACGACGTTTTTAGAGGTAACGTATAGCGAGGCTGAAACTAAGTAGGCTTATCTAATTCGTATTCATCATCATCAGTCCGTGTGGCGCCGGATTAAGGATCAGTATGGCGCCGGATTAAGAATCCGTGTGGCGCCGGATTAAGAATGGCGTCACTCCATTTCCGCCCGTGGATGTCGTAGAAGGCGACTAAGGAAATAAATTATCAGGAGACGGGCAGCAGCGTCTTCTTGAGATAACAACCGCATACGGCGGTCGCCAACCCGCCTGCCAAGCGTGGCGATTATGGCAAAACCCCTCATGATTTTCATGACCATGACGCCCACTGCAGGACATAGGCCTATGTCCTGCAGTGGGCGTCAAAGGGCGGATGATGATAATGATGATCATCAGTCCATCATCATCTTCATCATCATCAGTCCACCTCTGCCCACAGCTGGCCTTTCCATCCACTCGGCAATGACACGAAATAAATAAGATGCTTACTTCATACTTTTCGGAGTTCATGGGCCACCCGTTTCATCCCCTATGACAGATGAAATCCATAATAATAGTTGTGAGGTGTGTTAGTAATTTACTGAGAAACGGTTTTGTGTCAGAAATTGCTCGTTTGAACGATTCAGGGAGCAGTTTGGCTGACAGGCAAACGTTGGGGTGATAAACTGTTTCGTGATTAATTTGTTTGTTCAAGTTAGTGGTGAGCGCATTGCCGTACTGAACTTACATTAGGAGATGTTCCTTTGTAATGAGGCTATTTCAAAGGGTTGCTCGAGAAAGAGATTGAGTGATCCCTTGCACGTGAAACTTGAAACAACGATATATAGTGGGAATGCCACCTCAGCGCTCTTTGATGGTTCCAATTTTCTTAAAGGAAAGTGTGACCTAAAACGAAAACACAATCTGTGAATGCTCGTAAATGTGAATTGCTGAATCGGGTAAAAATCGGAGACTGCAGGCCAAAGGAGTACTGGTAAGACATGACAGAGTGAAATAAAAGGCCCTACCATAGATTTTTTTGTGACCAAAATATTTCCCAATCACCATTACGCTACCGATCAAATCCTTTAAACTTATTTTTTCTTCTTTTTTATATATCAGATGCTAGCTTTTACCCGCAGCTTCGCTTGTGTACGTTTCCTTAAGAACTCCTTTAATCTTTCTTTATAGTTAGATTATTAAAAATCTACATAGGTGGGTGGGCTGCTAGTATTTTATAAAAAAAAATCATATTAATAATATTTCTTTATATAACACCTGCTCGTCAATGGCATATTATGTGTCATGCAAACTCAACTTAAAGCAAGTCATTTGTGTCCTATGGTCTAGCCGGGTCATTATAATGCACTGAATTTCATAATCCCCTAGGGAATTATGACATTTGAATTTGGAATGCAATCAACATTGAATATACGAGCTCCTTGCAATCCATGACCAAACGTCAAAATTAGAATATAAACTTTTCATAGAGCCCTACACTAAGAGGAATTTATTCAAAAGTAGAATGAAAACTTTTTCTTTTTAATTGTATTATGTTTTATTGCCTCGCAGTGTTTATATAAAGTAGAGTATGCATTTTGGGGATAAAGCAGTGTATTTGTCTCGGGCGTTTTTGAACCCCTCGGCCTCGGGATTCGAGCTTTAACTCCCTCGCTTCGCTCGGGAGTTAACCTAGGATCCCTCGTCCTTGGGGTTCAAAATATCGCCCGAGACATAATACACTGCTTTATCCCTTTAATGCATAATCTACTAACTATATTTTTTGTCATTTTATCAGCAGGGGTCACTACTATCAGGCTACTGGGTGAGCTAACACGTGAGCATGCCACGTAAAATTGGCCATGAAAGAAATAGTCCTGCCTTGAACCTACACCAGCATATTTAACGGATTTGACCCTGTGACTTGCTTATGCCCTATTTCACCCCCTTGGGGCTTGAATTTTGAAAAATTCTTCCTTAGTGGAGGTCTACATCATAAGAGTAACACGTGTGGGAAATTTTAAGTTTCTAGCCCTAAAGGTTTGGCCGATGCTTTTATTTAAAACTTTAATCCCCTATTTTACCCTCTTAAGGGTTGAATTTTAGAAAACGTTAAAATACGTAACTCATTATTTTTTTCGTACTCGATTATCACAAAAAGTCATGCAAATATGTCCAAGGAATGAATTTTGAAGAATTCTTCCTTATTGTATGCCTTCGTCAAGTGAGAAATACGTAGGCAAAATTTAAATGTTCTAGCCTTAAGAGTTTGGCCCATGCGTTGATACCTACATCAGTCAATCACTTTGCCCTTTTTTATGTATGTATATATAAAGATTAATTAATTTTGTAACGCTCCTTTCTGTGAAACGCGTCTGTTCTCAGTATTTTTTTTTTTAACCAAGATAATGTTGAGGTTGAAAGTTATACTTTTTTTAGCATCTAGTTTCGCTTACAGATTGATTTTTTGCTGAGGAACCTTATCTAAGTTTGTAAGATTTTTAAAAAACGAATTTGAAATTTTAATGCAATGAATGTATTCAAAACGATCTTGAGTAAGCGTAGCTTTAGTTTATGTTTACGGTCCGTGCCATAAAATGCAAGAATAACAGGGTGTCAGGTCCTCGCACCACACACAACAGGTATCTTTTAAACAAAACAAAACATATCACATGAATAAAAATATTATTATGGTTCTTCGGACAGGTATATTGTTAAAAAGAAATTGAAAAAAATTAAGGTACAAATAATCACGGTACAGTTACTCATGTCAATCTCATTGACCAAGTTAACTTGACAACAGAGATATACTTATTGATTTCGAGAACGTCGCGATCTCGAGTTGTGCTGGGACAGGATAGACACAGAAGGAGTAACAATCAGCGTTGCAACTGATCTCTCGGTTGCAACATTATGCTGACTTGGGCCCATTTTTAAGTATTGAGTACTCTCAATACTTAAAACTTTCCGATATTTTATTGTTATTGTTAGTATTCGTGTTTTTTATATTTTTTACTGTTACCCACATTTCAAAAATGTACATAACTTAGAAAACAAAGTCATAGGTACATGCCCGCACTAGGAATCGAACCTGGGTCTCCCGCTTACGAGTCCAATGTTCTACCCACTAGGCTACCACCGCGTGAAGTTATAGTAGCAATACCACTCGCTAACGGTGAAGGAAAACATCGTAAGGAAACCTGAGTGTCTGAGCTATTTACATACCTCAGCGCTTGAAATCGCCAATCCGCGGTGGGCACGCGTGGTGATAAGCCCATACTCTCTCTCTGAGAGAAGGCCTGTGCCCTACAGTGGGACGTATATAGGCTGCTTATGATGACCCACATTTCGGCATGATATTGTGTTTTCTGTTGACTGTTGTATTTTGTTGTCCGATTTCATGTTTTTGTGTGTTGTGTCATCAATTAAATATATATTTTTACTTTCTTCTTTCTTTCTTTCACTGAAGTAGCACTGCAGCCGCCGCTATCAATTCCTTGTCACGACGTATCTCGAGTCCCCGTAAATCTGCACTGTCAGCCTGGCTCGGGGCCAAGCAACCGGATAGACTCGTGGATAACTGAAGACGTCACCCCGTGAGGCGTTTATTATGATCGTGGGAGAAAGGCGCTCTCGTTTGGCGAAACGAGCCACTATTTTCTTAACGTGACTGTTTCTTCCACATTGCATCTTACGCAGGGCATGCGCATAAAGGATGGTTAACCTGAAATGCGCTTCTTTAGAATCGATATTATACCATTCCCAACAAGCACAAATTTCAATATACACGCTGAAGTCTAGATGGTTTGAAAGCTGCGGTTACGTAATTAGTCATTAAAACCATCTATTCAGACTATTTCAGACTAAATTGATTTGATAAATCTTGTTCCGAAATATTCTAGAGCAAATAATACTACCTCTCCGTCTCATCATCATTATCAGCCATTTGACGACCACTGCAGAACATAGGCCTCCTTCGTGATTTTCATAACCATGAGGGGTTTTGCCATAAACGCTACGCTTGGCAGGCGGGTTGGCGATCGCAGTATGTCGTTGGAATCTCAGGAAAACGCTGCTGCCCGTCTCCTGGTAATTGATTTCCTTAGTTGCCTTCTACGACATCCACGAAAGGAAATGGAGTGACGCTATTCTAATCCGGCGCCACACGCCTCTCCGTCTATTAGAACAATATTCCATGGACCCGCGCCCGCGGCACGCACGTACGCATAGTTTCGAGTTTGTGTTGAAATATTTTTGGAAAGTGTGTTTAAAAAAAACTACCGTATTGATAGCTATTTTAAAGGCACGTTCATCTGACTGTTGCTTTCGAACCACCCAAAATTCATGGTGTATATTTTTTGTACTATCTTGAAGCTATGAAACTGCGTCAGTTCGGTCAATTCGTATAACAAATAAAAAAACTCTACCCGGCGCTATATAAAAGCCCACTTCTCGGTTACGTCAGAGACGACTAATAGAAAACGCAAAATTTTGTGTGCTGTTCCTCACGATGTTTCCTTCACTGTTAGCAAGTCATATTAATACTACAGCAGGATTAATTAAATTATGCCTGTTGCATATAATACGATCCTTTTGGCACCTTTCATGCACGGAACCCTAGAAACAGACGTATAATTATATTTTTTGTTACACTAACCCGTGCGGAGGACAATTTTAAAAACCTATTTAGAGGCTAAAAATTCCACCCATGCCGGGACTCGAACCCGCGACCTCTGGCTAACTTTAGCTCAGTTGGGAGAGCGCTGGCATGGTTAGCCAGAGGTCGCGGGTTCAAGTCCCGGCATAGGTGGAATTTTTAGCCTCTAAATTGGTTTTTAAGACGTACCTATAATTGTAAATAAATGGTGAATCATCAAGAAGCGTCCATTCCCAGTGAACATGCGTTTTTAGAAATACTTACATTGCGGGTTCAGCGAGCCAACTGAGCGAGTGACCCAGTGGGTCTTGGCCTCCGATACAGGAAGTCGCCACTTGTCTCCGTCCCGCGCAGTCTCCTGCTAGTCACCTGCATTGAACTCACACAGCTTCTTGGCCACCTCACCCTTCCAGCAATGTCTGGTGCGGCCAACCAATTTGGGGCCGCTTGGTAGCTCCAGGTATGCCCTCTTTACTGCTCGATCCTCTGCCATCTAAGTGATCGTGGACGAAGACCTGACTGAGGACGTTGCTGTCGTAACCGTTCTAAAGAAAGTGGATGGCCATTCCCGCGCTGTTCACTTTGGTGGCGGATATCAGAAATGGAAAAGTAAAACAAAAACCGACTTCAAGCAATAACGATAATTTTGATGAACTTGACCTTTTAATTCGTTTAAAGGTGTAACAAAATGTACATAATATGTATCTGAAAATGTGAGGACCTCTCGTCGATGTATACAATTTTTACTATGAGGAAAAATTGTAAATTTCCGAAAAAAATACGTACTGTTTTACTGGATTCCAATGCTGCAGGGGGTAACTTTTGAAAGCAACAGCTGATATTTTTGCAATTGCAAAAGTAAAATTTGTTCAATTGTTATGTACCTGAACGAATTCACAAAGGCTATATTTCATGTTTTAAGTTACCTACCTTGATTTGCTGAGCAGAGTATAATTTGTGTCAGTATTTTGTTGTTTTAATTATCGATATATTAAGCGTAGGCCTGTTTACATGCTAATGGTATATCATCAAATAATAATAAAAAAATGCTTTAGGAATAATAATATTCTTATGCAATTCTTAACAAAAACTTCCCGTTGTTTTATGGAGCAGGTACAGACCAGGGTTAGCCATTTGCCACGATCTTGACACAAACCTTTTTCGCTTCATCAACAACAACAAACATTCTGATGTTCTTAATGAAAATCTGAAAACAGTTTCTTGAGTTGGTATAGACATTAAACCAATTAAAGTAAGCAACCGTGAAGGGAAACATCGTAAAGAAACCCGAGTGTCTGAGCTATTCACATACCTTACCGCTTGAAATCGCCAATCCGCGGTGGGCACGCGTGGTGATTAAGCCTATACTCTCTCTCTGAGAGAAGGCCGTATGTAGGCTGCTTATGTTTTTTATGTTATGTAAGAACTAACGTATAAGAAATATTTTAAGCTCATTACCATTGGAAGTGGTATAATTATCGATACTGAACGTTATTTTCAATGGTACACGTTAATAATATGCTTCTACCAATAAATAATTCTAGGTCAACAATCACTTCTCCATAGACGAACGAAAGTCGTCGACATAGCCCAGCGGATTAGTAAGTTGAAGTGGCAGTGGGCGGAGCACATAGCAAGCAGAACTGATGGCCAATGGGGCCGAAATGTTCTCTAATGGAGACCACATATCGGCAAGCGCAGCGTAGGACGACCAGCCACAAGATAGACAACAGAACTCATTCATGTGCCAGGAAGACGCTGGATGCAAGCCACTTCCAACCGGTCGTTTTGGAAATCCATGGAGGAGGGCTATGTCCAGCAGTGGACTTCTTGTGACTGAATTATAAATCACTTCTCGCCATTAGGTACCTTAATAATAGTAAACATCCCACTTCAAGGCACAAGACTTCTCCCGAAACGAAGTTTACCTGCCAAAGTACAATATATTAACTTCAGAAAATTGTTTATCCACACTTCGCACCAAAATCCCGACCGTTTACATCGTCAACAGCCGATGCCCCTTTTTGTACCCGACGCAAATGCACCGTGTAATAGGGAAATACCTTATTGAATGCTCTGAAGTGGGGGCTGACGTTGATTCATTGTGGGACTCGCGGGTGACATGTTGTAGGAGAGGTAAAATAAAGCGCATGAGTGTGAAAGTACACGAAAGCGATTTGTCGCACTCAGCGTTTTTACTCTAGACGCTAATTTAGTCAACTTTAGGTTAAGGTTTGCTGGAAGAAATCTCTCACAGAGATAAGCTCGCCTTTGTACATGTAAGTCCGTATTGCCATATTTTCTGTACTGTTTTTCGTGTGCAATAAAGTATTATTATTTAGTTATAATAGATAACTTCACAAACATAAAGATAGGTAACCGTCGCTGTCTCTCGCACCCTTCACATTAATTTTAAGTGATTAGTTAAGTTTTATGTATCTAACTCTTGTAATATATTTTTATTCATATTTTTAGTGTAAATGTATGTACTAACTTTTATATGGGTAAAGCCTGAAATAAACGATTTTATTATTATTATTATTTAATATAATCGGAGAGGCCATGTGAAAAGGTTATTTTTTTCTCTCTACGGCTATTATTTTTATAATACGACCTGTCAATAAGACATTCTTTTCACGTGGTGCAAAAACGTGCCATACAAATCTGTTTCAAACTATGACGTTACAAGTTTGTGAGCTCGGAACCCTTTGTGCCCGAGTTCTACTCGCACTTGCCTGGTTTTATTATTAGATTAATTAGTTTTAATTTTTTTTGGGACCCCGAAATCCCAGAAAAAAAACATTTTTATTACTTTATTTTTAAAATCTTCTTGAGTTTTTCTGTGCCTTCTATGGTGTATTCAATATAAGCGTGACGCAAGTTCCCCATTGAGTGCATTTATTTAACAATTCAGCCGAAATATACCCTACTGCTTCCAATACGCTTGCAAGTTTTAATATCCTTAATTTAATTGTGGCACAAGTTTGCACACAATAACGTCGAGGTTATAGGAGCAGGTTGTCGATGCTGAATCGGATGTTCTTGGCTCCAGTCGGTCGGTAACGCTGAATCGGCGGTGATCGACGCCAGACATTTTGTACTGGTTTTTAATTCATGGGTAACACGGTGTAGGACAAGGGAAGTAAAATGCATGAGTGGGAAAGAAAGAGATAAATCGTCTATCGATCGACCTGTAATCATGCACTGCTGGACATAGGTACGTTATTTCCTTCTGTCCTTGGTCATCCTCATCCAGCTACTGCCAGCGATTTGCCTCAAATTGTCGGTCCAGCTCATAAGAAGGCTCAAGGTCACGCAACGAGCTCCGGAAAGGGCTATGCTCGGAATTTCGCTACGAGATGCGCAAAGTGCTTATACTGATTTGCGCAAAGTTGATCGAATGACTTAACTATCGCGTTAAGCGAGTAAACGACAAACGCATCGAGAATCGAGTAATTGCGACTATGAGTTACAATCGACCAGCTACTCGATCGACGTTTGTTCACCGTGAGTAGCGAGCATATTTTTATAAAGTTGGTACTTCCTGACCATAGACAGCGTTCTGTTTTGATAAACCGACTAAATTTTGAGGTGTGATTTAAAGCAGAGGTGTATCGCAAAATGCTTGTTGATGGTCACTACTCAATATCGAGCGCGATAGAACTGGGAATCGCACTTTTAGTTTCTCTAAGTGACAACCTAGGTGGCACTTTGTTACTCCTATACAAATTGCAAACGCTCTCGCTATCGAAAGTAAAATTAAAAAACTTAGTATAAGCAGAAATCATGAGATCCGTAGACGAACGAAAGTCGTCGACATAGCCCAGCGGATTAGTAAGTTGAAGTGGCAGTGGGCGGGGCACATAGTACGCAGAACTGATGGCCAATGGGGCCGAAAAGTGCTCAAATGGTGACCACATATCGGCAAGCGCAGCGTAGGACGACCAGCCACAAGATGGACAGATGACTTAATCCAAGTGGCAGGAGGGCGCTGGATACAGGCCACTTCCAACCGGTCTTTTTGGAAATCCATGGAGGAGGCCTATGTCCAGCAGTGGACTTCTTGTGGCTGAATGATGATGATGATGTCGGTCCAGCTCTCTCGTGGGCGTCCTGCGCTGCATTGGTCAGTTCGTGGTCTCAACTCAAAAACCTTTGCATCCCATCGACCGGATTATAGATTCTTCGGAATATGATAAATACGACACACAGTATGGTAATTGATACCAGCTGCATTGCTTCACACAATATTTTTCGCCATTTTCGTAAGATTGTATCAAATTGTATAGCGGTTTGTAAACCCTCTTGGAGCTGAACTTGATACTTCAATAACGATTTGCTGGATCTGGATTTGTACGTTTGTATGTACGTATCATTAGAAAATACATACATTACATTACATAAACTCGTACCTGTATCCCGGAGGGGTAGGACAGGCAGGATTGACATGATCCCAAAAAACTTATTTTCACTTCATCAACATTCGTTAGTCGCGGTTTCGAGTCTTTTTTTCTTGCCCTTCCCATATACTCCTACATCCCCTATTTGATCGAAGTATGTCCGCCTCGAGCTTTCTTTTCCTACCCTTCTACCCACATAAATAAAAATGTAATCCTTCGTTAATTCCTAAAAAAATATTCCGGAAAATCTGGAGCATCTTAGCTAGAAAACTCTGAAGCTCCAGATTTTTCTATTTGAAGCTGTGAAGAAAAATTTTCACCTTCGCGTTATTACCCGACTGTGTAAGCAAGGGAGGGTTAGTTTTTTCAACGGACGTGTGTATGTTTATTTGTAACTTCGTAGAGGCCAAGCACCCCTATCTACACTCGAGAGCAATGTATAAGGGACACTGATGAAATCTTTACTATCTCAAAAATTAAGAATGTTACTTTAATTAAATAATAAGTATACGTATACTTAATTTATTATTACATTAGTGACATTTATGTGTTATAATAAATGCAGGGCAGGCAGGAGGGTAGTCAAATATAGAAGTTAAGATTTAATCCGACTTGCGTTGCCTCTCAGATGTCATTTGAATTGAACAAAACTCAACTACTTGTATGTCCATAAGAGATATAATAAGAAGTGCGCTATAATTCGCCAACAAACTGCCACGCAGTTTGGCGAATGATTTTTATCGACAAAAATGTATTATTATAAATAAGTTAATAAAAAGAAAATAATTGTGCTTTTTATTTAACTGGCATACTTTCTTGCTGTTCGATACGATTTCGTCAATAACACAAATACACATGGTTCTCGAGTGTGTTTTGTCAAATGACATTTTAATTGTGTCCAACGACATTTTTATTACATTAAAGGATTACATAAACTCATGTCTTCATCTTAGAGGGTTAAGCAAAGACAAAGGTTTGCACACACATGAGTAGTACATAGCTACGCGTTTAGCTGAAAAATCCACAGAAGCAAAAAAAATACTTATAAGTACAAAAACCCGACTGATAAAAGAGATAGTCTAGACTAGTCTATCGCCTCAGTTTCAGCAGACGTGGTCATACTAACTTAGCCAATAACAAATAATAGAATAAGAGGTCACCAACGGGCTCATGTATACCTTATTTAACACTCTTTAGCAGTCGGTTTCGTTTATATAATAAGTTTTTCTCGAGTACGATTCTCGGCACCACCCGTTCGTAAACATTTTCAACCAGACGCTAGCATTTTGCTGAAGTAATAACAATTTTGTGACAATTTCTTCCTTTCAGAATCGCTCCTTTGGCTTCCTAGACGGAAGGAAGACTTTTGGAACTTGCCTAAAGTGGCGTTAGACCAGACTTAAGTAGTTCTTAGTATCTGACTGGCATATCTGCCATTGTGCTGAATAGCTCAGTATTACTTTAGCGAGGAATAATATTGCTCGCTAAAGTAATACTTAGCTATTTTATAAAGTAATGTAAACGGCTTGTGCGTGGAAAATGGCGTTTTGTGTGGCGCGCCTTTAGTATGAGATTTATCGGATCTGGGGCCTACTCACGCGCATCTATGCTGCCGGAATCTTGACGTCTGGGGTAGAATCCGGGATTAGTATGGATATTGTCGGTTAAACGATTGGAATCGCTCAATATTTGGTGCACATAATATAGGAGCTAACCGCAGTTGGATTTCGAAAGTAAAATTAGTTACCTTTGTTTCAGATTTTTCGACAGCGTAGCGAGTGGACTAGTAGTGGACCAGTATGGGCAAAATTTAATGCAGGGACCGGCGTCATTGCGATATGCTTGACATAACCACCAACAACATACATCACAGAAACAAAATAAGCAGATAAGTAACATAATATGCACAACAACAGAAAGTAAACTAAACTAAACACAACAGACAAAACGAATAAATAAAACAGGACCATAGATGTAGCCTTGCACCTTAGTAAGACACAGGTGGCACCGGGACAGGTAAGGGCTTCTGCCAGGCATGCTGCTCTAGCTTGCCTGCAGCCCCTGCGAGAGGTCCAGTCGTTATTGTGCAACTTATTTGTATGCTTACTTAACCATTGTGTAACACGTTGGTACGATTACACCCTTTAGTTGGCAGAAGGGCAGTAGAGCGATAGGCCTTGGTCCCTACACTGTCTTTCCAGAGCCTCCTCGTGCAAGATCGTCCGCTGCATCATTGCCCCTAAGCCGCTATGTCCTTTGATCCATTACAAAGTGATATCATTGTGTGTACTGTAACATGCTATTTTATTAATACGCGGATTACGGGCAATATATATGTTTATTATAGTCTTTTTCATCGATTCCCTAGCCTAGCTGGGGATCGACTGACATTTAAAACAAAACGTAACGATTCCCTTCAAAATATTCAAAAATAAGACGAGAAGGCTGCCAGCAAGCTTCTATAAAGAGGAATCGTTACAGTACCAATCTTCATCAGAGATTCGTGACTTGAATGAGGCCAAAGTAGAAATAGTAGCTTTTGAGGGCTAGTTGTATGGCCGCGCTGTCAGATAGTATGAATTTTTATTTTCCTGTGTACTATTTTACACACAAACTGACCGCATCAAGTTTTAAGACTGTATGAAAAATAAAAAATAAATCAATTATTAAATTATTATTTTAAACGTTTGCTTCTGAAAAAAAAATACGGTTATAAAGTTTCGAGTGATTTCAATAACTTATTGTAAACATGAACTAAGCCTAAGCCTAGGCTTCCAAACTTCGTACTGTAGAAACAAAACTAATTTGTCAGAGAAATTACACAACTCGAAGGGAGGATAACCGCAAGAAGCTTCTACAGAGCAATTAAAAACAAGTAAAAACGAACTGAACAAACAAAAGTCAAAGAAACTCGAACTTCTAGCAAATGGCTGGCTAAATATGAAACCGCAACATCGGCGTAAGGAAGCGGATCCACAGGGCTTATTAACTCTTTTTACCCGACTGCGAAAGCAAAAGAGGGTTTTGAAGAATGAATGAAGGAATGAATGAATTTATTTATTGCTAATAACATGCCGAGTTACAATTGGGTATTGGACAAAATAATATCAAATGAGTTACTTTTAAGACGGAACTTTGTATGAAAATACTTGCTTATGACGTCACATTTCAGAGCACTCTTTTTATGTTTAATCTATTTAAAAATAGTAATAATTCCGAGATATTTCGTAATTTTCGTTTTAATCGAGCATTTATGAAATAATTAATTGTTGATCGTGTCAAATACCGTATTGCACATAATAATGTAAGTACCACTTTAATTATGCGGTACTTTATTTTGTTTTACGCCCATATATTTCTACGTACGCATATTATGAATTCTAACTGAGCAAATCGTATCAAATATAGGTAAGAGTAGCAACTAGAAGCTTTAAACGTACGTACTCAATCCAAATCAAAACACTTGTTTTTTAGGGTTCTGTACCCAAAGGGGTAAGGGACCCTATTACTAAGACTCCACTGTCCGTGTGTCCTGTGTGTCTCTCTGGCTGTCTGTCACCAGGCTGTATCTCATGAATTGTGATAGCTAGACAGTTGAAATTTTCACAGATGATGTATTTCTGTTGCCGTTATAACAACAAATAACAACAAACTAATAAAATAAGTATTTAAGGGGGGCTCCCGTACAACAAACGTTGTCTAACGACAGCGCTCGTCATCTAGCTGCCATCTATGTAACCTTCACATAGCCCATGTCATTTCGTTAAATGTCAATGTTAAACGCTTCTTATTGGTTTCCATAGATGGCGCTGTTCTCAATGTACCTAATCTATCTCTTCTCGATCTTTGTCTAGTGTTGTATAGATAATGGCACGGGACCCTTCGTGCGCGAGTCCTAGTCGCACTTGGCCGGTTTTTTGTAACTCTAACACCGTAACACAGAAACCTTAACTTTCAAGTGACATTCTGTGAACACAACCACTCCCAAAACCCGGGACAAGTGTAAAAGGCACTCAAAACCAAGCGGTCGTTAAAGGCAAGACTTCCTCTCGAGATCCTCTCAGCAATCTTTTGTTCCGGGAGTTGGAGTTACTTTTAAGATAAAGTCTAACACTAGAGCATCGATGCAAGCGCTTGAAAATTCATCATCATTTTTGCTCGAATAATGCGCGGAGAGAAAAATATATTGTGCTAATATTTATTAGGAGGGAAAATCTACTCAAATTGTCGCCAACTCATCATTTCTGTCAACAAGCTCTCACAGTTCTCAGCAGAACAGGAACGTACTAAATATGTAATAATTTTTATTACAGTAATATCTAAAAGTGTCAATAAAATCCAACTAATATAGAAAAATAAACATTTTTAAAAACTGGTGCGCTGACAACGGTGAATTGTGACAATTACGAGGTTAAAGACGGCTACAATTTCGAATAGATTTACCCAGGACCTAGATACTGTTAATGCATTGCAGAACATTGCCACAATTATAGGTACTGAAACCGACGCCCATGACACAGAATAATTATGTGGGAATGAAACGTTGAAGGTACCTTGTAGGAATGAAAAGTTGGATGACTGTGTGGAATGGAACGTAGATAAATGAATGAAAGGGAAGTACGAGTTAGCAGAAATGAGTGAAAGAAATAGAAGATAAAGTGAAGAAAACACGTCACGTGACCCAACCACACATCTGTAACTGAGGCCCAGGAAGTGATGGGATGGTGATGGTTTCAGAATTACAGTTATTACAATCATCTTCTACGATAGCTAATAGACGGCGTAGTCAGTGACGTCAGTTATTCGTTGCTCTTTACCCGGTCAACGTCAATGATTCGTTGACCCGCCGTTTTAAGTACAAAATCTCGCAAAGGGTACTCGGGTTACTTTTATGTTTGGATTTTTTTGGAAAATATGGTTGCAATTGAAAAATTGGTCTGTCTATTTTTTTTTTGTTAAAATCTACAAATTGAAATAAAAAATTTTGTTTTGTGTTTTCGCGCTAAACTTTTTAGCAACTCACTTCTGTATTCCAGATAGAAAAAATCTTCAACGTCAAACATCAGTGTTTCAGTTTGATATTTTCTAAGCGATATCAGAAGAAAAAATCAGTACTACTCTTAATCATTTATTTATTTATTTATTTATTTATTTAACATAATAACTTATTATTACAGGAACTACTTATCACAAATAAACAGTTATTTAAAGGAACGGTGTGCCTTCTACTCACCAATACAATCAACTTCTACAAAAACAACCGGACAAGTGCGAGTCAGACTCGCCCACTGAGGGTTCCGTACAAATTTGTAGTCTCGCAGTTTTTCTAAGCTTTTCCCGAAGTTTTTCCAAACTTCAAAGACATTTTTTTATGATTTACTTATATATGTACAGTTTTCAGATTTTTCCCTGTATTTGTAGTATACGACGATATTGTCGAATTTTATAGAAGTTGACGTTGACTTAGAATTTTGATTTTTTTACAACTTCAAGAAATTTTACACCTATTTGGTTCGCGTTCCCGAGATAAAGGGTCTTGAGGGACAGATGGACGGACGGAAGGATGGACTAACGGATAACAAAGCGATCTTACAAGGGATCCGTTTTCCCTTTTGAGGTACGGAACCCTAAAAATACCAGCTTTTCCATACGTACAAGTTGGACTCCCTTTTTTACCCGACTGCGGCGAAGCTTAAATGGAGGGTAATGTGGTAATGTGTATGTTCCCTTATAACTCCTATACCAGGACAGATTTTAACAAATAAGATCTCAACCGATTCGTTTGCGCAAGTGGCATAGGCTATATGAAATCAAAATAAATCCAATGAAAATAAAAAAAAAACACTGAAAAGCAAAAATATAAAAATAACCAATAACCTGACTGCTGAGCATTAACTACTGAGTAGGCGGGCTCCAAATTCAATTATGTAAATCATTGCTAGGTATCTACGTTGGTCCCGGCTTCTTAGTTGTTAACGATCAGCAGTGGGGTTGTTGTTGTTTTTGTTTTTTCTTATTCCAGTTTTTTTTTACAAATAATTATGACTTTTTTTACAAATAATTACACTCTGTATAAAAAAAAACTCATTAAAACTTTTTTTATTTTGAGCGCAAAAAAGCAGCGCCGTAAGCAGTGAAAAATAACTTTTAGGCTACCAAATGCTATTCCGGTACAAGAGTTCGCTCATTGCCTTTCGCTTAAAGTCTAAGTACTATAAATTTATACTAATGATAAGAGATGTCGATGGAAAAATCTGGAAGAAGGCCTCTTATTTGAAAGGAAAGCAATTAGCATGTACAAAGATGTCTAGCATTAAAACCAGTTCAATAAACGAGTTCTAGTTCTTAGAATAAGGATTATTCTAACGTTAATATTATTATTATTATATTATTAAGAATCAAATGTAAGAAGACTGGGGCTGTTATTTATTTAGACACGATTCTTCTAAAACACTCCTCAGAGGCAGTTTATTTAATCTGTGGTTACGTTTCTCCTTTTGCCGCGTACTGTTTAAACTGCCTCTGAGAAGTAGAAGAGATGACCAAAATATTCTGTTAAAAGTAGGCTTTCCTTTCCTCTTCACAGTGTTTCTAATTAATGAAAAATCTAAAGTCTGTTTTTTAATTGGATGCAAAAAAGAGTTAAATGTTACCATCATAAAACATATGTTTATTCTCGGTAGATTTTTGTTTTCATGTAAAAAAGTAGACTCGTGTGACCGAAAACCTTATTGCATCTAAGATATTGATATTTATATACTCATAAAAGAAGATTATTTATAAAACCCGCACAAGTGTGAGATAGACCCGCCCACCAAGGGTTCCGTACAAACTTGTTGGTACTTACACATCATGAATAGTTCTGGAATCGAGTCACGCAGTTATTCCGAGGGTTTCCCGCACTTCACAGACTATTTTTTATGATTTTATTACAAATATATAGTTTTCAGATTTTTCCCTGTACTTTTAGTATAATATTATTAATATTGAAATTAATATCAAATACACTTACGGTCGCTTGAAAGTGTATAAAATTCAAACAATCTAAGCTTAAGTTGGTTAATAAATTGGCCCAGCGTTATCCCGAGTAGCTTCAACCCCAAAAACCCTCGAACCCCACGCAAGTTCTTCGTAGTTCACAATACTATAGTTCCAATCGCGTATTCATCCCAGCCGCTGTCTGTACAGTCGACAGTTCATCAACCTTTACAAGCGTGGATTCTACTCAGTAACGTTACGGGAAATTTTGCAGCAAAAATGTATGAGTTGACCTGCCGTCAACTGTACCGCACAATGTTGTGACCGACAGACAATAAACCCTCCCCGACTCGAGATGAACGCGAAGCCAGTTTCATTCTCAAATCAACCCCGGCTAATTGCCCAAGTTACGAACTTTTAATGTTTCTTTATATGGGACCAGGATGTACTAAGGGCTTTTGTTCATTTGGGTTTCATGGACGAGTCTTGTCTGGAGTTTTCGTGCTCTTTTTGTTGGTCCACAGACTGATTTAAACGAATGAGGTGGAAATGAAAGGTATTGACAACGCGAGGCTGTAACATGTCACGATCAAAATGAAATAGCGGACGTCAGCTGACATAGTGAGTAAAAAGTCACTAAAGATTCATGGTGCGAAAAAATCTTCTTTTGAAAACAGAACCCGACTGCTGCAAAGTCATCCGTGAAGGTCAAAAAGCATTTCAAAAAAATTTCATCATCATAAGCGGCCTATATACGTCCTACTGTAGGGCACAGGCCTTCTCTCAGAGAGAGAGTATGGGCTTAATGACCACCACGGATTGGCGATTTCAAGCGCTGAGGTATGTGAATAGCTCAGACACCCAGGTTTCCTCACGATGTTTTCCTTCACCGTTAGCGAGTGGTATTGCTACTATAAGTTCACAAATGTACATGCCCGCACTGGGAATCGAACCTGGGTCTCCCGCTTCAGAGTCCAATGTTCTACCCACTAGGTTACCACCGCTTCTGAACTAATTTACCTGCAAGAAATTACTCGACAAGTTTGGATGAAGAACTTTAAGCATCAACCGATGCAATCGAGTTTTTTGTCAAATTGCGTTAGGCACGTTATTGTTTATGGGCAAGGGTAGTACAAATAGTTACTTTTTACGGTGCCAAACGGGACGCTATTACTCAAACTTCAATGTCCGTCTGTCTGTCTGTCACCAGGCTGTATCTTATGAACCGTGATAGCTACGCAGTTGATATTGTCACAGATGATTGTATTTCTGTTGCCGCTATAACAACAAATCCTTATTTGTTGCTTGATGCTCCCATACGAAAAACGTATTTTTTGCCGTCTTTTGCTCAATATTAATAACGGCAACAGGTAGACGCTTAAAATATTTAGTTCTACATTCGCTTAAAAAAATAAATAATTAAAGTAAATAAATATTTAAGGGGGGCTCCCATACAACAAACGTGACAATTTTTTTGTCTAATGTTGCATAAATAATGGTATGGAACCCATCGTGCGCGAGTGTGACTCGCACTTGGCCGATATTTTTTATCTGAATCTCATGCGGACGAGGTCGGGGTTACACCTATTTGTAAATTACTCAGACTCTAAAATTCTAGGTAAGAATTTTTATAAAACCAACTGCGTTTTCAAACATTCATGACATAAAGTAATGTCAGGTAAGTAAGGCCAATAACGGGTTTATCTTTTTAATCTTAGAGATTCTATCGTAAAGTTAATATAAATCAACGCTAATATACTCGTACAATCGTTAACAAAAGTGAAACTGTGTATAAATACAGTATCGATTCATACTTTTTTTTTGAAGCCTCAATAATATGGATGTGCTATTGCAGAACAAAGGTCCCCTTTGATTTATTACTTATTGAAATAAGTTTTCACTTGCCAGTGCAGCTGGCAACTTAACTGTAACTAAAGTTCAAGGGAAACTGGTCTAGATCCTAACTTGCTTTACATGCTTAAATGCTTATGTCTTGGTAAAGCTCTCTGTGTAACTCAAACAACTTGATGTTGTTTATTGGAGTTACATTCTGAAGGTAGCCTTCACGACTCATACGAACTTATCTGCGTAGATTCGACGGTTCCCTTTAATAGGTAAGGGAGTTTGCACTTCTACTGTCAGTCCAACCGTTTGTTTAACTTTTGACAGCTCGATTTAGTGATGTTCTATGATGTTACCGGTTTGATTGTTTATGGTAATCGAATTTAATTGTGGCGATGTTTTAATCGATTGATTGCATTAATATTTTACTTTGATATTTTCATAGTTTGTCTGTCTGAGCGTGATAAACTAAAAACTAGCGAACGGGTTTTCATATTATTTTGTTACTTATACCTAAACATAATTTCTCGTAATATAGATATTTTTAATAAGATTCTTTGGTTTATATTTGGTTTAGAAAATCAACATGAATAGTCTTCGCTACATAATGTATTCGTTATAATATTGTAGCGAAACACGTCGCATCACTATTGCGAAAAAAAAAGGTGTCCATAAGGTGTTGCATTTTTCGCCCACGGTTTCATGTCAAATAAAAAAGGAACTTCATGGGTGTGCATCTGTCAAAAGTTAAATAAACGGCTGACAAGATTATAAGGGCTGAAATTACAAATTCAATTTTGATATCAGTTTACTCGCATCATGTTGAAATGCTCAGGCCGTAGAGTGTTATACACACATAGTTTTTTAATAGAATGATATGAGCCCGATAACAGCTGTTATTTACTTATATTAGGTAGTCTACTAAGCGACTATGCTTAGTAGATTACCAAAAAGAAGTACAATGTCAATTCGCGTACATTAAAAAGGCATCTTTCGTTAACAAAATCAAGTTGCGCGAGGCGCAGAGTTAAATTGTACTTATAGGGTTAAAAAATTCAAATCGGGAACAAAAAACAGCTCTTCCATGCATACACGGCCAGTAATAACCGCGGTAAAGAGAAATACCACTGTAAAGGTTTTATTTATGTAAATATAATATTATGATGATGAATGATGATAAATAACACGGTACGTATTTAAAAACTGTTTTTGCCTATTAGATGACCTTGAAAAGAAGAATAAAAAAAAACCGTTCAAGTGCGAGTCAAAAACTTAGTTCCACATCCTTGCCCTCACGATTCATTCCTAACTGGATGTTTCAAAAAGTTTATCTCAATAAACGTTATAAGACAAAGCTGTGCAATGAAAATCATAAGTTCCATTCTGAACTGGAGTTTTGATGCCCCGCGCCCGCCCCATCGCCCTGATAACAGACTTAAGGCTCGTTTTAAAGTAAATGGGACGATGCTTCTTTGCGGTGAATAACTAATTTTGATACTTTTTGCGTTTTGGGTATTATTTAATTAAATGGTCAACCAAAAAAGTTACATCTTAAATTATTTCTGTGAGTAATAACCGTAAATACTAATAGCATAATAGTCTTTAGGCTCTTTTTAAAGTAAATGGAACGATTCTTTGCGATAAATAACTAACTTTGATATCTTTTGCGTTTTGGGTAGGTATCATTTGAACGATCGGAAAAAAAGTTGACGCCTTCATTTTTTCTGTCAGTAATAAAAGTCTAGCAGCTAATACTATTGGTCGGCAAAAAATACAATTTTAACAGCAAAATACTCAAATTTAAGCTACAGAAACCTCAATTTTTTTTTTAGTTAGCCGTGTTTTGTCCCACTGCTGGGCAAAGGCTCCCCACACTCCCTGTCTTATGCAGTCATCTCCCATTCGGGCGAAAACGTTGAGAGGTCGTCCCGCCATTCGTCTTAGCCGACCACGGTCTGCGATATCTGTCCATTCTGGAATCCATTCTGTGGAAATTTTCGCCAATCTGTCTGGACCCATACGACGAACACGGCCTGTCTGGAGTGCCCAGTTCCACATGAGTTTCGCGCTGACAGCTCCAAAATCAGCGATGTTGATTCTGGAGCGAAATTCCGAATTGATCGACAGCAAATTCGAAAATAACGAATTTATGGTCCTGTCCAAAGTTTTCGTTCAATATCGTGTAGGTAAGTTATTTCGTACAAGAAATACTGGTCTCGCCTGCTGAGGTTTAAAATTCGATATACTTGGTAGTTAAAGTAACCACTCAAATATAGTAGCAACTTGATAACCTTAAAAGACTACACAGTTTTGATTCTCCCACGTAGGTATTACTAAGGCTTACCTACCTCCTAGGGACGAATATTGACGAGTCAAATGTCAGAGCCTACGAGACCTGGAGGGGTATTAAAGCAGTTAGAAACGTGAAACTGCCTCATTTCATTCCCGGCTTAGAGTCTGGAAGGATTTTGGGGTTATATTTTGGGACGCCGTGAGTGCCTACTTTAGCGATTCAAATGTAGGTTAAGTTCGATTCGTGACGAATACTGTTGAAAAGTGAACTCGTTAGTGGAATTAGAAGATCAAATGGTTGTGGTTTGTTACGTACATCAGACGCACTTTCTCTTTTGGTAAATAAAGTCGACAGGAAATATATAGAGTGTGACCAAACTTCCATTACAGTTGGCAGTGAATACAAAGATAAATGGATAGAGAACACTTTATTATACATAAAAAAGGAAATTATACAGATTTTAAAATAAACAGGGTGTATGAAAATCTCCTTATACATCCGAAAATAAGGGATGCTACTTGTCAATACAAATAATGTTAACTCAGGGGAACACTTTAAATCACGAAATAAATAGCAACGATTCCATACTATGTCAAAAAAATATGAACAGCTAATATTTTTTTCCGGTTTCAAAGTTTTCCCTTCCCATTTTCGAATGGGTAGGGATTTTGTTATACTTAGCATATAACGTTTTTTATACGGTTTCTTATAAAAGCTAGCATATTTCTGGTGGTGTTCTCTGCTATTTCTGGTGCAGCCATCCAAGATCATCATCTTCGATTGCATTTTTGGGAGGTTTTTAGCACCTGTTCTAAACATAAATGCGTAGCTATTGTGATACGGAACATTTTTGAACAAAAAAATAAAAAAATAAATATTTGAAAGCACATTTAACAGAACAATACTATCATCATTCTCGGTGCAGCATCATTCAGGTACTTCGGTCACAGACTTGTACCTTGTATAAGCAGGCTAGGCTAGGCCTTACCGCAAGGCAACGCCCCGCTGCAAGGCACAAGCATTCTCTCAGAGAGAGAAGAGAATATGGGCTTCATCACCACGCATACCCACCGCGGATTGGCGTGTCCATGCGCTATGGTATATGTGAACACCTCAGATACAACTTACGAAATAGTGTAGCAGCAATAAAGCCAGCGTTTTTAAGCTAGACTAGTCATATTCGCATCGTTGCTCCATTGTTTCAGCCGAGCAAGAAATAATAAAACTTTACTGGCCCTGTCTTTCTTGCAATATTTTATAAGCTTGTATCAATGGCACCGAGAGAGTGGGGATTTTCATGCGGAGACCACCTGATGTGACACGGACGCGGATTATTGTCAGCTTACCCTTGGAAAATCTTTAACTCCATTAAAATAAGTTCTTCTTCTTCTTCTTCTGGATCGGTCCCTCAATTCTGAGGATCGTGACCATGCACAATGTTTTTCCACTCATCACGGTCAGGCGCGAGATGGGATGCTTGCTGGATAGAGGTGCTCTCTTTTAGGCATCGGACCAGCGCATTGGTAAGTTACATGCCCTTTAGCCAGCTTTAGCCCCGATATCAACTTTTTATCGGGAAACCTCTAGCTTCAAGCCTGTACGCCATGATTTGTTTAAGTGCTATTTCAACAAACTGATAGATAGATGAAACATTGGATGTGTGAAATGACTTTATACGTTTTTGGCGTGTTGTTTTTGCGTTCAATACGATCCAACCTAGTTTTCTATTGTGAAGGAAAGGGCAATTTGCAAGGCGGGTTCTGCCTTTACAAAGCAAATCTCAGAAAATGTCAACGCCAAAAAGGAGATCTATTGCCTGACTTTCGTCATCATCATCATCAAGATCATCTCTCTGCATCGTGACAGATATTATATTAGCGATGACGATTATGCGTAGCAATATGAAATACGTTGGATGTGAATTGAAGAAAAAACACGTACACATATATATACACATAAACTCACGCTTGTATCCCAGAGGGGCAGGCAGAGACCATGGACAGACACTTGCCACGATCCTGACAGATCACTTTCGCTTCCTCAACATTCATTAGTCGTTGCATGCACGCACTCTGGTTTCGGGTAATTTTTACCTCCTATTTGGTCAAAGTATGTCTACCTGGGACCTTACCGGCCCTTCCACCCACATTCGCTCGATATATTTATTTCGTCAATCTTTTTTCCTTCATCCTCTCCACATGTCCAAACCAACACACGAAAAAACACGTGTCAGTTGGAATAGACTATTACATCCTTGAAGGTTCACCATGCGCTGTATCGTTCGTTTTTACGATTCTCCTCCCCGTTACGTACTTTATGATTATTTTCGCGATTATTTTTACGGTCATCTTTTATATCGTTCCGGCTTTTCTGCATGTCTCGCGATTTTCACTGTTTTATTTTATAATGGTTGCTGTAGCGTGGAAAAATTGTATTGCCATCGTAACTTATTATGGGGTAGGCTTTTCTTCACGAATACGTTTAAAATTAAAATAAACTACTTATTGATAATTTTGAACCTTCATTCTGCAGTTTTAGTAAGATTACCTCAATGATAAGCTTCTACTAGAGCTTTTACCTATGTGCTTTCATGACAGTACATAAAGGAAAACTTATCAAGGCGCCTCTGAAATGTGTGGAAATGCTACGAATTCATGAAATAGAATTATTTGCAGAGATTCGTAGATTGACTTAACATAATCAAAGCCAGAAATATAGATATTCGGGGCCCATTTCAAAGAACTACAACTTATGTATTACTTTGAAAATTCGGTGTACATTTCATAACCGATTTGCTCATAGTTTAACAAGTAGCAAGACTAATTTGAACTAATTGGCTACACAACGTACATCGAATAGTCATGATAAACCATGAATTGTAGTTTTATGAAAAGCGATTCTGATCTTCTAAGTCAAAAATCCCGCAATGTACCTCACACAGTTAAATACAGCATGAAGTTGCAAAAATATGCAACGGGAAAGTTACAAAACATCTCAACTACAAAATTTCGAACTGCCTGCCGAACGTACTGCCACTTACACCGGCGCCATACCTGCACACGAATTATCCCCAAGTTCCCGGGTCCAAGGGATAAAAGCGAAGTTCCCGCCAAAAATTGCTGGAGGTCCGCGGGGGCGGCTGCCATTAAAAGTTTTATGAAATTTAATAACGACGCCAGCGCTCGCGTCACGCGAAACGTGGAACTTTCCTGCCTGTGTAAGGAGGTAGGAAGAGCACCAACGTAATATGATAGGGTATTGTAAGAATAATTTTGTATCTAAATTTCATTTTCGGAGTTCCGTATCTGAAGGGTGCGGAAGGGACCCTGTAATTGATATACCTACGACGTGTGTCTGTCCGATTTACAAAGAGCTTTCTCTTGGGATAGGGTTTTATCTTTTTCTCTTAAACTGTAATAAGTAACCAGTTGTAAAAATTAAAAAGCTAAGGGGGGTCCCCATACAAAAAACGTAATTTTTTATGATCTTTTAGTGGTTTTAATGTTGCTGTTTTGATTAAAGCTCCAGATAAACGATTGGAGGAACTAGTACCGCAAGACAGGGAGAGATGGTGTGAAGCCAAGATCCATTATGGGTCACTGAGCCAGCATAAGCAGCCTATATAAGTCCCACTGTAGGGCACAGGCCTTCTCTGAGGGAGAGAGTATGGGCTTAATCACCACGCGTGCCCACCGTGGATTGGCGATTTCAAGCGCTGAGTTATATGAATAGCTCAGACACTCAGGTTTCCTCACAATGTTTTCCTTCACCGTCAGCGAGTGGTATTGCAACTGTAACTTCACAAATGTATGTAACTTGGAAAACAAAGTCATAGGTACATGCCCGCACTGGGAATCGAACCTGGGTCTCCCGCTTTCGAGTCGAATGTTCTACACACTAGGCTACAACATTTTCCTACGTCCATGTATCAGGATAGTGTAGCAAGAATCATGTCGAACATGTCTTTAATAGATCCGGCGGATGTATTGGATGGAAGAGGTAAGACGGGTGTGATGGAATAAGCTTCTCGGAGCGAGTGACTTTATCACGGTTCACCAACTATAATAAAGTAAGTTTCGTTTCGACAGAGGAAGTTTGATAAAAGTCATGCCTAGTGCGTGTATACATACAGCTATTTAGTGGTTTATCGGAATTCTGAGACAATGTATGTATGGAAGTAACATGAATAAAATAATGATATTTTGTTATGTGCTTTAGAGATGACTGAAGTTTTGGGGGACTCAGGGCAGGGTCTTTTTTTTATTTCTTTTTTTTTTTAAGTACAGTGACAAAGTGACAATATTATTATATTCCCTTCTGCCAAACTTTATAGCAGTTTAACGGCAGACAGTCTCAGTTAATAACAATCTGTTTAAATACAATTCTAAAAACAAATTTTTTTCATCGTCACCATCAGCCATTTGACGCCCACTGCAGGACATAGGCCTCCCTCATGGTTTTTAAGCATGAAGGGTTTTGCCGTAATCGCCACGCTTGGCAGGCGGGTTGGCGATCGCAGCATACGTTTGGAATCTCAGGAAGACTCTGCTGCCCGTCTTCCGGTAATGTATTTCCTTAGTCGCCTTCTACGACATCCACGGAAGGAAATTTAGTGACGCTTTTCCTGTTGTACATACTATAAAGAATATTCTATCTAGATAGATAGATATCTATTCTTAATCCGGCGCCACACGGATTTTTTTTAAGTTCACAAAAATATTAATATGTAGGTAATTACATAATAAGTTGTACAATGCGACGGCATTCCGGATCGGATGCCCGTGCAAGCGCCGTGCTAAAACCTTCATGAAGGCAATGGGGTGTATCTGAAGCATTGGCTCTCTATGATTGTGCAGCGCGATAATGGGGTAATGCTACCAGCGTTTTGGGGACTTCTGGGTCTGAGGTATCCTGGGGTTGTTTTTTAGTTAGATTGTCTATTCTGCAGGTAAAATGCCGTTATCGACCATCCAGCCGATTTTGACGTTTTGATGACATCTTAATCAGAAAAAAAATCTCTATCCATCCCTCTTAACCAATTTTTTCTAGCTTCTATACTTCTAGGGAGAAACACCTGAAAAACGCCGTTATGTTAGTTTAATTATTAAATAATAATTGTGTCTAATAACGCCTAAAACATGTTTTTCTTCTGATGAATTTATCGTTACTAATTAAAGGTAAAGGTCTATTTTAAGGTACTCAGTGTAACGTGCAACTCCGTCTCGGGACTAAATAGCTTACTTTCATCTCTAGGCTAACAATGTACTATAAAACTGAATACATAAGCAGCTTATATACCTCCCACTGTACGGCACAGGCCTCTCAGAGAGAGAGAGAGTTAAACTGAATACGTCGCTAAAAATAAAATTAATGAAGCCAGCAGAATGTTAAGATAGACAAAAACAAAGGTGTTTGTGTCTCACCTTTCCTACAAACTCAAAACGTGTGTGTGTGTGTATGTTCCACATTACCAGAAAACTCATACAATATTTACGAGTCCAAAGCGTTCCAGTTTTACTGAAACTCCGCAAAGACGGAATAAAGACATGTCACCTACACGGAACGCCTTCATCAAGCCATTACGTCACAGCCGTTAAGTAACGCAGAGGAACTTCTCCAGGAAACATTTAATAAAAACAATAATCAAGGATAGACAGATAGACGGACAGACGGACCAATAGATAGATAGACAAACAGACTCATGGCGACACTATATTAAGCATTTCTTGTTGGCTACGGAAAAGTATCAGTTGGTGCAAATACAATTTTGATATTCGCTCTAGCGAATGTGTTTGAAACACCTCATACATTTTTTTATGCTTCGGAAATGACTGACTGACTTTGTCTTGCCCTATTTTCTATGTATGTGACTTGTTTTTCCTTTGTAATTATGTGACTTGTTTTGCCTTTTCTTTCTTATGATTTGTTGATTGGTCCTAATAAAGGTATTTCTTTCTTTCTTTCTAATAATAAAAAAGTTGTATCGAGCAAACTCCTTTGATTTCCGATGAATGTCTCTACAAACACCTGTTGTTTTGATTCTAAACGGTCTGATCCAGTTATTACGTCGGAAAAAATGTTGGATATTACGTGCGAGGGGTCTAGAAAAGCTTAACTTCAAATTGTCGTCCAAGATTTCGTGTGCGCATTTTCCACCATCTTGAAAAAAGTGCTTAATTCAGTTTTTTCACAATAACTCAGTTCTCGGACGACAATTTTGAGGCAATTATTTTTGTTGCTCGATCTAAAATTAAGATCCTTTACATTTTTCATCTTTCGTTCATTGTTATTGAGATATCGATCCAAAAAGTGAACAAACATGCCAAAATCGTACCATTGTCGACATTCTGTACAACGACGACGACAATTATGATGAGAACGTGCAAGCGAGAGGGAATTCAAAAAGCGTTCCAAATGAACTCTACCATTGTGTAAACAGACCTTCTGTCAACATTAGAGCCTGTATGTTTTAGTAAGAGTTACGTTTCACCAGGACATACATTTCCTCTTGGAGGCAAAAATAAGCACGATAGGTAGGAAAGTGCTAAGCTCCTAAGGCTTGATGCAGACTACGGAAACTAAATTGCAAAATGAAAAGGCAGGCCCGCCTTCCATAAGCCACAATTCGTAGTTTATTATGGCAATTCAATGTTCATTGCGTAGCCGACAATTAGATTTTTTGTTTATATTTTATGTAGATCAATCGGCTATGCCATTGCATAGCCGATTGATCTACATACTTACATTGAATTGCCACAGAAAACAGAATCTGTGATGCTTACAACAAACGCCTGGCCTCGGTTGACTTATTCAACAATTCGTTGGCTCAATTTAGGGCAATGGTGTATAATTTACTGTATTCAGATTGCGAGTCTAGCAAAATAACAATGTAATTTTCTAACCTGTTGAGTGGCCTATACGTGGCCTATACCTAGGTCCCTTTAACACGTTTTTTTTTTTTTTGCATGTTAGACAATAGTAAGCGCCTGCTGTTTTTACACTACCTGTTTGAACTATAAGTGACAAATGTTCCATAGGGCAGATAAGACCATGCCCAATAGTGTAAAACATAAAATTTTTTTTTTTTTTAAATTGTCCTCAGTACAGGTTAGTGCAACAAAAAGAATATAATCATCATCATAATCAATCACGATATCATTCCAATGTAAAAACCTAACGGCAAAGTCGGTTACTCGGGGCTGCAAGTGATGTAAATCGCTTCAGTCAGATGTCGCTGTCTGTACGTAATACTGAGAAGTTTGTAAAGAGGCTCGAAATTTCATCGATGCTAGCACTTGCCCATTAGCTCAGTTGGGAGAGCGCTGGCACGGTGAGCCAGAGGTCGCGGGTTCAAGTCCCGGCATGGGTGAAATTTTTAGCCTCTAAATAGGTTTTTAAAATTGTCCTCAGCACGGGTGAGTGCAACAAAAAGAATATAAAACATAAAATATTTATTATCTGTGCCTGTATTATCTCCAAATAAATAAAACAAAATCAAAATCAATTTTTTTATTCAAAAAAGCACAGAAGCTGCGACTTAATGAACGTTACAAGTTAAACTTGGTCTCCATTTCAAAATCTAGATCATTTTGGAGAAAAAGTGGACAAAAACACCATGAATAATTTCAGTTTTAAGACGCCGGGACAATCCAGCGCCCACCTAGACTGCCGTGATCGTCCTTCGTCATCCGCGGGTGTGAAATCTAGGTACGTCCACCCCAACGCTTACCAACGAGCACCCTTCTGGTGTTGTCCACTGTCGCTTATACAGTCCACCCAGTTGCCGCTCCCGCCGCACCATAATAGAGTCCAGATAGATAAACAGCTGCGCTGGGCTGCGCACGTCTTTAAACTGGTTACTTCCCACCACATCCACCTATGCATTGGAATTTTCCAAGCACAAGTTTCATCACTCTGGAGAGTACATAAAGTTTATCAAAGAAAAAAAAGTATCAAAAAAAGAGCCCTGGAAGGGCTCGTGGCATACACACGCGCGACTTATTTTGTCACGCATTTTAAGGTCTGAACTTAATCTATCTGTGTACTAAACTTTTTTTCTTCAACTAGACAGATGTGATTTATTAACCATAGAGAGAGTATGGGCTTAATTACAACGCGTGCCCGTTGTATGAAAACTTAACAATTCAGAAAATGGCCGTCGTATTGACGAATGGCTAGGTATTATGGGGTATGTGAGAAGGTTAGGTGTCCAAGGTTAAATTTAATAACTTGATTCTAGAATGAAATAATAACTATATTACATTAACAATAAAACATTCTAATCCAGCGCCTGAAAATGTAATTTAAATACGTACAAATTCAGCAATAATTATTGCCGCGTGAAGAAAAGCTTAGATAAGCAAGCTAGGTACTAAAGTTTCTTCTTCCGAGTTAATTAAGAGGAACGTGTCCCCTTCCGCGAACGATCCAAATTAAAATATATCGTCGCCCGCTCAGTTTACGCGGGCGTTCGTAGATTACAGTGCGGCCACGGTGCGTGTAAACTTGCCTTAAACTTGCAATCCATCAGCCCATCTTTGCCCACAGATAGAAGTAAGCACCCTGCAAAGTACGCCACGTCCGTTTGTGTCTGTCTCGGCAAAATTTGTTATAGGTATTCTAAGTGATGTAAGTTTATTCGTTTACGACACACGTTTGAACGTAGACTCCGTACGATGTGTTCAAAAACGTTATAGACGTCACTGGAGTATAGATTTGACATCATATCAACTTACGCACATGTGTGCACATTGCATCGAAAATGAATACATACACAAACTCCTGTATCCTGGAGGCTTAGGCAGATACCAGTAATTTGAAAATTGATGCACTGCAAAGTCGGGATTTTTGACATTTAATTCGTGCGACGCTACACACCTATGCAGTGTTAAAAACTTTCACCATTCCTGATAAACCCTTTTTGCTTTTTTTTCACATAGATGTGTATTCATTTGAAGCCTCTAGATGGTTCAGTCCCGTAATTTAATTAATTTTGCCCTGAAGATAACATAAAATTTATAACCTGGCATATCCCACATAACGAATCTAATAGTAGTTAGATTTCATTTAGATCTTAATGCTAGGTAACCGCTAGTGCATCCCACTATTGGTTACCTATCATTCGGTTATAGGCCTGCATTTCATAGAATGATTCAATGTGTCATGGAACTCGTGGACAGCAGCATGATTTTTTCATTTCATTTCCTCGCATCTTGGTTGCGAGGTAGCGAGCTTTCCTGCAAGTATGTTCAGTCCCTCAATATTATATTCTATAATGACCTGCAACCGCAATTTCGGTATAACCAATCGAGAAATTATAAATTTTCACATTCGTAATTTTTGCATATTTTTCAGCTTCACTATTTTTGGTTCTCACAAGCGGCGAGGTTCAAACTCTTCGTGATCTCATCGCACTTAGGTGCTCTGTCTCCGCCGCTGTCGGCTGATGACCGGAAAACTAATTAATCGAATTAATCGAATGACAGATGGCAGGTTCGTGATTATTAATTGATAACGACAGCTAACTCAAACAGGAGAACCAGCAAGGACAGTCGACGTGATGGGGGCCATAAATAAAAGATGTTTTTGTGAGACATTTTTTTTTAATGTAGCCTATATAGTAAGTCCCACAATCACGCCAAGTTTGATGTGTGTAGATATGTATTACCGTTTTTACGATAGTATAAACAACAAAACGGCGAAAAAACATGTTTGTTGTATGGAGAACTCCCCCTTATTATTATTTTTTAATTTATTTTTTGTTACATTATCCGCCGTAATAACACATATTATGTGAAAATTTAAAGAATAGCGTCACTTCATTTCCTTCCGTGGATGTCGTAGAAGGCGACTAAGGAAATCAATTACCAGGAGACGGGCAGCAGCGTCTTCCTGAGATTCCAACCGCATACTGCGATCGCCAACCCGCCTGCCAATCGTGGCCATTATGGCAAAACCCCTCATGGTTATTAAAACCACGAAGGAGGCCTATGTCCTGCAGTGGGCGTCAATTGGCAGATGATGATGATGATGATGTGAAAATTTCAACTGACTACCTATTACGGTTACAAAGATAGAGCCTTTTAAAGGTTGGATGGACGGACAGACAGACAGCGGAGGCAGATTAATAGGGCCCCGTTTGGCACCCTTCGGGTACGGAACCCTAATAAATGACCGATGTGGTAATAAGGTTCCCGAGTAGAGACCACGAACCCACACACGTTACGTAGGACCCACGACAGGGCCGCATTTAATAAAAGAAAATTAATACAGTCTTATTTATAATAATAACTTCCATACAAGAAGACATTTATTGTACCAACAAGATCCTAGATCAGAGAAACAAAAAAAAATACGCGTCGAATTGATAAACTCCTCCTTTTTTGAAGTCGGTTAATAAGCAGATAATATTATACACAACAACAGAAATAAAACTGAATAAACGAATAAATAAAACAGAACCATACATGTAGCCTGTGGTGTATCTGAGTTGCCACAAAAGGCAGCTGACTCAGCGTTATACGATAAGATACAGTCACTTGTCGTGGTCCCAAACTAGGATACCATATGCTATGACAGCCAAGCAAAGATATCATCATCATGATCATCAGCCATTTAACGCCCACTGCAGGACATAGGCCTCCTTCGTGGTTTTCATAACCATGAGGGGTTTTGCCATAATCGCCACGCTTGGCAGGCGGGTGGGCGATCGCAGTATGCGGTTGGAATCTCAGATAGACGCTGCTGCCCATCTCCTGGTAATTGATTTCCTTAGTCGCCTTCTACGACATCCGCGGCAGGAAACGGAGTGACGCAAAGATATCAAAAACATGGAATTTATAAAAACACGATTCCTTGAAACACTCCTCAGAGGCACTTTAAATAGTCTATGGTAAATGGAAAGTGGTATCCATGGATTAATAAAAACTGAATTTGCACGGATATTTACTCGTTTAACTGCCGTGCAAAAGTACTGAAACGTCGGAAAATTGTAAAATGAAAAAATAAACGAGTAAATAACCGTGCAAATTGTCTTGTGCTCGTGTTAACCTTAGAAAATACTATAACCATAGATTATTTAAAAAGCCTCTAGGGAGTATTTTGGAGGACTTGTGTATGTGCTACAGGTAAATTTTTATGTAAACCAAGAACTTTCTTTTCAAAGTTACGTACATTTGTGAACGTGCTGTGTTCACAAACCTCAGCACTTGAAATCGTCAATCCACATTGGGGACGTATGGTGAATAAGCCCATACTATATCGCTCTGGGTGAAGATCTTTGACCTGTAATAGAACGTTTGTAATATTATGTGAAAAATGTGAAGACTAGGTATTTCTATGTATCAGAAATCACTGTTCGAAACCTGCACGGAGTTATGTTAAAAACCAGTAAGCTTAGAGCTAAATCCGTTACCACACATGATTCTACTTCTGAAACAACGTATTTTAGTAGTTTTCAACCGTGGCCTGTGTATTTGGCCACCTTCAATCCTGACTATTTACATTGTTCCACTCGGATAAATATTTAGGCGCGGTGCACATTTGTCTTGCTTACGCGATGAGAAGTGTCAACACAAGGCCGTGTTTACACGTGTGTGTTAGTCCTGTGCGCCGTGCGGTTTCGGATACGCCGTAAAATGTGGACAGCTTAATGAACAAACTGTCGTTTTACATGCATAATGTCCGGGCTTGAATTAGTGTTTAGAAAGTTACGTCATTTCTAGGGTTCCGTTTAGGGTTCGCCTTTCTGCCTGTCTGTCTGTTTGTCTGTCTATCTATCTGTCCGTGGCCTAGCTCAGGAACGACTAGTACAAGAAACCTAAAATTTGGCATAGATATAGATTTTACTCAAGCCGACAAAACGGTAGAATATAATCTTTAAAAAATGTTTTTTTAGGGTACCTCCCATACACTTAAATAAGAGATAACAAAGTATAAGGAACCCTATTACTAATACTCCACTGTTTGTCTGTCTGTCTGTCTGTCACCAGGCTTTATCTCATGAACCGTGATAGCTAGACAGTTGCAATTTTCACAGATGATGGAGTTCTGTTGGCGCTATAACAAAAAGTACTGAAAACAGAACAAAATAAATATTTAAGTGTGGCTCAGAAAAGTGGAAAAATTCACATCAGTAGCACACCTAATGAAATTAAAAAGAAAACTATCACAGCTAAGTAGGCTTTACAAGTTAACGATTAATATCCGACCAACTTATATAAGGAAAAAATTGCGTACAAATTCCATTTAAAATTCATCGAAGTATGAAGTTCTTAGTTCTGTAAAGCTGGTAAAAACCCCTCCTTCTACGGAACCCTACATTGCACGTGACCCAACACGAACTTGTCTGGTTTTTAATTTGTAATAGCAGCATCATTCGCAAATGGTAGAGAAAATTTTCGTTAGGAAACCAGAGTCTTTAAATTCAGACACTTTACCACCTTTGCAATGTACCACATCCACCTTCTTGTAATGTGCAATGCATGTAATTTATTAAAATATTTTCTATTTCTAACTTAGTACTTGGACTTCTCAATCCGCGGTGGATTCCCAATCTCTGAGGGGAGACTTTTGCTCTTCAGTGGGATACATACTGTAGATAGGTATGAAGGAAGAAAGACTGACAAAACAAATATATCGAGCGAATGTGGATGAAAGGGCCGGTAAGGGACGACCCAGATGGATATACTTCGACCAAATAGGGGATGTATTAACAAAGGGCAAGATAAAAAGTACCCGAAACTGGCGTGCGTCCATGCAACGACTAATGAATGTTGAGGAAGCGAAAGTGATCTGTCAGGATCGTAGCAAGTGGCAGTCCCTGGTCTCTGCCTACCCCTCTGGGATACAGGCGTGAGTTTATGTTATGTTATGTAGATAGGTAGGATATAGCTTCAAAATGTATTTTTTGTGACCTTTGTTGCATCCATGTGGACCATAAGAGTGCGGCTTATGGACTGTCTATGAACTGTCTTACTTGCAATAACTGGCACTTTTAAATGAAAAACCATAGTAAAGATTTAAGTTCCAAATTAATGATACGCTCTCACTGCTGAGATAACCTAAACTGAACACGTACTCAACATTAATCATAGCTCTTAGAGCTTTTTATTAATACAGTTCTAAGTCTACCTCGCTGTCCACGCACCTTTCACAATTCTACCGCCGCCGCCAGTTGGTTTTTGCCCTCACGCCGCCGCCGCCGATGTAAGCCGTATCGGCGCACAGGTCTACTGCGATTTTTTTTTCCGGCACAGATGAGTCTGTTGATTCTCGGCTGAGAAATAATTTCTTATTGGAGTAACGTACGGGGGAATTACTTTCGTCGGAATAGCAACGTTGTAATTTTGCGCCCTAGTTAACTTTACATTTTGCGAGATGAAATGGGGTGGTGGTTAGTATTTAGACTCGTGTCTAAATGACGTATTTCGTTTGAATTTGGCATTAGCGTTTGTTACGTTTTATGGAGTAATGTTTATCTTGTTGTCAGTCAAGCAAATATTGTCTTTTAAAGGCCCCATATACGGTACGATTGATCTTTACGATCCGTCATTTCAGAGCGATCAAAACAACAATTCGATAGTATATGTCAAGATAATTAACGATTTACTTAATCGAAGATGATGTCAGAAATCCTAACAAAAACCCATGCAGCAACATAGCAGTGTTTTAAGCTTGTTGCTGCAATAATCAGTGTTTTAGTTAGTTTATTGGAATAGTGTTTGGATATTCTGGGTTTTGTTGTATTAAAATTATTAGAATAATGGTCGTAAGAAAAGAATGTGGACGTTGTGGACTGAAAGAGGATGTAGTGACTAGAATTGAGAAAGGAATGTTGCGTTGGTTTGCACATGTGGAGAGGCTGAAGGAAAAAAGATTGAAGAAACAAAAATATTGAGCTAATTTGGGTGGAAGGGCCGGTAAGGGAAGTCCCAGGCGGGCACACTTCGACCAAATAGGGGATTTATTAGCAAAGGGCAAGATAAAAAGAAGGTACCGGCGTGCGCGTAGGCAACGACTAATGAATGTTGAGGAAGCGAAAATTATCTGTCAGGATCGTGGCAAGTGGCAGTACCCTTGCGTGAGTTTATGTATGTATGTATGTGTATATAAAAAAGGGTATTTGATTCAGATATAAAATAACATGGATTAAACAAAAATTATAGAAAAAAATTATTTCGAAAAAAATGGCATATTAAGTGATTCAGTGAATATGGATTTTTTTTTTCAAATGCAGCCATTTTCTGTGCAGTTGAAAGTTACTGCCGCATAGGTAAGGACTTTTATTTATAGGGCACGTATTGGATTATTTGGGCACCGTTTTTATCATTACAGATTGACCGTAGCGATGGATCGTTCCGTATAACGGGCCCTTTAGTCGGAAAGAGGAAATACATCAGAAATTTATTTCAAAGTACATCATTTACATTCTGTTTCATCATCATCATCATCAGCCATTTGACGCCTACTGCAGGACATAGGCCTCCATCATGGTTTTTAACCAAGGAAGGGTTTTGCCATAATCGCCACGCTTGGCAGGCGGGTTGGCGATCGCAGTATGCGGTTGGAATCTCAGGAAAACGCTGCTACCCGTCTCCCGGTAGTTTATTTCTTTAGTCGCCTTCTACGACATCCACGGAAGGAAATGGAGTGACGCCATTCTTAATGCGGCGCCACACGAAAATCTTAATCCGGCGCCACACGGAAAACATTCTGTTTGTTGAATGTCAATTTACAATGTAATCGCTGTCTTCGGATCGAGTTGCAGAGGAGAAGAAGTCAGCGAAAAAACACTCCACTCAGACCATCTTTTCTCAAATTATCATCTAATACATAAGTTGGCACGAGTACCTACCTAACGAGATCCCATGAGTGCAATTGTAAAACCTTATTTTCTATTCCTACAAAACTAGGAAAACACTAATGCTGTGGTTAGACATACAGTTTAGGATCAGTTAAGCTTCAACTGTATGTTCGACTATACGTAAGTAAATAGGTTCCTATAATAAACTTCGATAATTTTTAGGGTTCCGTACAACGTACGAAAAAACCGAACACTTATAGGATCACTCTTGCGTCTGTCTGCCCGTCCGTCGGTCACAGCCAATCTGCTCCGAATCTACTCGACTAAATCAGTTTAAAGTTGGTAGGTTGGTTTAATCCTATGACCCAAACACAGATGTGCAAAGTAGATAAATATTAACATAACATAACATAAACTCACGCCTGTATCCCAGATAGATATTCTTTTTTAAATAAGGGTCATTTTCAGGGGAAAAATTAGGAAATTAAAAATAAGTTTTGCAAACCAAACCTGTATCATATATGAATTAAAAGGGCTCGTTACGAGAATGTCAAATATATTTTTTTATTATTTTATAATATTTAATAGCTTTGATTTTATTCACGAAAGAAAATGAAAATTGATTCGGAGATCAGGTGGGGGATACCTGATCTCCGAAACTACTGAGCCTAAAATTTTGAAAAAAATACAAAGTATAGTTCATTGCTTTTGAATTACAGGAAAACTTACAAGAATTAAAAATTAAGTGGTTAACCCAATGTAATACGTTCCCTTACGGAAAATAGTTTACTAAAACACCACTAGATAGCGCTAGTAGTAGTTAACTCGCGTCTTGAATAAAAAGAATTGACTTTGACATTTCACGGAACCCTTTCCACGCGAGTTCAACTCGCACTTGGCCGGTTTTCATTCTATAAGTTTGTATAATTCACGAGAGGTGTTCTAAAGGTCCGATAAAACTTAATGGGATCAGAGTACATACTTAAGTAAAAGTAAGTGCAGTTGGCAGGACGAAAGCAACGGAAACTGCGACTTAGAGCCAATTAAAGTTAAACTAGTTATGGGGCAAACTATTAGCCGTTTCATACAGCAGATGTTGTTTTTGGGATTTGAGGACTTTTAATAAAAGTTCTCCTAATAATAAGCAGAATAACTCCTTTCAATTATACTGGACCTTTGTGCAACACCATGTCATTGTGTGTTTTATTGTCACTTTAGGCATTCAGTTTCAGTTGCTTCGCTTTACAGAGGCGGTTGTAATTTTTAACCGACTTCAAAAAGGAGGAGGTTGTCAACTCGAAGCGTATGTTTTTTTGCTATGTTCTCGCATAACTTCTTCAAATCTTAACCTATTTTGACAGTTATTTTTTATTCAAATAGATATAACGTCCCGTTGGTCCCATTTTAATTTGGTGAAGATCTCATGAAGACTTTCAGAGATAGAGAACGGAACTTTTCAATGGACTGCAGTAAATAAGGCCTAATGAAGACCATCCTTTGGTTCTATCCGTATGTTTCATAACAAAGCGTAAAAATAGTCCTAAGTTAATTTGGTGATGTCCTGGTGAAGACTTTCGAAGATGGAAATTATGAACACCAAATTTTAAAGCAACGAATTAAGTTGGTTAAGTTATGGTTATAAGGGATTTGTTTGTTTTTCTCCCGCTCCCCTACTAAAATTGAAAAATAAAAGAAAATAAAAATCTGACTTCAAAACACTACAGAGAATACAAGGAAAAAATTAATATAAATTTAAAAATATACTTTTAAAAAGTGTAGTTAAATAAACTTACACATTAATATAGACTTACATATACCGATAATACAATGTATTATTAAATGTATTCTTTTACATTATTTCCAACTTTTCAGTGCTGTAGTGTTTTGAAGTCGGATTTTATTTTTTATTTTAGTCATATATACTCCACGAAACGAGTTCCCAAAGAAAATCGTCCACGTGCGCCCATTGGTTAATGCGTGTGACCGTCAGTAGCCACTGCATTAAGTAAACCTACCCTATGAAGCGGACCGTCTTCACTTATTGTTTCGCTTATCTCTAGCCGCGCCAATAAGATGCGAGTATTTTGTTCAATAGGAGTTTGATTCGTGGTTCGGAGTATATTAATTACTAACTTAGGCCTTTTACAGCTGTGCTAGGTGATTTATGAAGCTTCTACTGATTACTCCTGCCTAAACTATGTTTATAGGAAAAGTTATCACTTTGACACCGTTTTGGCTAAGACAAAGTTAAGATTTAACAGGCTTGCCTCAAGTTACTGAAGTAAGGTAATAAAAAATTATCAAACTAAAATTAACAAGGTACATAAAACATGAGCATATTACGAGTAATTAGTTCGGTGCATATGAAAAATTCTGGAACTAAATCTCATTGGAGCAAGAGGCTGACCGTTACACTGTAGAAAGAGGTAGCTATATACAGTTGTCAATAAAAGAGAATAGTGTTACTGTAGCTCTATTCTCTTCACATTTTCTTCTGTCCTTGTCTGACTATCGCTTTTAGTTTGCTTCAATTTTTATCGCTTTAGTTCACGCAAGATTCGGAGACAAAGAACATTAAAGTCTCGTTTGTTATCAGGACAAATATTGTTTTTAGCGAATCGTCGAAAGTGTGTCTGTGTGTGTGTTTGTGTGTATGTGTTAGTGTTGTACGTCTGAGTTAAGTGCGCGTAAACTCACCGAATAAAGTTATAGTACACATAATACAAATGTCTCTCAGCATGCATGAAAATAAAAATATTTTGCGTCCAACGAAATATTTAACGCTTAACAGCCGTATCTACCAGCGAGTTTCTGCAACACGAAATATAAATAACGCAAAATTTATAGTTATTGTGCGTCATAACATAACGTAACACGGAGCAATTTATTTTTGAATATGCAATCCTTGAAAAATGTTCTCGGATATAATATTTTCGGGAAACGCTAGTTTATTGCTGTCTGTAAAACCGGTGGTTAAGTCTAAATGGTATCTTGTAAAAAGGTCTATTTACGACGTTTGGCAATAACTAGGATGGAAAAGTGCATCATAAAAATGCTTGATGTCGGAATGGCCGCGAATATTGACTCAATGAGCGTCTGCGAAATCGAAATGGTTTCTTAACTGGGCTCCAGTTTGTAGCAACCAATTTATTATCTCGTTTCTTTTTTAAAGAAACTATTCCTGTTAATAAGGAGACGTATCAGTATTACATTAAATCATAACAATTACAGCTTGAAAGACCTTTCTTATCTTTCCCTTTCAAAGTACCTACCTGGTGAATGGTAGGGATGTCAGTAGTTTTATGGCTAATCTTAAGCTGTGGATACAAATTACAAATAACATTCAATATAAACCAAATGCGCCATTAAATGTTTGAAACACCTGGTATTTCTTGGCGATTTTGAAGTTTTTCCCATACAAAAAGTTGATCATACTGACGTGTATAATACACACCCACTTCCCTTTTTGGATAGGTATACAGATTTTCCTACGCCCTGTATATTTTTAGTAACTTTCACTCTAACAATTTAACAAAGCCGGAACGATACATAGCCAACGCGAAAAAACAGAAAACCCAAAATGGTGACCATCCCTCAACGTCTGCGGCGAACGCGAAGCGCTTACGCTGAGAAATGGTTGCTAATCCCGAGCTATAAAGTACTATCGTCCGCGAACGATATCCAGCCATTAAGTGTGATGAATACGACACCCACTCCTAGGATTGGTGTGTTTTTTCAATTATTATTTTTCGTTGGCTCAGAGTCGCCCGGGTGATATTAACAGAATAAGGACAATAATGCTCTGTTCAGTCATCTGAGCGTGATAGTGTGAAGTTCAGTCATCTCGGCGTGATTGCGCATAGTTCAGTTGTCTCAACTTGACTGCATGTAGTTCAGACGTCTCAGCAGGTTTACTAATGTATTGCCAAAAATCGTTTCCCAAAGTATTACTTCCCAAACTATTTTCCGCAAATTATCACTTGGCAAAAAAACATTTCTCAAAACAACTTAAAGCAAATAAACAGTTAGCAAAAGTTATTATGGCAAGTTATTGTTTACCAAATAAATACTTGGTCAAAATTCATTTTACCAAGCATTATTCAGTCAAAAATATCGTTTCCATGCACCAACCTTGTTTAAGTTTGACACAAAACTAAGTTTTTTAGTGAAATATTTTTTTTCGCTTTTATATAAAAAAAAGAACTAACACCCGAAGTTTTAGGACCTATTTTTGCTTATGTGTACTGACCTAACAAACAAAATGCGAAATATAAATTTAATCAAACAATTATTTGCTATATAACACTTGCCAAAATAAAACGTTAGCATAATAAACGTTTGTCTTAATAAAACTTGACGCAGTAAAATTATGCGAAATGATAATTTGACCAAATGAATAAAATGCGAAATGAAAACTTGCTAAAGTTTCATTTGGGAAATGAAACTGATGCCATAAGTTTATTGGGAAGTAAAATTTGGCGAAAAATACTTTGGCTAAACGGCGGTATCCCGTCTCAGCATGATAGTGTGAAGTTCAGTCATCTCGGCGTGATAGTGTGGAGTTGAGACGTCTCAGCACTATTGCGTGAAGCCTACTCATCTCAGAGTGAAGTTCAATCATCTCAGCGTGCTTGTGTAAAGTTCAATTCTCTCAGTATGACTGCATAGAGTGAGTCATACTCAGTATGACTGCCGTCGCAGAGTGATTCTGCATTCTTTTTTTGGTAGACTGGTTCAGGCTTAATGTTGACCGACCGTTACCTCTTAAGGTGTATTAACTGTGCCTTGTACCAAATAACAGTTCTCGGGTGCAAACAAACTATTCTATAAAAACGGTAAAAATTAAGATGTAAATTCTTCTTTAAAAAAATAACATCTAATTTTACGAAGACCAATCTACCTATTTAGTATCTATATTATCATTCCAAGATTAAAAGTACAAGAAACTGGCGTGCATCAGTCCAATGAATATTGATGAACCGAGACAGCTTTGTCTAGATCACGGCAAGTAACAAACTCTGTTCTCTGCTTACCCCTTCGGGATACAGGCATAATTTTACATAATGTAATGTCTTTATCATCGCTTCGTTTAGTTTATACTGTGGAATCTTTGGGTGGTAAACTTTTGACACACGCAAACTTAACGGGAAGTGACCACTCGTAAACACAGTCATAAAACTTCTTGCAGACTTTTTCGGTCAGTTAACTCGCGAATATTTTATTTGGCGGGACAGCATTACCTAATATTCTCATGTTGTTTTTATCTTTTAAACGTCTCACTTACATATACAACATTTTTCGTTCAAAACACGGGAGAACGAGAAGTAAATTAGTTTAGAAGAGCTATGGTCTTATTTGTAAAAAACCCGATGACTTAAAACACCGATTAAAATAAAATTGCCTCTTAGGAGTGCTTTGAGGAGTCGTGTTTTTATAAACAAGGCCTATAGACCTATTTTAAGATAAATATTTATTTAATAATAAAAACGGCACATGACTTGTATTTTCTTTTACTGGGTTTCACCGACGATCGCCTCCTTCTCTGTTGAAATACTTGTGAAATTCTTTCTAATTTCAGTGACTGTTGCAAAACCCTACATGCAATTAGTAATATTTATGATCCACACATCTAAGAAACTAAACTGGCTATTTAAGATGTTTCATGTATCTTTATAATGTATGGTGTGCAATAAAGAGTATTAATCTAATGTAATCTAATCTAATCTAGCAAGGTATATGAAGTTTGGAGCAATGTTTCTTTTCTGTTACCCGAATCACTGTTCAAATTTTGAATCCTGCAACATAAATGCCATCGAAGACAGAAAGGGTAGGAAGAGGGTTCGAATCGGTTCGTGTAAATATATGCACAGTGCGGGACGGCCAAGAACATGCCTAGATTTATCCTGAATGCCGCCTGAAACGGCATTATTAAAGTATGCATAAGCTTTCAGAGCTAAAGTGTGCATAAGCTTTCAGAGACGACGTTGCTAGTATAAATTCCACAGAGTTATATCACTTAACTACACCAGTGGGAACAAAAGTGTGAGTGCACACTATGTTCCACCATTAAAAGGAAACTAGATAACATTCTGAATAATTATGCTTTGCCGTGTGACAGAGTTTGCACACCTTCGCCTTTAGGACCCTTTCCAGATACCCATTTGTCATAGTAACTATTCCCTGACCCTCATTTGTGATGGTTTCCTTTATATTGGAAACAATAAGGCCTGCCATTGTATTTTTTCATTGTTATTTTTCTTAATGTCTCGTGTTTCTTGTGTGCAATAATAGTAGTTTATGTGACTGTCACATAATGAGGGTTATTAAAACACGAGCCAGATTCTAAAAAACGAGCCTTGGCGAGTTTTTTAATAGCATTGGCGAGTGTTTTAATACCAAGTTATGTGCAGTCTCATACACTACGTTATCTACACTCATGTCTTCAAAGTAAGGAATCAAAGGAAAACACGTTTGACAAGCTTTGTACTATACATAAATCTAAGGTTATTAACTAAACTCATATCGAAATAAAACAAAACTTTTAATTATAAATTTATTTTTAGTTGCACTTTTGGTACCACGAAAATGAAATTAGGTTTTTTATAGAGTCAACTTTTGACATTAAAAAACAACGTTTTGTTCCGTGATCACAGCAACACTTTAAAAAAAATAACTGTAACATAAAGTGAAAAATCTGACCTTTAATGTAACTTTATATTACACTTTTTTTTTATTTTCTTTAAAGTTATGTAGGTATTGTTTAAAGCCTGTCAATATGTGTTTACCTTCTTAATTTGAAGATTATGATATGAGTGTAGATAAAGTATATTATTGTCTTATTTTAAACATAAACTATGATTTAACAGGCCAGGCTTTTAATTTAGAAATTGTGTGGAAGAGGCATCAAGGGTTCCAATGTCATTTTTGTAGTTTAGCTCTTGATGGCACTCATAAATTCCTATTTTGTGGTCACCAACGTTTAATTTGATTTGAGAAAAGAGGGTGAGAGAATACGTTTTTCTCTGCTTTTTTCCAGATTAAAAACTTGACCTGAAGGCAGCTTACATTGTACATTGGTAGTCAAAACACAGTATGTTAATTCTTTATGTGGAATTAAATTTAAAAATTTTTTATACGTCATGCATTGGTGCCCATTTCCCCGACTCTTGATAGAGAAGACGACATTTTCGTCAGCTATTTGAGGGCGGAACACCAAACAAATCACGTGCCACAGATACAGAAGCCATAGACTTGATTATGATTATTTTATTTCACAGCGCCAAAGGAAATTTCGCAAGGTGTAATAAAAATGATATCTCAACACGCTTCGGGACGTCTCCGGGCAATTTACGGTCGCGTTTATACGTCCAAGGGATTTTTATCTCGACGTCGCGGGCTATTCCCAACGGATCCTTCGGATTTGGGAAACGAGTCTCTTAATAATAATAACCTTCACACAGCACAATCACTTGTCTTGGTCTCAAACTAGGAAACCCTGAGCTTTGGTAATCAGGCAAGGACAACACAAACATAGAAATACACCCTAACTGAGGCTATTTGTGCAAATCTGCGGCGGGCCCTAGTAGGAATCGAAACCATGACCTCCGGTATGGTAGTCTGATATAATACCGCTGGTCCAACGAGGCAGCCATAAATTATATCACATCTTAAATGCATATTTGTCCAATAAAGTAATATTAAAACTGTAATGGGTATTTTATTGATATATTTGGTAGTCTACTAACCAATTGTATTCCAATGGTGCAACCTAACTCCGCGCCTCGCGCGATTCGACCTTTTTCGGGAGAGATGCCTACTTAATTTGTGCTGGTTATTCTATTGGAATGGCATTGTACTAGTATTATTTCATCATCATCATCAGCCATTTGACGCTTAATGCAGGACATAGGCCTCCCTCATGGTTTTTCTAAGCTCTCCGGTATTATGCCGCCCACATCCAGTGATTCCCCACCAGGTTGTCAGACCATCGGTTGGGGAGCCTGTCCGCGGTCGCCAGGTCAGAACTTTTTCGCGTAAGTTAGTAGACTACAAAATAGAGGCAAAGTACAACTATTGTCCTGCTAATATCATTCTATTAAAGAAGTATGTGTATATTACACTATAGGCTCTGGAGTGAAGATAGCTCCTAGTGTAACTGTACACGTTGGGAGTGACAGCAATAACATAACATTTTTATGGCATTTTGTATAGTAAAATAGAGCACCTATTTTTTTTTTGTTAAGTAAGAACATACAAATCAAAAATTCTAACCTAGTTAAAAGTTACGAGTGTTAGGAAAATCGAAGAAGAGTTTGGTAGTTACTTTTGCCTTTGACCTTGCTGAATTTGCAAAAGGATAGGATGGTAATTAATGTCGTACGAGGTATTATGTAGTAATGCACAATCCTCGGTACGCAAGATCAACTTTTCCTATCCTGTTTTTTTTTATCTCTTATGTTTTGGTTCGTAAAGGAACGGGCCGACGTTACCATGCATTTTGACAGGTCGTTTCGTCCCGCGACATCCGCACAAGGGCGTTTCCCCGACATACAAATTTAGTGTGCGAAACTCGCAGTTATCTGAGCACAGTTGACACTATTGTGTAAATCACAACCACCAACAGCCTTTGCATCTATTGTAGGAAGCGGGTGATTTTACGACGATTAGAGCATTTACGCTCGTGAATAAAAAGTAAAGACAAAATTGTACAACCACTGTGTGTTACCAGTGATGACTTATGGCACTGAAACGTGGTCTCTCACTATGGGCCTCATAAGAAAGCTCAAGGTCACGCAACGAGCTATGGAAAGGGCTATGCTTGGAATTTCTCTACAAGATCGAATCAGAAATGATGAGAGTATAAGTTGAAGTGCCAGTGGGCGGGACACATAACACGCAGAACTGATGGCCGATGGGGCCAAAAAGTTCTCGAATGGAGACCACATATCGAAAAGGGCAGCGTAGAACAATCAGCCACAAAATGGACAGATGACCTTCAAGTGGCAGGAAGACGCTGGATGCAAGCCGCTTCCACCCGTTGTTTTTGGAAATCCTTGGAGGAGGCCTATGTTCAGCAGTAGACTTCTTGTGGCTGAATGATGATGACGATAATTCGAGAGAGGACTCCTCATCCCCATACTCGGCATGTTTAGGTGACAGGCCTCTGCTGGCTGGAGTTTAAAGCCTGCCTCTCTGCGCTTTTATAAGAGAGCTCACTTTTGCTCACTTTTGGCATTCCAAGCGATCGTTGGGTGGAGCTAGCGGAAGATCGCGATGAACGGAGGCGTTTTAACACTGAGGGATGCACTATACATCACCAAGCCTGGTTCCTGCATCTGTAAATATGTGCACTCTAACCAGTCGCGTTGCAGGAAATTTAATAAAACCAGTCGGACTCGCCCACCGTGGGTGCCGTACCAATTTGTAGGGCTTGAGTTAGATTTGCTTCTATCTCAGTAATGCGGCGATATCTTCGAGCCCGGTTTTCGCTAATGCATAAGGGTGACCTCTCTTAACTTAATTCTTATGTTATCCAGTATTGGCAAACGTAGGCTTTTAAGCAATATCTGATTTAAATTCACAGAGCAAATAATTATAGGTCTGTCTCGAGTGATGCATGAGCCGCGGTACTTACATATTATAAATAGTTCAAGAATCAGGACGGACGTACAAGAAGGTAATCTTATAAGGGTTCCGTTTTTCCTTTTGAGGTTCCGTTTTTCCTTTTGACATTCCGTTTTTCCTTTTGACATTCCGTTTTTCCTTTCGAGATACGGAACCCATGGCTTAGATTATTTTAAATCAGTGACAGATTTTATTCGTTTATGATGCGTTATATTAAAGTGAAAGTAAAAGTGAAAAGCATTTATTTCCATTGTAGCACAAATGAACACAACACAAAAAAAAAAAAAAAAATTATGGTGAGAAACGGGAACACCAAAATAATAGTACCTTATACAATCAAGCGTGTACAGCGGTCGGGAGGTCGTGGGTTTGAATCCCGGCATGTACCAATGACTTTGTTTTTTCAACTTACGTACATTTTTGAAGTTATAGTAGCAATACCACTCGCTAACGCTGAAGGGAAACATCGTTCATATACCTCTCTCTGAGAGAAGGCCTGTATTATGTATATCTGTTTGTATATAGGTCTATAATGTATACGCGCTCATTTCTGTGTGGTTTCGAAGCCGCAGTTATGTAGGTAATTAGTAATTAAAAATGACATCTATTCAGGCTATTACTGTGCAGTATAGACGTTAATTAGAAACAGTGTCAATAAAACATCAATTGCTAGGCTAATATTACGCTTTGGCTTTGCATTTCCTGTAGTTTTTTCTGTCAAATTTGAACATTAGCGTCAAGTTCAAGTTTTGTCAAGTTTTCTCTATGTATATAGCTGATTCAAGATACTAGAAGAAGAAAAAAGAGCGTTTATAGTATAATTTTATCAAGTACAGCATTCATCTTTGACGCCCACTGCAGGACATAGGCCTCCCTCATTGTCTTTAACCATTAGGGGTTTGGCAGGCTGGTTGGCGATCGCAGTATGCGGTTGGAATCTCAGGAAGACGCTGCTGCCCGTCTCCTGGTAATTTATTTCCTTAGTCACCTTCTACGACATCTACGGAAGGAAGTGGAGTGCAGCATTATTATTTAATAATAGGGGTTAAAGTATGAAATTGCCGTTTTATTGCAATAGGTTCTTTGAATTGACATAGAATCTTCATGGTTTGAGGTTTTCGAATGAAACTTTTTTCAAATGGTTCCTATGATGTTCTTTTTTTAAAAAATGTGAAACATTTGAATATCGACTTTCAATTGTTTTTGTTATTCAATTTAGACAAGAAAGATGGATACTGCGAGTGATAATGAGGCACCCATTTTTCGTATTTTTTTATTTTATTGATTTGACGCAAGTGAGTCAATATTGTGGGTAAGGTAACGTTAAACCATGCCGCTAATTCCTGGGTAGTTTGACTAGGGTCGGCTTCCACTATCTCTCTTAATTCATCGTTATTCACTTGTGCGGGCGGTCTTCCTCGTGGCTCGATCTTTAAGTAGAAATTTCCATCACGAAAGCGTTTAAACCAAAATCGCACGGTGCGTTCATTAGTAGACCCCTCTCCAAACGCAGCATTGATATTGCGGGCTGTTTCTGCCGCGTTAGTTCCGCGTCGGAACTCGTATTCAAAAATCACTCGAATTTTTGCAGTATCCATCTTTCTTGTCTAAATTGAATAACAAAAACAATTGAAAGTCGATATTCAAATGTTTCACATTTTATAAAAAAATAACATCATAGAAACCATTTGAAAAAAGTTTCATTCGAAAACCTCAAACCATGAAGATTCTATGTCAATTCAAAGAACCTATTGCAATAAAACGGCAATTTCATACTTTAACCCCTAATATTTTCGTATATAAAATACAGTAATTAAAACATCGGAGAGACAGAATATTTCATCCGCCAATATTCTTTTGTTCCAGTCTACAAACAGTGATAATTACAATCCGAGATGCGGTATTCGCAGCTGTGTAGTGCCTCTACTCTAAAATCAGACTAAATATGCTATGCTGAATTAATTAGACAAACGGTTCCGAAATAAATCCTCATATAATTGAATACATAAGCAGCCTATATACGTCCCACTATAGGGCACAGGTCTTCTCTCAGGGAGAGAGTATGGGCTTAATCACCACGCCTGCCCACCGCGAATTATCTATTTCAAGCGCTGAAGTATGTGAATAGCTCAGACACTCAGGTTTCCTCACGATGTTTTCCTTCACAGTTAGCGAGTGGTATTGCTACTATAACTTCACAAATGTACATAACTTAGAAAACAAAGTCATAGGTACATGCCCGCACTGGGGATCGAACCTGGGTCTCTTGCTTCCCAGTCCGATGTTCTACCCACTAGGCTACCAAACCCATGAAATTGATTATTCCTGGATATTCATCCATTTTAAAGAGCAATCGCCCAAATTTTATAAGGTATTTTTTATGTACGCAATTGGTGAGAATTTATTTGCTTCAATAGGAGTTTTGACATTTTTAGTAAACGCAATTACTTACTATTGAAAGGAAAAAGTTCGCACCAAACTTGCGTTTACCAAAAAATTCAAAGTATCTACGTACCAAAATTATTTTGGTAAGGAATTGGATTTTTTGGCAAATACAAGGTGCGGACGGATGGACTGATGGACGAATGGACAGACAGACAAGATGATAGATGATCGGAGAAAAGATGGTCAGAGTGGAGTATTTTTCCCGCTGCCATTTTCTCCACTACAAATTCAGCCCGAAAGGAAGCAACTAACATTCAACAAACAGAATGTAAATTCTGTACGTTGAAATATTTTTTTGTTTTCTGAGTTCTGACTATTATATTTTATTATATTTTTGAAAGATGGCATGATGGGGGAAAATGCCTATACCCAGCAGTGGGCAGAGTTGGGCTGATGATGATGATGATGATATTTGTTAACAAGCTCGGCTACAAGTTAATTAAACAGAGGCTGTATAAGTGTACTTATACAGAATACAAGCCACAATACTCAATGACGAGACTGAGTTAGCGCCCTGGACTCATTTGAAAAGCCATTGTCTGCCGAATTCCGCTTTAAATGTGAGATGGTTTGGAGTCCATGGACAGAAGGTATTGTCCTGGACTTATTGAACTTAAAACAGTACTGAGGTCGATATTATTTTTGCCTATTTCATGAACCTTTTTTTCAGTCACTTAATGACAAATCTGAATGCAGAAAGGAATTGAAAATTATCAGCATTTCTCTGAACTTTAGTTTGAGAAGTAAAACGGATAATGCTGAGTTTTTGTATGCATTTCAAAATAAAAAAATCGGCCAAGTGCGTGTTGGGCCACTCGCAATGTAGGGTTCCGTAGAAAGAGGGTTTTTTTATGCTTTACAGAACTATCAACTTCGAAGTCATTTTCAATAGATTTTGTACGAAATTTTACTTTTATAAGTTTGTTGCCTATTACTCGTTAACTAGCAAAGCCTACTTAGCCGTGATACTTTTTCTTTCAAGTTCATTATATGTGCTACTACCCTGATTTTTTTCACATTTCTACAATCTCATCGTTTAGCCAGGAGAGGAGAGAACACCCTACTCTGACAAAAGTTTGCGCTTTAAAGCTTAATATTTCGCAAACGGAACCCTAAATCCAAAAATTATCTTTCTGCATCCATATTTTTTCAACGACCAATCCTACGATACCCCACATGATGGAGTAAACGAGAAAAAAAATCATCCCCACTTTTCATGTTAGGGGAGGTACAGTAAAAAAAAAAATTCCAATATTTTATTGTTTAACTTTGTCAGTGTGATAAATATGTATACACACATCAAATTACAGCTTTATTTACAGACAGACAGACAGACGGACATGGCGAAACTATAAGGGTTCCTTTTCGGACTTCGGAACCCTAAAAATGCCATTGCTAATAAGTAAGGCTCGAGCGTTATATCGTTCGCAGAACACTAAAGCCGTATACAGGCGCGTGTAACGTAATTAAACGAGTAATGCAACGTGAATCGTGTGTGTGGACGGTACTACGAGCGAGCGTTACAAGTAATGCGCATTGCCACTCTCCTGGGTTGAACGTTTGAAGAGTTTTTTCATACAATTTGACGCGGGCCCCTCATGGTGGTCGGAAAGCAAATAAGAGATCCAATGGCAAATTAGCCTTCTTACACCTAGTGCCTCACGCAAGATCTTCTGACTAGTGTCATTGAGATGCCTCATAACTTTAAAAACCTATTTAGAGGCTGAAAATTCCACCCATGCCGGGACTTGAACCGGCGACCTCTGGCTAACCGTGCCAGCGCTCTCCGAACTGAGCTAATGAGCGAGTGGTGGCATCGGCGAAATTTCGAGCCTCTTTACAAACTTCTCTGTATTACGTACAGGCAGCGACATCTGGCCGAAGCAATTTACATCATTTGCAGCCACGAGTAACCCACTTTGCAGTTAGGTTTTTACGTCGGAATGATATCTCTGTACCTACATGATTTTATCTTTTTTTTTTTTTTTTTGTTGCACTAACCCGTGCTGATGCCGGCATGGGTGGAATTTTTAGCCTATAAATAGGTTTTTAAAATTGTCTTCAGCACGGGTTAGTGCAAAAAAAGAATATAATGTGTCATAATATCACTATCTCTTGAAATATCATATGGCTATCTTAGAGAATTAGTTGTTGTTGAGAGAAGGCAGATTTTAGACGCATTTTACGGGGTGTGTCACTAAGACCGGCGGCATGTCTAAGCTGTAATTCCAAATACCAGTGTTCCACAGTCACAGGCATGGGCTTCATCATAAAATACAGCTAGCTCATGTTTGTTCTCGACGTGTTAAACCTCTTGGAAAGTTGTAGAAAATTAATGCACGGATGTTTTCCTTTATGAGATAAACTTTCGTGCATGGGTCAAAGTGGCATAAAGAGCCGTGGAGAGAGCCATGCTAGGCCTCAGACTAGTAAATTGAGTACGTCGGAACGTCGGACGAAGGTTGATGATATTGGTGACCGAGTCTCGAGTCTGAAGTGGCGATGGGCGGGAAGACGGCAGGTGCACCAGGAAAGTAACGGAGTGACGGCTGAAAACCGGGCGGCGGTCAGCCGGTAGACCAACAGCCCGATGATCAAACCATATGGGCAGGTCGGCAGCAGGATGCGCATGGTGAGACACTGCGAAAGATGGCGTGATGGGGAAAGGCCTATACTCAGCAGTGGGCAGAGATGGGCTAATGATGATGATGATGATGGCCTGACAAATTAAAGACCGGCCTAGTGCGTATCGGGCCACACGCAGTGTGGGGTTCCGTAGAATGAGTGGGTTTTATCTGCTTTATAGAACTAACAACTTCATCAGCGTAATGTTCTATAGATTTTGTACGAAGTTTGCCTTTTATAATTTGTTCGCCTACTTTCTTTAAACACGATCAAACCTCGATTTGTGTCCTCTAAACGTATCTATACAGTTTCATTGCGATCCGGTATATCGTTTCTGTGGCGCCGGATTAAGAATAGCGTCACTCCATTTCCTTCCGTGGATGTCGTAGAAGGCGACTAAGGAAATAAATTACCAGGAAACGGGCAGCAGCGTCTTTCTGAGATTCCAACCGCATACTGCGATCGCCAACCCGCCTGCCAAGCGTGGCGATTATGGCAAAACTCTTCATGGTTAGAAAACTATGAGGGAGGCCTCTGTCCTGCAGTGGGCGTCAAATGGCTGATGATGATGATGATATCGTTTGTAAATAAAAACCAAATCACGTTAGTATGGGAATTGCTCTTTGAAGGGGCTATAGAGGTATTATTTAGACCCCACAACTCCAGACTGGATAGTCGGATAGGATTATCTTACCCCCTTGTTCTTTACGTTCATTGCGTGCGAGTTTCGAATAAAACAAGCCTTAAGGTATTTATCACGTCCCGAGAGGACGCAACAAAAGGCCGAAATTCCCGCTCTAAGAGCACATAAACATTGTCACAGTACTAAATTATATTCAAGCGCGCGAATATCAGAGTTTATTTCAAAGAAACCCGTCGTTTGGCTCGACACGCCGGCGGCACAGAGGCCTGAGCTAGACAGAGGACAAACAACCTTAGTGGTGTTGGTTCCAAGATGGAACTCATATTGGAAGTATTTTTTTTGTCCGAAGCAGAATTTGTTCCTAGCTTAATAGGCTAGTGAAGCCATTCGCTTCTGCCGTGAATTTTACCTATCACACTTACGTTTGTACCGTGTACATTGGACATAGAAAGTTATAGCAGAGAGTATGGACAGTCCAATAATAATTAGACACTAGGTTACAGAAGATTATTATATCATCCCTTTATATCATACTTATGTAAACCAAAGTATAGCAAATTTAATTTTAATTTTGAATTTTTGGATCCCACTGACATGCATAGTTTTAACATTAAATGCAATTTTACTAACCACCTATGGATTGTTTTATCCGAAATAAAGTTATACAATAGAGCATAATTATGCACACTGACGCTCTGACTTTGTCTTGTTTTATGTTGTATTTATATGACTGGTTTTTCCTTTTTACTTGTTTATGTTACTTGTATGCCTTTTTTTCTTGTGATGTGTTAATTTGTCCCAATAAATGTCTTTTTCACCTCACTAGCTCGTAAAAGCTCTGTTTATCATTCGAAATCTGCGTGGAAAATCGCACTTTATCCGCTAGCGTGGAAAGTGTTTTTAAAATTCGAATATTTTTATTCAATAAAGGTTTCGTACAATAAATTACATATATATAGAACCTCATTGGTTTCGTAATAGTTTATATTCTCTGCAGCCAGTCCATTGATGATTGAAATGCAAATACTTATTTCATGTCATGCGCCAGCCTCATTTAAAGAATCGCACTGGCCGGCAAGAAAATTTGATTAAAAAAAAAATTTAACTTTCAATATTACCAATTGTAGTAATTTTATTTTTAATTTTTGAAATAAATAAACAGTAATTTAATATTTATTAAAACTGTTTTTCTTGCACCTAACATTTTCCTCGCTTTAGTGAGGTGAAAAGTTGTGTGTTGCGCTCGGCAGCAAAGTTATTTAGCGTCTCGTACCTTTGAAACCCTCGCTACGCTCAGGATTCTAGATTTGAACCACTCGCTTCGCTCGTGGCTCAATCCTAGAATCCTTCGCTTGCTCAGGTTTCAATACAAGGTACTCGCGACAAAAATTAACTTTGCAGCCTTGCATAACAAATAACTATTTTCTTCTTCTTCATACCATGGACATCTTTTTGCACCAGCGCATCAATTTTGACCGAGCTCAAAGCCCAGACCAGGCTCCCCATTTTGGATCCTGAAATTCTTTGGTCGCATCGCTATGAAATTCAGTGCCAAGAAAAACTGATGGTTTCAGGCAAAATCAGAAGTTTCACTACAATTCATCGCCGAGCTACAGAAAAACTAAGTCTAAGCACCGCATCATCCTATACCATGACAACGCAAGCTCACGTAGCGTTCGTCACACGATTCAATATTTGAAGCAGAAAAACGTTAAAAGGTTTCGTAATGGCGAGTAGAACCACTCACTCTTTTGAAGATAACGATACTATGTGCATTCTACATTTTGATAAAGCTTTAATCAAAATAGTCGATAGTTCTATAAAAATCAATACGTGCGGTGTCAACCAAGGCGCGGGTTTCCTCACGATGTTTTCCTTCAGGGTCAGGATGATATAGGTGCTGGTGAAGCCCACTCCATCTAAAAAACAATGTCCCAGGCACTGCAGCGTCCGAATGGTCCCTTCACCGATCTAGTGTGAGTGATGGTGCCACTGGATGCTGTATAAATCATCTCATTACTTATATGCAGAGACCTATAAAAATATTTTGTGGGAGATAAATGTCTCACATTTTTGTAGGTCTCAGCTTGATTTACTTCTACATTTACAGAAACAAAGGCATTTTATTTATGCTCCGACTGTTTATTTGATATTTATTTTATAAGCTAAAGTATATTTCATAAAATTAAAGTATTTCTTGTTTCAACAGAACAAAAATGGTTTTATTAGTTTTCTAGACAGTCATCTTCTGTCCGGCTGCACACTTTGTCTCGGCAATATCTTGGAAAACGTAAATTATGTACAAAATATTGTTAAGCGTCCCGCTCGAGCTTACCGACACCATTTTGTGTTATCAAACGTGTGGCATGGGCGGTTTTAACCGACTAAAAGCAGGCAAAACTAGTTTATTACGCTCTATTGTATGTTACGCTTTAATGACTCTCGAAAAAGTCCACAAGAATGTTATATTAGTTTCTTAAAAGACAACACTTTTCAAATGTGACTAGACCATACGTTACTAAGGTTCGCTGATATCGACAAACATAGGTAGATAATAAAACACCAATACGTAGATTTCAAGTAGATGGAATTAGTTGTGGAACGCAGAACTGATGGCCGATGGGGTCGAAAAAATGGAGACCACATATCGGCAAGCGCAGCGTAGGACGACCAGCCACAAGATGGACAGATGACCTCATCCAAGTGGCAGGAGGACGCTGGATGCAAGCCGCTTCCAAACCGGTCTTTTTGGAAATCCATGGAGGAAGCCTAAGTCCAGCAGTGGACTTCTTGTGGCTGAATGATGATGACGATGATGATGAAAATTAGTTGTATCCTAATAGACAATAAAGCAATTTACAAACAGAGATTACATAATATTACAAGAATTTTCTTATTCGTACCGGCAGGCCCCAAACTAGCCCTTCCCAGTTAGACCAAGTTAACGAACAATAGCCGACAAACTTATAAAGGGAAAACTTCGTATAGATTCCATTGAAAATAATGAAGTTCGTGGTACCAACAAAAACCCATTTTTTGAAGTCCGCATTTTATGACGGCAGTCCATAGTCTGCAAACAGAGATTACATAATATTACAAGAATTTTCTTATTCGTACCAGCAGGCCCCAAACTAGCCCTTCCCAGTTAGACCAAGTTAACAAACAACAGCCGACAAACTTAGAAAGGGAACACTTCGTATAGATTCCATTGAAAATAATACTGATGAAGTTCGTGGTACCAACAAAAACCCATTTTTTGAAGTCCGCATTTTATGAGACGGCAAACTATGGAGCCCTTCACTGCGCGTGGCCCTACATGCACTTGACCGGTTTTTAATAATTTCATCTGACTACTTATGTTATATACTAGGCGAGGGAAATTACTTCATTGGTTTTCATGAAAAAAGGGAGCCACATTTACACAAGTGTCAAACTATTTATTTTTCTTATTTATTTTGTTAGTGTGGCGAGCACATGTCAACTCTGCGCGCGCACTATAAACTCCAACATTCCTACATCGCGCAAGCAAAATGTTTCACATGACATACGATAAATATAACGTCCGACGAACATCAGTTGGGCCGGCCGTCCTCAGGGGCGTCAATTCTCTTAAGTTGCACGATCTGCCTGGCGGGAAATTTCCCTTCATAGTGGAAGAGCACGATCACCCGCTCTTCCCTATATTAGGATTATCACTCTTTTTTATTTATTAAGTCCCACTGCAGGGCATAATTACCAGGCAGTTACAAGCGTGGACGTATGTGAACATCATAGACACTCAGGTTTCCTTACGATGTCTTCCTTCACAGTTAGCGAGTGGCATAGCTACTATAAGTTATTTCGTTTTCTGTGTTACTCCGAATTATATCTAATTAAATATTAGTAATTAATAGCCAATTGAACATAATTTGGAGATAACGACTGTACCTATCGTAATTAGCAAAACCGAGTTATTTCTTTTTCACCACATTACAGAGTAATGCAAAAGTGCTGCAAACGGTTGTTGTAAATCCCGTTATACGAGCGCATAGCTGCCTCTGTACGACTTTTGCGCTCGCAGCAACGTGAGAATTTCTCATTGTTTCAAAGCGGGATTGTGTCCGCTTCCATATTTTTAATGGTCTATAAAGATTTTTTATTGTTTCAGAAAGCTCCGCGTTTTACGAGGAGGTTATGTTGATTAATACTCAGGCTAATGCGAGGACGTGAAAAGTTTGTTCGATAAAATAATTAAGCCAATCCGCAGTGATAAACAAGATGGGCGGTAAGTGGCCGGATAAGCTTACCAATACTTATAATAATAATAACTTCCACACAATACAAATACTAGGATACCCTGTGCTATGGTAACCAGGCGAGGAAATTGGCACATAGCCACTTAGTCACAACGATAATATTAAATGAAATTTAGGCATAATGCGACTTTGGCTCACTGTGTTTTAGGTATACCGAGCGAAAAGGCATTTGTGAAGTTATAGTAACAGTACCACTTGCTGACTGTAAAGGAAAACATCGTGAGGAGACCTGAGTGTCTGAGCTGTTTGCTTCTCTCAGCGCTTGAAAATGCCAATCCTCGGTAGGTACGCGTGGTGACTAAGCCTATACTCTCTCTCTCTCTCTCTCTCTGAGAGAAAGCCTGTGCCCAGCAGTGGGACGTTTATAGGCTACATAAAAAACTGAAAATAAGAACTTAAGATTGGAAAATTGGATCGGTCGTAACGTGGCTCTAGAAAGTGCGAGCAAGCAAGTGAAAGTTTTGTTGAAGATTAGACTTCGGGAGAAATTATGATAAACTAGCTGAAAAACTTCGTACCGCCCACCGAATTTGTTTATGCGATTCTTGCACAACGCCATCATTTTTAAAACACAACGTTCGCTCGCATAACGCCATCTATTTTAAACTTAAAATGAATATTATCCCACGGGAACGCATTACCGAAATTATCAAGTATGCTATGTCTCAATTCAGGTCTTTGTCTATCTGTAGGCCAAGTTTCATGTAAATCCGTTGAGCTGGTATTGCGTGATTGAGTTACAAACATCCAAACATCTTCACAAACTTTCACATTTATAGTATTTGTAGGATTAAATTCAATTCAATTATTTATTGCTAAGTGTAAATCATCATCAACCCATTATGTCCCCACCGAGGGGCACGGGTCTCTTCCCTGAGGAAGGTATAGGCCATACTCCACCACGGGGGCCAAGTCCGGATTGGTGGAGGCTTGTAGACTAGTGGCTCGTCTACTGTCAGAAATTGTCAAGCCGCCCTAAGGCCTCTGACTTGGCTTAACGACTGCCATCTATCGACGGCAGCCGGCACCAACAGCTTAACGTGCCTTGCGAAGCACGGAACCGCTCGGAAAAATGCCACTAGTGTTAGGCATAGACGGCGACCCATCCATGCACTGAACGCGCCCAGTGTTGCTTAACCTTCGTGATCGTTTAAGATCACTCAGGCAGCCGGGGCTACGAGCGATCCTCGTAGCCCCGGCTGTAAATATGTGGTAGGAATACATTTTATGGTAACTTAGGACTCAGTCACCCTTTACAGGTATTGCGAAATGGATGATACTTATATCTAACATCTTAACATAAACATTGTTCGTCTAGGTACAATTTTTAAGCATAAATCTACAACAGTAGTAACAAAACAATTGTCCAATTATGTGTAAAGATTTTAAAGCAGTAACATTCCTATACCAGTCAGAACATTCACTGCAGGCGCCTATATCGGTGACGGGTAATCCGTCCGCTCATTGCCCCGAGCAAAATTATTGCTCATCGCTTTGTTAGCGTTGGTACAAACTACAGACAAACAGAAAGTCGGTGGAAACTCATGTAACTTGATTAGGTTGCGTAAGGACCTCAGAACTTTGTTCTGAGGTAAGGACGGTAGGTGGACATTTCATATATCCTTTTCGTTGCACTAAGCCATCGCTCGTAGCCCCGGCTACCTGAGTGATCTTAAACGATCACGAAGGTTAAGCAACACAGGGCGCATTCAGTGCATGGATGGGTCGCCGTCTATGCCTAACGCTAGTGGCATTTTTCCGAGCGGTTCCGTGCTTCGCAAGGCACGTTAAGCTGTTGGTGCCGGCTGCCGTCGATAGATGGCAGTCGTTAAGCCAAGTCAGAGGCCTTAGGGCGGCTTGACAACTTCTGACAGTAGACGAGCCACTAGTCTACAAGCCTCCACCAATCCGGACTTGGCCCCCGTGGTGGAGTATGGCCTATACCTTCCTCAGGGAAGAGACCCGTGCACCTCGGTGGGGACATAATGGGTTGATGATGAACCCGTGCTGAGGACAAATTTTAAAAACCTATTTAGTGGCTAAAAATTCCACCCATGCCGGGACTTGAACCCGCGACCTCTGGCTCACCGTGCCACCGCTCTCTCAATTGAGCTAACTGAGGTGGACATTTTGTTTATGCATAGGAGTTGCACAAACGCGTCGATTTCACTTCTGTGCCGCTTCAAGTAAAAAAAGACTACGAGCGTGCGCGTAGACATCATCATCATCATCAGCTATTTGACTTCCACTGCAGGACATAGGCCTCCTTCGCAGTTTTCATAACCATGAGCGGTTTTGCCCTCTCATGGTTATGAAAACTGCGAAGGAGTTTGTTTGTGGCTTGGTGATCGACCGAAGAATTTTTTTTTTCATTGTTGTCGCTACTTAGCCCACAGGATCCTCTTAATCAATACGCTTGCAAACCGAGAATGAAGCCTCTACTGCGATCACCAACCCACTGCCTAGCGTGGCGATAACGGGCTATTTACCCCCTCATGCTTAGCACGTCTTTGGCTTTGGGAGACGCAGTAGAATTGGACAAATATGGACGAACGTTGGGTGACACTGACACAGCGGTGGTAGCCTAGTGGGTAGAACATCGGACTCGGACGCGAGAGACCCAGGTTCGATCCCCAGTGCGGGCATGTACGTATGACATTGTTTTCTAAGTTTTGTACATTTGTGAAGTTATAGTAGCAATACCACTCGCTAACGGTGAAGGAAAACATCGTGAAGAAAGCTGAGTGTCTGAGCTATTCTCATACCTCAGCGCTTGAAATCGCCAATCTGCGGTGGGCACGCGTGGCGATTAAGCCTTGACTCTCTCCCTAAGAGAAGGCCTGTGCCGTACAGGGAGACGTATATAGGCTGCTTATTTTATGTTAAACATAGCTCATGACGTCAACGTGACAGCAGTGATATTATACTTTCAGCTGTAATTATTTTGTGAAGCAACGCTAAGTGCTCATTTGAATTATTGATTTGTCGTATTTGCGCTGCTTTTATGAAAAGTGAAGTTGGTTTCAGTTCATCAATAAAGCTATCAATGTTACTGATACTGACAGGGTGACTTTTAATTCGTTCACCATACTTTGAGGGAATGCTCTTTTCGTTGTGAAAAACAGTATTATTTATGCCATACATACATAAACTCACGCCTATATCCCCGAGGAGTTGGCAGAGACCAGGGACTGCCACTTGCCACGATCCTGACAGATCACTTTCGCTAATGTTTCCTTAGCTGCTCGTGGGAAGAAGACGAATATTTTAAAAGAAAACGTATCGAAGGTTGGTCGCCGCGCCTCACGCCGGATTACTCGAGGGGGAAAACGGACTTTGGACACACGCTTTGCTACGATATTATTTATGACTTATCAGTAAGACACCGAGGGGCGCCGGATTAAGAATAACGACACCGTGTGGCGCCGGATTAAGAACAGCGTCACTTCATTTCCTTCCGTGGATGTCCTAGGAAGTGACTAAGGAAATCAATTACCAGGAAACGGGCAGCAGCATCTTCCTGAGATTCCAACCGCATACTGCGATCGCCAACCCGCCTGCCGAGCGTGGCAATTATGGCAAAACCCTTCATGGTTAGAAAACCATCCTGAATAATATCCTGCAGTGGGCGTCAAATGGCTGATGATCAAGATAATGATGGTCATCAGTAAGACATATTTAAAACATATTTGTAATTGTAATAATTGTAATTGCCTCCCTCGGTTTTTATAACCATGAGGGGTTTTGCCATAATCCCCACGCTCGGCAGGCGGGTTGGCGATCGCAGTATGCCGTTGGAATCTCAGGAAGACGCTGCTGCCCGTCTCCTGGTAATGTATTTCCTCAGTCGCCTTCTACGACATCCACGGGAGGAAATGGAGTGACGCTATTCTTAATCTGGCGCCACACGGAATCGACATAGGTATTACTTGTTTATTTTTCCCACCCTTTCGTCCAGTAGAGAGTCAATCCCTATCAGAAACAGAATTGAATGGCATCGCAATCAAGAGTATAAAAACCATAATAATCCAGTTACAGAAAAAACTTTATTTTTACAAAATGATAGGTTATATTCTTTTTATTGCACTAACCCGTGCTGCGAACAATTTCAAAAACCTATTTAGAGGCTAAAAATTATGTACGTAATACAGAGAAGTTTTTAAAGAGGCTCGAAATTTTATTGACGCCTGCACTTGCCCATTAGCTCAGTAACCGTGCCAGCGCGGTTAGCCAGAGGTCGCGGTTCAAGTCCCGGCATGGGTGGAATTTTCAGGTTTTTAAAAATGTTAGGTATTCAGAACTGCTGGTAGACACTGGTCATTATAATAAAGTTTTTTTTCTGTCGCCTTAAATATTTTAATAGTGCTGGTATATTCATATTTTCTTTCCTATTTCACTTGACATCCCATTCAAAATTATAGTAAAGAAAATCAGAAATACACAATTTTGGGATGCGACATCCATCATATTGGTTTTGTTAGGTTAAAATACTTATCTCACCCGGACTACAATACTGAATTTCGATTTTTATGAGTAAGGCATCAAAATCGGATGAGTAGTTTATTCGCTACGACGGGACAGGCGTAAATACAAATATACACATGTGGTGCCTCCGATGGGCTGGTAAGCTTTCAAATTGGACTGTATCTAACCTCTTGGTTGCGGGCACAGACACGTGAACCTGAGCTGCTATGAAAAGGGGGTATGAAGCTGCTCAGGGGGGAGGGGTGGAAAAAGGATAGCACGCACCTGGTGAAGCTCCTGGACAGCATGAGCAGGGGGTACTCCAAGGTGTTGGTGGCAGGTAGCCGCGTGGTAGCCAAATGCTGCAAGGGCGGCGGCGGCCAGCAGTAGCTGACGGCGGCGGTAGTTCAAACACTCCACAATAGTCTTTTGTTTCCAATCCAATGTTCACAACACAAAATAACAAGAAAAATATGGGGTTTGAAATGTTTCTCTAGCTTCCGATATTTTTGCGTGCGGTGCGGGCGCGGCGGCAAAAACCAACTGCCAATCGTTGCGCTCTTCTGTTATTGGTGCGTGCGGGCTAAGGAGGGGGTGAGGAAGGATCACGTGACTGTGCTTGCTATTTGGCGCAACCAACATGCATACATACACTGCTGAAATCATAACCCTTCCTTTTGCTCTCGGGTAGTAAAAAAATATGTTTGAAATGGCAGTTTTATGTCTGACTGCACCATTTTTTCTAAACATAAATGTTCTTGACATAAAATTAAAAAAAACGACTAGATTTTTTACACCATTTTTTGTCAATAAGTGCAGTTTACTAGTTACTAGCTCAAAAAGTTAAAAATGGTCTTCTAAGAATTCTCTCAGTAGGTGCAAATGTAATGTTAAGGTAGTTCCCCTGGCTGCCTTAACTCAAATTAACACCGTTCAAAATTTATTCTGTGCCGGATATGAAGAATCACGTACCCAAAATACGTCACAAAATCCTGCCATTAGTCACGCAAAATACTCGCGCACAAAAATACACATAAGCCTCGGACGTTTCGTCCATACATAACCAGAATGTTATATATGTGGATGGGTGGAAACATTCATTTCGCGTCACATATTCTGACACCGACCACGGTACACGGGAGTGGGTGATGGGCTATTTAGTGGCTTGGCTGTCACATATTCAGATCAGAATATAAATTCTACTTAATATTATAATAGGTAAATGGGAAATTCTAATTTTGTAAATATTCCAAGCGTCTACCTGTCACCGTTATAAATATCGAGCAGAAAAAAAAAACTTTTTGTATAGTATCTGTTGTTATAGCGGTCACAAAAATACGTCTTCTACGAAAATGTCAACCGCCTAGCTATCGCGGTTCATGAGATACAGCCTGGTGACAGACAGACAGACGGACAGTGTAGGGCCCCTTTTGGCACCCTTCAGGCACGGAACCCTAAAAACAGACAAATAATCTTTGATTGTCTGCTCATAAATTACTTTTTAGGGAAATGGAGAGGTCAATGGACTAGGTTGCATCATGGACAGTCACTATTTTATTGCTAATATAAATTTATTCCAAAAACTAAGGAAGTCGCTGAAGAAAAGTAGACTAAAGTAAAAAGGAGAGTAACTCTTTGTTATCTTCGAACTAAAACTTTTGTAAGCACTACACAACTCTTTAATAGCTGTTTATTGCACACAAGGAATTTAAAGAGATAAGGTACTTAATACCTAGTATATGCGACTTATCTAAAATACTCGCACCGTGTGAACAGTTATGAAGACTATTTTAACCTAACAAAGAGAACACTACTTCTTTCGGTACTATAAATGCTCAGCCCTTTGTGGGTGGCTCACCTACGCGTGATTTAGGGCTTTATGTCTGTGCCACAGCGAGGAAAAAGAGCGGGTTATTTATGCAAATGTCTGGTTTTGACTTTGATGATGTCAAAAGCTTTGCATAGTGGGGAAAAGTGAGCTGCGAGAGCCTATTTTCAGGAGCCTATTTTTAGTAGCAGATCACTCATTCGTTCATATAAGCCAGTAATGTTAGCACCGTTCGACCGTTTTGTTTGTTTTGTAACCTACTTATGACCCACCGCAGGGCAAAGGCCTTTTTTATCCGACTGCGGCGGAGCCCAAAAGGAGGGTAATGTGTTTGGCTCGTATTTGTATGTATGTTCGCTCATAACTCCTTAACAAATGGTTAGATTTTGACAAATAAGATCTCCATCGATTCATAGTGTTTGCGCAAGTGTGATAGGCGATATGAAAATGGCGTAAATCCTAAAAAATAAAAAATAAATTCACTAAAATTAAATAAATAAAAAAAAACTGAATTAAAAGATAACCCACAACCCGACTGCTGAACATTAACTTCTAATCAGGCGGCCCCAAGTTCTACATTAAAGAAGAAGAAGAAAGACATTTATTGGGACAAATTAACAGATCACAAGGAAGAAAAGAAAATTGTCCTCAGCACGGATTTCTTTTTTGCACGCCTACCTCATTTTTTGCCTCTCCTGTACCTCCTGCAGGTTGACTGGTATAAAATACCATTATCATTAAGTCCACCTTTTATACACTGTCTTTGTGCAATAAAGAATTAATTCTTTGGAGTGCCCTTTCTTACTTAGAAGAGCGCAGCGGCCTTCTGATACGAAGGTCCAGTGTCAGTTGGCCCGAGAGGATCAGTGCCGATGTTAGGGACACCGAGCGGTACGCTCTTATGGACTTTTGCGCCACAGATTTGAAATGCTCAAAACCCTTTTGCAGCGAGTCTACCTGACAGCGTATCATCAGCTTCACTGCTGCCACACACCAAGCGCTTGCCGCGTAAAGCACGATTGGCTCTATCACTGAATCCCGTGTTCAAAACACTTGGGTTGGGATGGGAAGTCCTTGAATTCACTGCTCAAGACCGCAACAAAGGAGATCTTATACAGACCCTATGTCCCTGATGAGGGACAAAGTTAGTAAATTGCGAGTCGGACGCGCTCACCAAGAGTTTATCTGACACTGCATAATTATCCACAACGGTGGTAGCCTAGTGGGTAGAATGTTGGACTCGGAAGCGAGAGACCCAGGCTCCTATGCGGTTTCCTATGACTTTGTTTTCTAAGTTGTGTACATTTGTGGTGTTATAGTAGCAATACCAGTCGCTAGCTGTGAAGGAAAACATCGTGAGGAAACCTGAATGTCTGAGCTATTCACAAACCTCAGCGCTTGAAATCGCCAATCCGCTGAGAGAAAGCCTGTGCCCCACAGTGGAACGTATATAGGCTGCTTATTATTATTACATAATTATGTGTTTCGTATGGAGCGAAAATGTGTTTTCTTTTTTCTGCCCCGTCGGTCTAGCGGTGTCACTTCCATGCCAGAGGTTGTCGATTCGATTCGCTCGATTCTGACTGGGGCCGCCGTACATTTGTACAAATGACCTCAGTCTCCGTATCACAGGGTATCCTAGTTTAGAATCAGGACAAGTGAGCGTGCTGTGTGGAAGTTAATAATAGGGGTTAAAGTATGAAATTGCCGTTTTATTGCAATAGGTTCTTTGAATTGACATATAATCTTCATGGTTTGAGGTTTTCGAATGAAACCTTTTTCAAATGGTTTCTATGGTGTTCTTTTTTTAAAAAATGTGAAACATTTGAATATCGACTTTCAATTGTTTTTGTTATTCAATTTAGACAAGAAAGATGGATACTGCGAAAATTCGAGTGATTTTTGAATACGAGTTCCGACGCGGAACTAACGCGGCAGAAACAGCCCGCAATATCAATGCTGCGTTTGGAGAGGGGTCTACTAATGAACGCACCGTGCGATTTTGGTTTAAACGCTTTCGTGATGGAAATTTCGACTTAAAGAACGAGCCACGAGGAAGACCGCCCACACAGGTGAATAACGATGAATTAAGAGAGATAGTGGAAGCCGACCCTAGTCAAACTACCCAGGAATTAGCGGCATGGTTTAAAGTTACCTTACCCACAATATTGATTCACTTGCGTCAAATCAATAAAATAAAAAAATACGAAAAATGGGTGCCTCATAATCACTCGAATTTTCGCAGTATCCATCTTTCTTGTCTAAATTGAATTACAAAAACAATTGAAAGTCGATATTCAAATTTTTCACATTTTTTAAAAAAAGAACATCATAGAAACCATTTGAAAAAAGTTTCATTCGAAAACCTCAAACCATGAAGATTCTATGTCAATTCAAAGAACCTATTGCAATAAAACGGCAATTTCATACTTTAACCCCTAATACATTTCAGAAATTCTAACAAATTTAAACGGAAATGGCGAAAAAGTCGCGCTAAGTAGGTTCGTAAGAACACCAGGCATTGTACAGCGGGTCATTTATTCAAAACATCCAGCGACATGGGTAACTTTTAACATCAGCGACACAAAGCACCTTATTATCAAGGGATTAACCCTTATTTACTTTGGAGTCCATTTACTAAGGGCCCCGAGAGATTGACAAACTTTTTGTTTAATGCTCCACGCTGTTACGTGTAAGGACCACGGAATAATGGTTCTTAAATAATAGTGCGTAGGAAGGCCTCTGATCTACGAAAAATAATCTTATTATAGCGGCAACAGAAATACATAATCTGTGAATTTCAACTCTCTAGCTATCACGGTTCTTGAGATACAGCCTGGTGACAGACAGGCGGACGGACGGACGGACGGACAGACAGACAGCGAAGTCTTAGTAATAGGGTCCCGTTTTTACCCTTTGGGTACGGAACCCTAAAAACAAGGAGCGGATTTTAAAAAAAAAATACTTCGTGATGTGTAGTTGTAAAAGTCATTTGCTTTGATTCGTAGGTATTGATTAGTTATGTGCCACATGCTGTTTATTTTTATTGTGTAAGTTGCAGACTAGCACACAGCAAAGGACAAAGAGAGAAAATCGATTTTCAAACTTAGACAGCGTTAGGATTTCTTTTCCTAATGAAACCTTTGCGAGGAAGCCTTGTTTTCCCATTTCTGTGTGATTGAAAAACATTGATAACTAATAGGTAAAATAAACAAATTAGTAGCAGCACGCTCTCTCTCTCCCAAATCGGCTCTCTTGTACCTAGCCGTAACTGAAATATCTCCAAAAATACTAGTTTGGCTATCCACAATGCAGTGCTAATTCCAACACTTATGTATGGTAGCGAGACTTGGGTATGGCATAATAATCAAGATAGAACGAAAAGTGCACTAAAAATCAGGCCCTTGATAAGTATGTACGGTTTTACTTTGAATAATAGGACACGAAATAGAGTGATTAGTGAATTTTGTGTAATGAAACGTTAGGATTGAGAAAGATACCTACAAAAGAGAAGATGAAGGAAGAAATGCGAGCGAATGTGGGAGGGGTGGTAGTCAGTGATATCTGTCTATCCATCAGTGATAGTTAAAAACATTGGCGTCCAACTAGAGCTAAAAAATTACCCTACTTCCGTTTGTCGGATAGCGGGCGGGCTTGTCAATTGTGTTACCAATCGCAGCGAGGTAAGTACTACCCGGCAAAATATATATTATGCACCTGCCTCCGTCAGCCTCCGTCAGACCGCCATCTGGATAGATCTCTTCAACTACAGCCATTTGACGCCCACTGCAGGATATAGGCCTCCCTCATGGTTTTCAAAATTTCAAAAAGTGTTGTGCCGCCCGCATCCAGCGACTCCCTGCTATCGTAACCAGGTCGTCAGACCATCTGTCCCACGCCCAGTGTTACTCTATGGAGCCCCTTAAATATACATCTGCCTCATTTGTCAACTTACCTGCTCCATCCTTCCTATCTCCAAGTAAACCATCCGACAATGTGCCTTGGTAATTGTTCCCAGTACAATAGGAACAAAGGCTAGTGCGTGACGCTTTCGTGATTTAGTGAAGTCTACTTCACGCCTTTCTCTGGCTATCCGCTTCCCCATACAACTTGTACTGACGTAGGTGTCACCATAAGTGGTGCGGAGGAGTTGAAGAGACCTAAAGGAGAACGCAGACCCGACCGCACTGCACGCGCCGCAGTCGCAGCAGTCATCGCTTTTGTTAATGACCTCGCACACTAAATGCTGATAATGTTTTTTTTTGCCGTTACCCACATTTCGGCTGATATTGTGTTTTCTGGTGACTGTTGTATTTTGTTTTGTAATTTTATATTTTTGAGTATTGTGTCGTCAAATAGGTAAATATATCTTTCTTTCTTTATCTTTCACACCTGTCCTGCGCCGCAGTCCCCGCAGTCGTCGCCGTCGTCGCACGCATCGCATCGCATCGCATTTCCTGGCATCGGCTAGCGCCGGCCGCAGCGACGTCATCAGTCGCGGCGTGGGGAGTTCATCCGCTTCAGGAGCTCTATTTTTGAATCACTCGTATCGCATCGAGCGCTCGATTTCTACTGATTTTCGTTCGACATCTGAAATCCCGTATTTTTGAATCACTCGACTGCAACGAATGGTCCTTACCACTCGTCTCGCATGGCGATCGGTAGATTAATTGTCAAAAAACGATTTCGACATTTCGTTAGAACAAACACAAACCAAAATGACAGTAGTGTTTTGTTTGTAACAAAAGACAAAGATTTTTTATTTAAACAGCCAATAAAACAAAGTATTACGTTCCGTTTCTGTTACGGTAGTTTCCGGTTTTTTTAATTTCTGCGTGGAATGGATAAAATACAATACTTCAAATTGTACTGGCAACACTTCAGGCGAACGATTCAAAAATACGGAAAAACGACATCATGCGACTTAGAAGACGAGTGTGACTTAAGTCGCATTCGACGATACAATTTCATACGAGTGATTCAAAAATAGGTCTCCAGGTAATGCGGTGACTTCAACGCGGGTGGGTGTGCGAGGTTGCACAGCTTCATATTAAGAATTCGAATGTGGCGACTGCGGCGCGTGCGGTGCGGCCAGGTCTGCGTTCTCCTTAAGTTAACACCTGGTTGGCGGTCTGTGTGGCTCAACTTATTATATTAGAGTCGAGGTATCCTAATCATGACGTCAGTTAAACTTCAACATCTATTATCCATTCAACATTATCCATTTAGATAAAATTGTAAGTAAGCGGATCAGGACAAAAGCCTAAATAGTTTGAAGCATATGTGCAAAGTTCTGCATTAACTCTAGACACCTAACCCTCTCACCTACCCCATAATACCTAATCATTCGTCAATTCGACGATCATTTTTTGAAATTTTAAGTTTTAATTAAAGTTTTTTTGTACTGAGATTGTTAATAACATAATTTGTTATTATTTATCACATACTATTATTTTATTATTTTCTGTTTAAAATGGCACGCGTTTTTACGGATCAAAACCGACATTCTTCTCAAAAATTGTATTAAAACAGAAATTGAAAAAAAAAAAATGTTGTTCACTTTAAGGGCAAACATAAACTGTAGCTAATAGAAAATAAAATTTTTACTTTTTCAGTAAAAAAATAAAGTTTTTGCTTACAACAAATTTGATACCTATATTGTACGTATTTTTGTAAAAGTTCGAATAAAAATAGTGCTTAGCTGCCGGAATTCGTTGCCTCTCGCCAAGCCGTGAAGAACACCGAGTTGACAAGAGACACCACGATTATCCGCATACGCACCAAAACCGACCGAGTGCGAGTCGGACTCGCTCACAAAGGGTTTCGTACCATTATCTATACAACATTAGACAGAAAGATCGAGAAAAAACGGCAAAAAATCACGTTTGTTGTATGAGAGCCCCCCTTAAACATTTATTTTATTTTCATTACTTATTTTTGAAGCGGGTATAAAACTAAATATTCTGTGTATATTTCAAGCGTCTACCTGTTGTCGTTATCAATATCGAGAAAAAAACTGCAAAAAAATGCGTTTGTTGTATGGGAGCCTCACTTAAATATTTATTTTATTCTGTTTTTAGTGTTTTTTGTTATAGCGGCAACAGAAATATATCATCTGTAAGATTTTCAACTGCCTAGCTATCACGGTTCATGAGATACAGCGTGATGACAGACAGACTGAAAGACAGATGGACAGTGAGGTCTTAGTAATAGGGTCCCGTTTGGCACCCTTCGGCTATTTTTTTATTTTTTATTTTATTTTATTAAGGATATCAACAGCGAAAACAAATAATTTGATTACAATAATAAAGAAACAGTTCACAAGGCCAATAACAGACATCCACAAATAGGCAGTTCATAATTACTAGAAATATAGCACGATAGCGCTCAGCAATAAAGAATACATGCATATTTTTAAATTATTAAAATAAATATATCTTATTACAATTTAAAACTAATCAAGATTCAAGATTTGCATTTTAAAACTAATCAAGATGCAATATAAAAATACATGCTTTATTTTTTTTTAATTATTAAAATAAATATATCTTAAATTACAATTTAAAACTAATCAAGATTCAAAATTTAAAATTTCAAAATTTGCCCATTATGTGTGTGTGTGTGTGTGTGATGAATGAGTGCGAATGGGTGGGGGGGGGGTTTCTCCAATAAATTACGTATTATCATTGAGTATAGTTAAAATACTATGCTTAAATGAAGCCTTGGAACCCAGAAAAGGGTCGGCTGAGGAAAAACTTCCATTTTAAAGGCGGACTAGACGTATAAGTGTTGCGTTTTGGGCATAGTTTGTGTTTACAGACGAAACGTGAAACATCTTGTTACAAGTATGGCGAGTTCGACGAGCAGGTACCGATAGGGATAATTCCGAGACAAGCTCGGGAGAGTCAAGTCTGCCTGACAAGAGGTCATGCAGCAAGGACATATCCAATAGCTTACGGCGGTCTTCGAGGCTCATTAAGCGATGAAATCTGCAAGACGATTCGTAATCTAAGTTGTAGCATTTATTTCTAAAATTAAGATGTTACAAATACGCGTTATATGGCAATGGACCTAGGTGTGAGCTCTGTGGAACACCAGATGGTATGTTTATGTAGTTAGATTTGTGGCCACCCATTACCACCGCTTGCTGTCTATTTGAAACGTAAGATGTGATCCACCGATACAGGTCGCCTCGAATCCCCAGATGGTAAAGCTTACGAAGAAGAATGATATGATCCACCCTATCAAAAGCCTTTTCAAAATCAGTGTAGATCACATCAACCTGTCTACGCTTGTCCATTTGACGCAACACAAAGTTCAAAAATACGGCCAGATTGGAAACAGTAGAACGACTCTTCAGAAAGCCGTGTTGCTGCGGTGGAATGCTTCTTGAAATCAGCGGATAAATATGGTCGTAGACTGCACGCTCGAAGACTTTACCAAAGACATTCAATACAGAAATTGGTCGATAGTTAGGTATTTTATTTTTAGAACCCTTTTTGTGAATAGGTACTATGTTTGCGACCTTCCAAGTTGCGGGGAAGATACCAGTGGATAACGATCTGTTGAAAATTATACTTAGAGGCAAACACAGTTCTTTAGCGCATTTGACTATGAAAAAAGGAGCTATACCATCGCTACCCGCACCTCCATTGACATTCAAACGCTCGAGAGACTTAAGCACAGCATCCTGCGCAACAAGCAGTGAACTAACAGTGCTTCCATCGTCACAATAAGGTGGAGCCAAAGTGGAGTCATTATAAGAATTGGCAGGTAAACTGAATACAGAGTGGAAGAAGTTATTAAATCCACCGCAAATGGCAGGTCCATCCGAGAACTTAACGCCGTTATCTTCTAGAGACCGAGGGTAAGATGAACCACCGCGTCGTGCCTTGATAAAGGACCAAAGGACTTTTGGATTGGTTTTCAAATTAGCCTGCGTAGAAGTTACATAACCCCGAAAACATTCATCCTGAACCGATTTAAGACGCTTTCGTAGCAGTGAAAATTCTTCGTAGTCACGAGGGTTATTGAATCGCTTCCACCTTCTATGAGCAGCGTCTTTTTCCTTCATTATCTTAAGTAAGGAGTCACTGAACCAGACTGGGTATGATGATTTTTTGTTTCGTGTCTAGAGGGACGTAATTATCAATTGCAGAATTAAGGATACTATAAAACCCAGAGACCGCATCATCAACCAAACCTGTACTGAGTTGAGTCTCCCAATCGGTGTTCGCTAAGCAATGCTGAATGGCATCATAATTACCTTTACGGAATCTACGTCTATATACTGGGGCCTCAATTAGAGGAGCCGAAAAAATATCAATAACATCCATCTCAAGGGATGGGTGGTAAATATCCTCTTTGACGAGTGGGGCAGAAGAGCGGCATAGATCCAAAGAAAAATTACAAAAAATTAAATCCAGAGTGTTACCAGTCGCATTTACGGTAGTGTTGAATTGTTGAAGCTCCAAAACGGAAAAATGTTCTAGTAGATTGATCCCAGCATTATGTACCTGCACTGCACCCTTGCGTTGATGAATGGGTCCAGTAGAAGTCCATTTAATGCAAGGCAGATTGAAATCACCGGCAATCAAAAAGTGAGCATCAGGGTCTGCAGATGTAGCAAGGGTGACAGAAGAGATCACGTTATTTATATTAAGAGGCAAATAATTATCAGGAGCACCATAAAAAGCGAGCGCATACATGTAAGTCATGAGAGGCCCCTCGCAGGACTCCGGCAGGGATTGTTACCCACAAACATTCCGTATTAGAGACGGACCACTCTAGTCGCGCTCGAGCATCGAGTGATCTACGCGCCATTATCATTACGCCGCCGCCGTCCGACTTTCCGGAGGTGTCACGGTTACGATCCAACCTGAAGACATCAAATCTCTGGTCGCCTAGCTCAGAATCAAGTATGCTATTAATTAACCAAGTTTCTGTAATTACGATGACATCGTGGTTACAGATTAATATGCTATTATATAAAGTTGTAGTTTTCGTACGCAAGCCTCTGGTATTTTGATAAAATATCTTTAGATGGTTATTATACATAAAACATTATTAAAAAAGAAGTACAAAGAAAATAGATCATGACATTCGGCAAAGTAATTGTAACAGACACTGCGTTAATTAAAAACTCTTTGTTGCTCCCATACTGACCCGAAAACCTTGCTGGGTGGATAACGGGTGATAGCTGGGAACAAATAGAAGTTATACTCGTCAGCGATATAATAAAAGGCAATAAAAGACTGGAGCTTGTGAAAGAGCTGCTGTGTAATTTGTGTATTATTTTGTGTAAATCTGAGTGTGTAATAGTGTAATGGGCAGGAATGGCATGACTGACTTTAACCAACATCACTAGACAATCCTTTTGAGATCGGCAACAGATTTTATCTGTAAAAAATTACACTTTTCCTCCTTACGTACATAGATATTACAGTTCTTAACCCAAACAAACTTATAGTTAAATTTGCTGCACAATATCTTACTCTCCTTCAGTAACATCTTGTTTTTGGGAGTAAGGTGATCATTTGTATAGATCCTCCTAGAATCGCCACCAATTCCAATATCCTTGGTAGATAGACCCCGACGCTTCCGAATACCCGCTATGATGCTGTCTTTGATAGCGCGCTGTTTCAGTTTGGCGACAATATTTTTGGGTCGACCAGAGGTGGAAGAGGCAGGTCTCACGCGGTTCACAAACTCAATATCTTCCTTACGCAACTGTACTCCGGCTTCATCCGCTATTTTTATAATAAGTTCATTAAGTGATTCATTTTTGGTTTCCGGAATCCCAGAAATTTCCAGATTATCCATTCTTAGCCATTGCTGGTGAGAATCATGGTGACACTCCAGCTCACTGATGCGAAGTTTAGAATCCGCCAGTTCTTTTTCCAGTTCTGAGATTTTGTTGGTATGCAACTCTAAGGTAGCAAACTTTTGGTCAAACTCAGCCCTCAATATATCCAATTTGGCCGTCAGTTCGTTTCTAATAATCTCCTTTAGTTCGGACTTCAAGTTACTTATACTTTGCTCTATGAAAGCTCGAAGATCCACCTCCAAGCTCACTGGAGAGGCCGTTGTTGGTGTAGGTGCGGTAGTAGTGGCTTGTGCAGGTTTTCTATAGGTCACATTGGAATCAGCGCAGGCCCCGAGTGGTTTTATTGGAGTATTGGTGTTGTCGCACTTGGGTACTTTATTTTTGCAGTTTGGGCATTTCCAATTCGGCCGTCCCTTAATACCGTCATCTTTGAGACCCAAACATAGATAATGGTAAATCTTCAGACAAGTTGGTTCGGTACATTTCACCACATCCCTGCCCCTATCCTCCTTCTCAACGTATTTCTTGCAGGCATTGCAACAATGCGTTTTACAGCTGTTACAGTACCAAGTGTTCCCATGTTTCTTAACTTCATCCGAGCTCAGACCGGCACAATGGTTGTGGAGTGATGTTTTACACGATATTCGACAGCAACGAAGCTTATCTTTCTCGGAGATCATCCCGTCGCAGGTCTTACACTTACTCATTATTGAGATGAGAAATTAAACAAAAAGCGAACAAAAACAAAAATCTTCAGTGAAATCGCTGTGACTCGATCGTGAGCCGACTGCGCAGTAGTGAGAGTTTGTACCGCTGCACCAACCGGACCGTACGAGCACTAGTGAAAAAGGCAGTCACGCTCTTGCTAAGCGCAACCGACAGTGAGTATGATGAGTCAGAAGTAGCTTTTGATCGATCAACTACCCAACACTGCACTAAAATATTAAACTTCTTTGCACTTAATTGGTCCAGGGCAGCACTCACAGGATAATTATAGTGGAAATTGATACACCAATCCACGGACGTAGATATCAGGTTTGCTTGATAACGATTTGAGTTAAATCAGACTAGTTTTTAAGCACTTTTGGAATTAAAACAGCACAGCAAAACAACACGCTATGTATTCTCTCAGCGCGCGCGCGCAAGAATGGAACCCTAGGAAGATACAACAATTTTTCTGTCACCTTTTCATCGAAACGACGAAGGTTAGGTGTCTAGGGTTAAAGGAGTATACAATTTTTTTTCTATTTCTTAAAACAAAATGACTTATCTATTTATTTATAGTTGGCCACGCGGGCCACTGGAAGTCTTCTTCAAAATCTTGTGTCTTTTTGAGACAAAGAAAACCTCGTAGTCTTCGTACACAAAAACTCGTTTTAATTAGGAAAACTACAGTAAATTCGTTTAAAATATAGAATAATGTAAAAATTGGAAGATCAAAGGCACGTTAACGTTGGGTGCATTTCAGTAGAGTGTGGGGGTTCGCAAAAGTTCGGTGACGTAACGACGGATGGTCATAGACCATTATGGTGGCAAATTCGAACGAGACTGACGGCGCAGACATAAAATTCCCCCTCCTTGAAGACTCGAGTCTTCAAGCCTCTTGTTCTTCAGCGGTCGGGAGAGGGCAAATTCGTGTAAAAGATCTTCTGATGCGACCTCTCACGGTATCGATGTCCGCAACTCTCGATAGGCCATCAGCTCCGGGAAATAGAGATGCGACTCGCCCTAGCCGCCAATTCAGAGGTGATGTGTTGTCCTCCTGTATGAGCACAAGGTCCCCGACCTTAAGCTTAGAGTGACTTGTACGCCATTTGGAACGTTGTTGCAGTTCGCTTATGTACTCTTTCTGCCAACGAGACCAGAAGTGTTGGCGAATCTGCTCGAGCCTTTTGAAGCGACGAAGCGAGTTGGGGTTAGCATCCAGCAGGGCAGGCGATGGCAGCGACGTTAGCGGCCGGCCAATAAGGAAGTGCCCTGGGGATAGAGATAGGAAGTCTTGGTTGGATGGACTAGGAGACAATGGGCACAGGGGACGGCTATTGAGGATAGCCTCAACCTGTGCAAAGAGTGTGGAAAGCTCTTCAAAGGTTAGGTTTGTGCTTCCCATACACCTTTTTATGTGGAATTTAGCGGACCGGATCCCAGCTGATTCCCACAGCCCGCCAAAGTGAGGAGCGTAAGCCGGAATGAAACTAAATTTTATTTTTTCATTGGCTGCAAAGTCGGTTAGAGCGCTAGAGTGGGTTTTAATAAAACGTCCTAACTCTTTGGCAGCTGCAACGAAGTTACGCCCGTTATCTGAAAATATTTCTAATGGTTTGCCCCTGCGCGCAATGAACCTGCGCAGTGACAAAATAAAAGCATCTTTCGACAATTCGCTAACCGCTTCCAGATGAACACATTTCGTGCGAAAACAAATAAACAAACACAAATAACATTTGGAGGTTTTAGCACCTCGGCCTTTTCTATCCAAAATGGAAAATGGTCCAGCAAAGTCCATGCCTACTGTCTGAAATGGGAAGCCTAGCGTAATGCGCTGGGAGGGCAAGTTGGCCATCTTGGGTGTGAGCGTGTGACCTTGCAGACGCCTGCATGTGAAGCAATTTTTATAGGTGCGCCTAGCAAGTTCACGACCTCCGATAGGCCATAAATATTGCCGGATTGAATAGAGTAGCAATTGGGGTCCCGCGTGCATTTGTTTAATGTGTTCGTGACGGAAAATCAATTTGGCTAAATGATGTTTGGAGTCGATGATGATAGGATTCTTCTTTTCCGAATCATAATTGGATAAATTTATTCTACCACCAACTCTCAAAATTCCTTGGCCGTCTACAAATGGATCTAGAGGCAGAAGATTGCTTATTTTGTTTAATTGTTTAGATTTTTTTAATATCTTTATTTCCCTTTCGTATGACTCATTTTGTGATAGTTTTATAAGTTGTAAATATGAATAATTTAATTCGTCTAGTGTTAAGCTCCCTGTATATTTAGTGTTTGGATTTTTGTGGTTGTGAATGTAGCGTAAAATGTAGGCAAAGCCACGCAGAAGTCTAGTGTAATTTGAAGCGTTTTCGAATTTTAATAGAGGCTCTGATACGCTAACTGTGAGTGACTTTATTTCGGGTAATTCCCCCTCGGTTGGCAATTGCGAAACAGGCCACTCTGTTTCGTCCTTTTTTAAAAAGGATGGTCCTGACCACCATAAATCCAAATTGGGAATTTCACTGGGCTCAACACCTCTAGAAATTAAGTCAGCGGGATTGTGTTGAGTTGGCACATGACGCCATGAACCTTTGTCAGTGATTTCAATGATTTCAGCGACTCTGTTGGCCACAAAAGTTTTCAGATTGCTTGTTGGTTTGCGTAACCATCCTAACACAACGGTGGAGTCGCACCAATAAATGCAATGGCTGATCTTCAAACGTAGTGATTCGGTGACAGCTTTGCTTAGACGTGCAGCCAATAGTGCACCACAAAGCTCGAGTCGCGGGATAGTGGTAGCCTTAACAGGGGCTACTTTAGATTTCGCACAAAGTAACTTGGTCGTGACCACGCCATGGATGTCAGTGGAGCGAAGATACACGCATGCTCCATAGGCTGACATCGATGCATCACTGAACGAGTGAAGCGTAATCGAAGTGGGTGAATCACACACCGAATGTCTGGGAACTGATATTGATGAAATATAATGGACATTGGAATGATATTTTTCCCATTTTTTCATTAAATCACTGGGTACAGGATCGTCCCAGTCAAGTTTTTGCATCCACAGCTGTTGGATAAGCATTTTAGGTACGACAGTACAGGGACTTAAAAGCCCTAATGGGTCAAATATTTTTAAAGAGTTTGAAAGGATTGACCTCTTTGTGACGATTGGTATCTCTTTGTCAGGGAGACTGACTGAGAATTTCAAATCATCGCTAGCAGGATTCCAACCTAAACCGAGAGTGTTGTTGGAATCGCTCAAACATAAATTGTCTTCTAAATTCAGGTTCGTTGATTTAAAAATGGAAGGTACGTTAGACTTGAATTTACGAAGTGGAAAACAGCCCAGGCTTAAAGCTTTAGTTACCGATTCCATGATTTTAATCAGCTGTTCTTCGGAATCGCTTCCAGTCAACAAATCGTCGACAAGGAAGTCGTGTTGAATGATGGTCTTGGTCAGCTCGTCCGTGCATTCTTCTCCTAGTTGCCATAGGCACCTAGTACTCAAGTAACTGGCACTCGAAAATCCATAAGTGACAGTATTGAGCCTCAGTGTTTTGATAGGTAAGGACTCGTCCTCTCTCCATAGAATGAGTTGTAGATTTCTATCATCTTCGTGGCATACGACTTGGCGATACATCTTGGCTACGTCACCAGTCAAGACATATTTGTATTGCCGAAATCTCAGGAGGATGGCGAAGATGGAGTCCTGGAGATTTGGGCCTATCAACTGGAGGTCATTGATAGAAATGCCGGATGTAGTGGGAGCTGAACCATCAAAAACAACACGAATCCTTGTCGATTCGCTGTTGGCTCGGAATACAGGGTGGTGGCACAGAAAATAATTTGGATCCGGTATGCTGACGGCAGACTCGGAACAGTGCCCCAAATCTTGGTATTCTTTGATAAAATCGGAATAAGCCTGTTTTAGTTGGGGTTGCTTTCTAAAGCGTCTTTCTAGTCCTAAAAATCGCTTCTTGGCTAGTTTGTATGAATCGCCCAAGCAGTCAGGTGAGTCTTTGAGTGGAAGTTTGACACAAAATCGCCCATCAGATAGACGAGTGGTGTGTTGATCAAAATGCTTGACACATGCCTCCTCGTTCTCACTCAATAATTGTCTTTTAGGTAGTTCTTCCAACTCCCAAAAGCGTGAGATTTGTTGGTCAAGACTGTCACCCGACGAAGGCCAAAAACTTGAAGAAAAGTTACATTGTAAATCCCTAGGTTCACAATTATTTAAATCAATAGGACCAGTAACCACCCAGCCAAATTGTGAGCTACGCAAAAATGGTTTATTTGCGCCCAATGAAACTTGTCTGTTGCCGATTACGTCCCAGAATAAGTCCGCGCCTATTAATAATTCAATGGGGGACGGCTTGTTAAAGTGTGGATCGGCCAGTTGTATATCGCAAGGTATATCGAAGTTGTGTAGCCCAATAAAAGACCTAGGAAGCTGTCCTGTAAGCTCCGGCAATACACAACATGTTAGCGTGACATTAAAATCACTATGTAATGATTTTAATTGCATTACGCACCGCTCTGTTATCGGGCTGCAAGCCGTGTTTCCTATACCTATAACCTTCACTGGGTCAGTAGGTAAACAATCGAGCCCTAATCTTTCCTGCACGGACTGAGAGATGAAACTAGTTTGGCTGCCGCAGTCTAAGAGCGCGCGAATAGTTTCACACTTTTGTGTCGTAGGATTAATAACTTTAATCATTGAAGTGGCTAAATAAACTTGATTTGTCGGCTCACTACTAAAATTTACCGTTAGGTCTGTTTGTGTGGATGGCGATGATGGGCCGGAGTGGTCGGGCAAAGAAGAAACGACCTTATGGCACAGGCTATTGTGACGTTTCTTGCACTCGCGGCAAGGTCCCATTCGGCAAGTAAATCGATTATGGCCAGGCCGTAAACAATTTAAACACAACTTTAATTTTGTGCATTCCTGAATTCGCTGCTCGGGTGTCTTTGATAGGAATATAGGACAGTCGTAAATGCGATGTGATCCCTTGCAGACGTTGCATCCAGAAAATCGGGGAATGCTGCTGTGTGCGTGTGTGTCCGAGTCAGTGTTGTTGACAACCTGTGCAGTGTAAGACTGTGATTTAGAATGGGCCTTTTCGTGCCTGTGGGAAGAGACAGGATGAGAAATGCTAGACTGGCGTTTGTGCCTATCAACTTTGTTATTATTGCAAGTTTCTAGAACATCCGCTCGATCCTTGATGAACCTATTGAATTGTTCAAGAGTAGGCATTTCGTGAAGCGAATTACGATGCTCCTCCCACTTCAGACTAGTATGAGTGTCCAGTTTGGAAGAAATCATGTGGATTATGAGGGTGTCCCACTGGTCTGTGGGCTGCCCTAAACTGGACAATGCGCGTAAGTTTTTACCTACTTGATCAATTAGCAATCTTAATGTTTTTTCTGATTCTCGTGTGATTGGCTCAATATTAAATAGCGAATTAAGGTGGTTGTTTATAAGCTGCCTCTTATTATCAAAGCGTTCGCACAGCAAGCTCCATGCTTTGGTGTAATTAGCATCGGACATTTCTAAGTTGCTAATTACACGGGAGGCATCACCCTCTAGATAAGAGCTTAAGTAATGAAACTTATGAATGGGCTGAATACGATCATTTTTGTGAATTAGCGAGACAAACATATCTCGAAATTCGAGCCAGCGGAAAAATGAGCCATCGAACTTTGGAACTTGAATTTGGGGCAGTTTGAAACTGACATTTTGAGAATCAGAACAATTATGGGGACTGCTACAATGACTATCGGCCCTCTCCAAATTGTTAGTTGAATTATATTTATTGGCAATATCCTGCGCAGTTGCGATGCAAATTGTCAAATCTTGCTCAATATTTTCGCGTTCGATTAATTCGATATCTAAACTTGTGGCATTTAAAATCTCTATCCGACCTTGCACCGATTCGAATTCTGAGAATAACGATTCTATGCGCGCTAACTTAATATTCAATTCGCCAACTTGAATAGAGTTGAGTTTCGCGATTCCCGAAAGGAGCTCTAAATAATTTTTAAATTTGGTTATGCGTCCTTTAATTGAACTGCGCTTGGTCATAAGTTCCTTTAAAGGGGGCTCGGCCATTGTAACTTCTTTAAATTTTCTTATGTAAGTTAATAATATGTATGTATGTGTCAATTGAAACAATGCACAGCTGATTAGGTTAGCGCTCTGATAATAATAACAAATAGGCTTGCTTACGCTCCTCTCCCTGATTACGCGATACTGTTACCGGGCGCCCGCTGCAGGCAGCAGCCAGGAACCGGTCTCACTGTGGCGAGGCGCTCGGATGGAGCGGCCGCTCGTCACTCGTCACTCTGAAAATAGTCGGCCAAGAAGGACTTTACCAAACAAAATAGTAACTTCTACCAAAAATTGTTATAATAGGCGTCGAAACGCGTAGAAATTATAGGAAATAAATCAATATTAGCGGAATAGATAGCTGAGTGAATGTGTAGACTTAGGGAAACAGTGTTTGTTTGTGATTGCAGCAAATATGAGATGGATTTATTCGGATGAAGCGTAATAGCGCTATTAAAGAAGGTTTGTAAAATTTTAACTAAGCAGTTAGCTGGAGCGTCAGCTGCGAGATTGACACGTAGGTTGTACAAATAGGCTGTGAGCTTGAGATGATTACGGATAAACAAAAATATAACGTAATCTATTCTGTAAGTTGATACTTCGCACTTTGCCTTTGATTTATCTCAAGCACTAAAGATAGCACAGCTCTTTTCACAGATGTAAGCTAGGCTGAAAGGATATAGGACTTTCTGGAATGAACTTAGGAAGCAAGAGTGGAAAAAAGGATAGGACACTTAGCTTTTGGCCTGGCGGCGGTGCGGATTGCTGACCGACGGCGTAGGCTGGGCCTTCAACTCTTGAGCTTCTTGGGACTTTGGCTGCCGAAGATGGCTTGCTGGTTGCTACGTCGGCTGGACCAGGAAGAGGCAGTAATGTCCGTGGCAACTAGGGTTGGTTGCGGAGTTCCGAAGGCTGGATCTGGGCGGATCAGTTGATCGGGCTGATCTGTCGATACTCAGGGGCTCGGAGAAGTCGATGTGGGGACACTCGCAGGATATTTAGCGTTGTCCTGTCACGGTCGCCATTTTATGGCCACGCGGGCCACTGGAAGTCTTCTTCAAAATCTTGTGTCTTTTTGAGACAAAGAAAACCTCGTAGTCTTCGTACACAAAAACTCGTTTTAATTAGGAAAACTACAGTAAATTCGTTTAAAATATAGAATAATGTAAAAATTGGAAGATCAAAGGCACGTTAACGTTGGGTGCATTTCAGTAGAGTGTGGGGGTTCGCAAAAGTTCGGTGACGTAACGACGGATGGTCATAGACCATTATGGTGGCAAATTCGAACGAGACTGACGGCGCAGACAATAGTACTATAAAAAAGCTTTATTCATTTACTATTTGCGCCAGGTATGGCCCGGGCCTCCTTTTTGTGCTATAAGTTATTTATGTTGGGCTTTTAGCTTTTATAATGTGACCTATTTAATCTCTTGGCGACGCCCGTAGTGAATCAGTTTCTCATCATCAACCCATTATGTCCCCACCGAGGGGCACGGGTCTCTTCCCTGAGGAAGGTATAGGCCATACTCCACCACGGGGGCCAAGTCCGGATTGGTGGAGGCTTGTAGACTAGTAGCTCGTCTACTGTCAGAAGTTGTCAAGCCGCCCTAAGGCCTCTGACTTGGCTTAACGACTGCCATCTATCGACGGCAGCCGGCACCAACAGCTTAACGTGCCTTGCGAAGCACGGAACCGCTCGGAAAAATGCCACTAGCGTTAGCCATAGACGGCGACCCATCCATGCACTGAACGCGCCCTGTGTTGCTTAACCTTCGTGATCGTTTAAGATCACTCAGGCAGCCGGGGCTACGAGCGATTCAGTTTATTGATTTATAATCATGATTTAAATAAAATAATATTGTTATGGAAGAACTAACAGATTAACTTGCAGAATAATTAAGCAAAGCCTTCGAACGACTTTACCTTCGGTGTCTAGCGCTATTTATAGAGATCAAAAGATTTGTGCAGTAATGTTTTAATTAATATTGTGTAAAAAAATATATTAATAATTGAATTAAGTGCAGCGTAGGATGACCAGCCACAAGATGGACGAATGTCCTCATCCAAGTGGCAGGAAGACGCTGGATGCAGGCCGCTTCCAACCGGTCTTTTTAGAAATCCATGGAGGAGGCCTATGTCCAGCAGTGGACTTCTTGTGGCTGAATGATGATTAATAATTTCATTTTTATCTTATTCCGTAAATACAGTAACTAAATTTTGTCATGATGATATCAATTGGTTCCGCCAAATGTTACGAATATAATTTTGGTAAGGTTCCTTCACTTACCTGAGTTCCTATTCAACAGAAGTGGAACTGACTTCACAAGCAATAACAGAAAAGCAGTTGCTGAAGACAAATTAAATTAACCTCATAACCAAAAGGGTGGCCTTTGATAGGTTTACTGCAGCTAATTTAAGAGGGACCTACCTTGTTAGACCCTCGTCATCCGGTCTTCATTTGACATTTACGGCATACTGATTTTATATCTATTAAGTTAAGGATGGAAACCAGATATTTACGGCTTCTCGTTTTCTATTTCGTAAGGAACCCTTACATACGTCTAAACGTATACCTATACTAGTTTGTAAGATACTCAAAATTGCGTGTAAACACATCGTATTATTTTATTTTACACTATTTTACAAAAAAAACTCACACTTTACAAATATTACAGCCACAAATGCTTTGTTATGTGTTGTGTTTTAGACCACAATCTTGTTCTTATATTATTGTCCCCCTTATAATATATTAGTACCTGCATGACTCAGCTTTGCTCGGTATTTTTCTTTTTCGGTTAATTTGGTTTTTTGAAATTATGTATGATACGATGAAAAAAAAAAACGGGAAAAAACGGGAATAAAAAGGAAAAAAAAACAATCTGACTAGAGACAGGCTCGAACCGGTGTTTTCTTGTTTCGGGATCGCCCGATTTCCCACCTGAGCTATTACAACTTTGTAAAACCACGAAATTTACCTTCGTATTCTAATGATATTTTTGCAGTTTTTCATTACCTAAAAACACGATTTATCGCCCCGGAAACCCTCTGCGTACTAAATTTAATGAAAATCGTACGAGCCGTTTCCGAGATTCTGATTATAAATGAGTATATATTGGATGTAATAGCTGTGATCTGTTCTGTACACTAAACAAATAAAAACACGCTTGCATCCCGGAAGGGTAAGCAGAGAATAAGGTTTGCCACTTACCACGATCCTGATATCCGTGCTACCTCTTTCGCTTCAACATCATTTTCTGATCTTTGCATGCACACTGGCTGATTTCAGGTATATTTTATCTTGCCTTTCGCCTTTACATAATTGTAATTTAACAAAAGTATTTCTCAGGAAGAATACATCGATTCGCTTACTTGCATCTCCTATTTGATCGATGTAAGTCTGCCTGGCATTGTTATACAATGCATTAACAGAATCGTGGATCAGTTGGGTCGACACACGGTTATAATTGTGGGCCAACTGACAAGGTCTAATAGGTAGACGTGCACCTCTCGAGGGAGAGTGGCCCATCTTACTAATAACAACGCCAGTATTCCACTGAACTCTGTCACGAAGACAAACACCAATCCGTTTGCTAAACGAACCTCTGTCCTGACGGACAATAAGATGTTTTGCATAGTAGAACGGTTATCCCTGCCAGACCGATCCGGTCCAATCAATTAGTCCATTACTGGACACAGGCTTTTCTAAGGCATGCCACTTTCATCTGTCCTTAACTGAGTGCCGGTTTCCTAGTTCCTAATGATTTGAACATTATGTGAGTCAGTCAGTTTATATTCATATCCTTCCAATATATTTCGTAAACACCAATCCATTGCATACGGCAAACTTACCTGATTATGTAAGCCTTGTAATGTATTTTGTTTTCCGGTTATACATTAAACAAACTGGCGGGCGACCCACGCTGCGGAACCTTACTCCTTCAGTTATCGATTCTTCCAAAGATGTGAACAGCCCATTATCACGTCAGTTTCCTGCTCCTATTAATAGCTTAATAGCGTACCAAATCCTGAACGATTCAAATCGCCTAACTGTTAAATTGGTATGGAATTTGACAGTTAGACGGTTGGAATAGCTCAGGATTTTCTGTGCATAATTGGGCCGGATTTTAGTGGCTTTGTCGATCAATAGTTTTTTTTTAGTTTATTCATTCACACGTTATAAAAACAAAATCTTTAATATTTAATAGTACCAAACTGTTCAAACATTGCTCTCTTACTTTACATTTAAAGCCTTATGCTAATTCAATATACTTCCGTACAAACATGACTATACCTTATTTAAGTAGTGTTTCTTTAATAAATAGTTCTTATGCAAATTGTCTTATTTCTGATAAAAACTATCAAAGGGACACAGAGCGTAGTCCGCTGAGCGACTTTAAATTAGTGGACTATTCGTACTAGCATCTATCGTAATTATATTTTTTTGTTGTACTAACCCGTGCTGAGGACAATTTTAAAAACATATTTAGAGGCTAAAAATTCCACCCATGCCGGGACTTGAACGCGCGACCTCTGGCTAACCGTACCAGCGCTCTCCCAACTGAGCTAATGGCCAAGTGCAGGCATCAGCGAAAATGTACGCAATACAGAGAAGTTTGTAAAGAGGCTCGAAATTTCGCTGATGCCTGCACTTGCCCATTAGCTCAGTTGGGAGAGCGCTGGCACGGGGTCGCGGGTTCAAGTCCCGGCATGGGTGGAATTTTTAGCCTCTAAATAGGTTTTTTAAATCTATCGTAATTTCATGGTTCTGCTACTATAACTTCACAAATGTACTTAACTTAGAAAACAAAGTCATAAGTACATGCCCGCACTGGGAATCGAACCTGGATCTCTCGCTTCCGAGCCCAATGTTCTACTCTTTAGGCTACCATTAGGCTACGACCATCTCTTACCGGAGGATAATCCGTGCTAACGGAGTTATGCCCGAACACCCGCGAGGCTACCACCGCCAACTCCTGGGGTTATTTGCAAACAAATATTGCCAATATGTCCGGGCACGTAATGTTAATACAACAAAATGTTACGGTGCGCTACCTGAGCGGACTCACCCCGTGTATTGTTAAAAATAGCGCTAGATCGCTGGTGTTGGCGTTACGTTACTTGCTCGGGAAAATTGCAAACATCGGTACCTCAATAGGCACAGTCACCGCCAAATTCCCTAAGCAGATCGTCTTAAACATTTCCATTATCGTCCCGCCTATCGAGCGTCTGATTGAGTCCTAAGCAAACCTTTAACAATAATCGCATTTGCCTGAACGTACACCCTCCTTCTGAAGGTTCCAGTTCTCTGTCTGACCAGTCTATTCTGGCCTCCTGCCTCGTACAATCAGTTCACTTTTTGAATGACCAGAGTAGTAATCGTATGTCTACGCTCCTCTACAGTTGAGAGGCAATACAATAGGGGACATTGACAAGAGACCAAATTGGAAAACCCTTTAGGCTCTATGGAGTACGTTCAAGATTACTTTCTTGTGACAATGTTAGGTGGGTTGAGAGAGGTAGTCGTAAGGCAAATCGGCTGTGATTACGGAGAATGGGTGTTGCATCTTTCTTGCTTTTAGCGTTTCGGGGCTGAACGGAATTTCATATTCTAGGCTACCTGCAGCACTTTCTTAAATGTGGCTTACACAGCATTTAACTAAAATTCTTCATACAAAAGTCTATTTAAATGGCGACTTAAGTGACATTTGAGAAGTGACGCAAGCCGGCCTCACATGCTTATACATCTTTATAGATTATACATTACATTTTATATTGTAAACTCTTTATTGTACACACAATATCTAACTAATAGAAATGTTACCTGTTTTATCAAAATAAAAACAAGGATTTCAATACTACCTAGACATAGATCGTATTTGATAGTTTTTACGAATCTTCAAATGTATCTTTTCTAAAAATCATAACAGAATTCCATAGGCATGTGCATGCATGTGAGAAAATCTACGTTTTCTCTCTCTTTTTCTGTCACTCTGAGGTATGTGCTCAGCAGTGACACGTTACACGCTGAAATGTGGGTGGTTTAAAAACCGTGGTTATGTTATTAGTAATTAAAGATGTCGTCTATTAAGTCTTTTAAGCAGAGACGTGAAATAAAACAAAAATTTAAATAAGAAATCATGTTTCTAAAAATTTTCGAATGGCTCTTCGTCTATCAAAACAATACACCCACCACTCCACCTGGCTGCTAAAGGTTCTCATTGATTGGAGTTGTCAAGATATTTTTGAAAAGTGCCTTTTAAAAAAATCTATTGTTTTCGATAACCTTTGTTAAAGCACGTTCATTTAGCTGTGATTTTCAAACTACTCAAAATTCGCCTCTGTGTCGACAGCCGGTCGATATTGAACGCTAACCTGAGTTAATTTTAATTGCACAGTGACTATATCGAATGGACTATATATTGACCTCATCCAAGTGGCAGGAAGATGACCTCATCCAAGTGGCACGAAGTCGCTGGATGCAGACCGCTTCCAACCGGTCTCTTTGGAAATCCATGCAGGAGGCCTACGTCCAGCAGTGGACTTCTTGTGGCTGAATGATGATGATGATGATGATATCGAATGGTACAATTTGTTTTCTGTTTCAGCATCCTAGTCATCAGCAGGATCGCACCTGGGTTGAAGAACGCCGAAAGATAAAGTTTATTTTAGAAGATAGCTGTGAATAAATGTTTCACCTATTTGTTTATTTATTTATTTATACAAAACAACATAGTCCCCGAGTTAACAAGGAAAACCATTCATGGACCATTGCCTCCGAAATACAAAAAGCGCGGCCAGTTTTTACATTCCCTCCAACAATTAAAGAGGCTAGGCTGGAATGCGTTCAGCCAAACGAGCGCCCAGAGAACACTAGAGTTTAGATATATTTGCTACTAGATTTGGTGATCTCTGGTTCGAATTGGTTTATATTGAAATGGGAGGTTCCCAGAAAATGTACAGCATCCCCATTGTATTCAGCACCGGTGTTTTTACATAAAGCCAGCTTTTGTTTTGCTGACGTAGTGGGCTCTATCAGAAAGGTTGAAGGGTGATTTTCGAGTAAGATACAGCTGGTATTTCCTATGAGAACAAAATCGAATGTGAAGAATTGTGAAATATGAGGAAATTGTAGCGTATACAGTGGAAATGTTTTCAGTATTTATTTTTGAGGCTTTTTGACGGCACTTGAAACAGAAAACCTATGTTTATTACAAATTATAACAATTTTGCGCTTAAAACATAGATGTCTCTTAGCATATCATTTAAGTTTTAAAGATACATAAACAGAGCTGCCTTTTTATTATTTCTAGGGATCTTGTATAATCTTACGATAAATAAAACGCTAGTTACGAAACTAAATGCATTTATATATGTTCTTTTATCTCTAGGCACGTCAAATGGTCTAACTTAGTATTACGAAAAAAGTCCTTTGTTCACATTTTCACCTCGTAAAGTTACAGCAAATCACTAAGCACTTTTATTTTATCAGTAAAATATCAAACTGCATGGCATACAAAACGGTCAAAATTGTTTATTGAAATTACGATGGAGAGCATCGTGGATTTTATAGCACTGTTCTTATGGCAAAAGTAGTGTCTTGACGAAACAGTTCATCTGTGGAGTACAATAAATCTCAATGATTTTTCACATCACTCCTTTTGATGACAGTCCCCGTACTCGTCTCGGTATCATTAGATGATCCAGAGTTAGAATGCTCTATTTTGCTATCACTATTTTTTATACTTTTTCTGTCCTTATTTTTCCCTTTTAAAATGTTCCCGGGTTTCATACTTCGTCGTTGTTTAACTTTAATCACCTTTTCAGGCGGCCTGTTTATACTTTCGCTTCGCTTTTGAAGTTTGTTACTGAAGTTGGTTTTTATCTGTGCAGTTCTCTCGAACCCACTCACGTCAGGTAGCAAAAGGTTCGATACACAGACATAGTCTTCATTGTTCTTTGGTACAAACATACCTGGATTTAGTTTTACTGGGACAATTTCCAACTTCTTTTCGAAAATTGTTGCTGGGCCTTTTGAATCTAATATTTCAATAATTTCGGTTGGAGATTCGACACCACCTACTAACTCTTGAAGAAGTTTATCATCATCAATATCTTCAACAAAATCATCATTGTCATCATCATCATCAGAATAGTACGACGAGAATGAAGTTATGGAACCAGTTGTGTGAGAGTGGAAATCTTCAGGTAGTTTTACTCTTGCTGCACTGGTTGGAACATCAGCTTGACTTGGCGAACTTTGGATGACTATTTTAGTCTCTAAAGAATTTGGAATGTCACTAGATGCTATAATTACTTTTGGTAAGTCTCTGTCCTTTGTTGGTATAATTGTTATAGTATTTGACCTTTCTATTTTAGGTTGTTCCATGTTACTTTCAAAAGATCTATTTATCGTTGTAATAATAGGCGGAGAAAGACTGTCGATATTTTCATAATTGAGATTCGTAGCCTCTGGTATTTTTTTAATGCTGGATGCATCAAAAGACGACAGATTAGGCTTTGAATTTCTATATGCTAACCGACGTTCCAAAGTTGTTGTTCTAGGCGGCGGCTGCGGGGGAATTTTCAGCCGAACATCGGATTGACTCTCGATACTTCCGACATAGCTCCGAAAAGTTTGCAGCGAATTTGTTTGTAGAGACAACCTCTTTTGAGACTTTGGTAAGTCTGGGAGAACTTTGGGAAAATTTCTTCTTTTTATCGTCAGTAGTGCTTCCGCGGCAGTAAGTGGTTGTACTTGTGCATTTTCATCCTTTGATGTAACGTTCACGTCATTTCGAAAAGAAACCGGTGGAAGGATACTTGAGGCTTGACCACCTAAGTCAAATTTCTCTCTTATAATTTTGTCGTAACTAATGTCAGTAACTGGATCTGAAGTGGAATGCTTGTGTGATATTTTTAACGGAGTATTGTGACCCAATGATAGACTCACGATACTAGTAAAAGTTTTACCATCATCCTGTTCTAATTCGCCAATATCAACGTTGGACTTTGGCACTTTTTGGTCATAATTGGAATGTGTAATAGGATCGCCAGTATAATCAAATGATTTGGAGAGTTCAATGGGTTTTTGCTGCAAAATATCTTCAGTTATGGCGGCTGGTGTAGCATCTATTGCTACTGATACTTTCTTAGATTTCATGCTTTCTTTACTTTTTATTGAATCGTTTGATTTAGCTGATGCTTTCATGCTACTAACAATTGATTGTTTATTACTGCTGATAGACGAATGTGAACCCAAAGCGGACGTCGATGTTGTTTTTTCAGAAGTTTTAGTTTTATGACCAGTCGATTTCTTCAAATTACTTTTAGTCAAATTCGGATTAGTACTGAGTTTTAGCGCATCTTTATTAGGCTTTTTAGCATCAACCAGCAGCTCTTCAGATCTGGTGAATGGCTTCAAAATACTTGCGCTCTTTTCTGTGTTCACATCGGAATTAGACTTCCTTAAAATGCTTGGCGAACACCTATGCATGACTTCATTAGTGATCCAATCCCTTACTTTGGTATGTGCATCCAATGTGCTTGTAGACAAATGCCGTCTCAATTGGAACCGTTCTCTGAACCCACCGGAGTCATCCGATTTAGGTGTTTTGCAAGGCTCCAATTTCCCTTTCTTACTGACCTTACTGGAGCCTCTAATTTTACTAAAGCTCATGGACTTTATCACACTACAACTGTTTTTTAGCGTCTGCAGGGCATTTTTTTCATCTTTGAGACATTTCTGGCCTATTACATCAACATCTCCCAACTCCGCTCTCGACGGTCTTGAACTTTGTAGGGTGCGTTCACGTAAATGCAGTTTCCTCTTTTTAAAATACAGCGCCGCGCATATACCTATATTAGCTGCTAGGAAAAGTATTCCCAGAGACACTATCAATGTTATAGTGGCTCCTGAGGTTTTGACTGGCATTGGAGGTGTAGTGATCACAGGCTTGTGCGTACTCAAGTTTGGCTTTTCCATAAGGCCCGGAGGGATCGGTCTGTTAGGGGTCTTGATTGACTGGATTTCTCTGTAGATGGCATCTGGGTCCGGTCTTTTTTGAGCTGGTGGTGAGAAGGGGCGCATTCGGCCGAACATTGTTGGACTGTAGTGGGATGTTTGGACAGGCGGGGCCGCTGGTGGATTCCAAGGTCGTCTTAGGGTATCTGAAAATTTACATAATTAGTAGTTTGCATTTTGTAATAATTTACATTTTGTAACTAATTAAGATAGCGTTTTTTTAAAGGGACTTAACGTACATTATCATCATCAGCCCTTTGACGCCCACTGCAGGACATAGACCTCCCTCGTGGTTTTCATAACCATGAGGGGTTTTGCCATAATCGCCACGCTTGGCAGGCGGGTTGGCGATCGCAGTATGCGGTTGGAATCTCAGGAAGACGCTGCTGTCCGTCTCCTGGTAATTTATTTCCTTAGTCGCCTTCTACGACATCCACGGGAGGAAATGGAGTGACGCTATTCTTAATCCGGTGCCACACGGAACTTAATCCAAAAAAATCAAGACATTATAAATGTCTTGATTTTTTTGTTTATTTAGATATCCGTAACTGGATTAGCTTTTAGAAATGTTTATTTTTTATAATAAAAATATTGGAAATACATAATTGTAACTTAGTTGCGAATACTATCTCTATTTCTATTTAATTATATGTTATGTCACTAGGAGTACCTACAATATCCAAATGTTTTTTCTTCGTGAAATCAATAAGTAACTATCAAATAAAAATCACCAACGTAAAGTAGGCGGGTAATTGAAAACACTGCGAGTTGTAAAATATGTAGCTACATACGGGTATAAGCAACGGCACAACTCCAACAAGACAACAAAAGTACCCCGTCCGCACAATTACACACGACCCAAAACTCTATAGCCAACGCCGCGAGCGAAATTGCTCGTTCAAATTTCAATATTGAACAATTAAACATCAATTCTCTGCAAAGGGGCAGCCTGTTATCAATTTAATGTAATGTCAATACAACCTATATAGGATTGGGCTAAAAGGATGAGACACTGATAGAGTGTTCAATAACTGTTTAAGACTCCTGTTTAGTAGTGCCTATAAATCGGTTTAGTAATTATTAAGTTACTAAATAGCACTAAAATGGACTCACTAATTCATTAAGGTTACTGTTACATCTGGCATGCGCTATTAGAATATGCTTGCAACATAAGACGTTACTAATAGATTGTTCAATAACTGTCTAACCCCCGGTTTCTCGTACACTAACAAGCTGTTTTTGCGCTTGGGTCAATCGACAGCTGTTAACAGTAGATTAACAGCGTGTGTGTGTAAAAAAGGGGGGTTAACACTTTTGCATAGTAGGATTAACCAAAAGCTGGATAAAAGCACTAAACGGGACTCAAAAGTGAAAGTGATCTGCCAGGGTCGTGGCAAGTGGCAGTCCCTGGTCTCTGCCGATCCCTCTGGGATACAGGCGTGAGTTTATGTTTATGTAGCGGGACTCATTAATGAATTAAGGCTGCTGTTACGTCTGGTATTCCGTCTCGTTCACACAGTATCAACTTTGGTTATCAAAAACGAAGTAAAGAAAAACAAAATACCTATATAATATGTCGAGTGTAATTTTTTTATCTAGCAAAGCCGTAGGCTAGATTTATTAAAACCATATTTTTTCGTGTTAAATGTAAAAGCGGACTTAAACAATACTAGCTACTAATGCTTAAATTAGTAATTATTAGATATTAACTATATTCTTCTATTGACCTCTCTGAGATAGTTTCGGAGCTACTCGAAAGATCATCATCAGCCATTTGTAGCCCACTGCAGGATATAGACCTCCCTCATGGTTTTCCTAACCATGAGGGGTTTTTCCATAATCGCCACGCTTGGCAGGCGGGTTGGCGATCGCAGTATGCGGTTGGAATCTCAGAAAGACGCTGCTGCCCCTCTCCTGGTAATTGATTTCCTTAGTCGCCTTCTACGACATCCACGGAAGGAAATGGAGTGACGCTATTCTTAACCCGGCGCCACACGGTATACTCGTAGATACCGGCTAACTTTTATAGCTTTACGGTCTCATTTACAAAAACACGATTCCTTAAAACACTTTAAATGCAATCTTAGTTGGTCTTTCCTTTTACGACTTACTAACTTCATTTGAGGCGGGTTTAGAGGAACCGTTTTTTTTTTTAAATAAATAACACCCTTCTCGCTTGCATCATGTAGCAATAGAAAGAGGGTAGGGTTGTGACGGGTTGCTCGTCCGTTGGTTAAACGTGAAATTACTATAAGTAAACGTTAATTTCTAGCTCAAACTGCGCAATGTGTTTCGTGGCGCTGGCGCCGTCTAGCGGCACGAGTCAAAAGAAACTGAGTAATGGCTGCTTTGTTCTACTCAACGATAAACAAATAAATTGCACTCGACAGGTAGTTAAAAAGATACAGCCCCTGCCAAGGCGACATATTGAATCGTTGTTGCATGCAGTTTTAGCAGGCGACCTCCTACCTACCACCGAACTGAAAGACGTTTCACGTCAAAATAAACAGTTTCTTAAGCCGTTAGCGGCTTGGTTGGCTCCGCACGTATTGACTTGTCTTTCCTGTGTGCTAGGCCGACTAAGCTGTCAGGATGGTATAGGTGCTAGGCAAGCCTACTTCATCTAAAATTATGTGCCAGGCACGGCAGCGTCCGAATGGTTCCTTCACCCATCTAGTGTGAGTGATGGTGCCACTGGACGCTATGTAAATCATCTCATAACGTAGATGATTTACACAGCGTCCAGTGGCACCTATAAATCGGTTTAGAAATTATTAAGTTACTAAATAGCACTAAAGGCCAACGTTTTTTTTTAGCCGTTATTGGCTTATCTTAGCTGCTACGTCATCGGTATTGGAAACCTAATAGGTACAACCTGTATTCCGTGATGTGGATTTAGGTCTTGCGGTGGTCGGGGCAGGCGTGTATTCAAACAGCGGATCCACGACGAACCGCCTCATTTTGCCAGGTAGAGTTTCGAGCCAAAATTGGGTGTAGTTCGACCTGTAGTAGCTTCCAGTCGACGGCGGTATGTCTGTAATAAGGTTGGATGGCTGAGGTTGTTTATAAAGCACGGGGCACATAGAAATACATTTAATTGGGTAGGCACGAAATAAGCCCGTAAATATCACTGAAAATAATTTATTATTGTTAATAAATTTTCAACTGACACATTAATTGATAATCGTTATGCTATTTCACAATTATCAACCAATTTAATGTAATTCAATAAGCCTTATAATGTAATATAAGCCCGTGAATATCTTTAAAAATAAATTATTAATGACTATTTAATTATTATTAATACATTTTCATCTGACAGATCAAATCAACAATCTTTTAATCTAATAAGCCTTATGATGTAATTAAGATTATTATAAGATTTATATGCATCCACCTTAATATTTCCACGGCCTAGAGGGCATCATGTATGATCCAAGTAATGTACTGATACCATCTTATGTACAACATGACTGCAATAAATGAATATGAATAATTCGCTTTCATACAAAATGTATCAAAGCCCACACAGGTTAGACGAGCGTCTTTCAATTGACTTTGATACAAAATGTACGGAAGTTATGGGACATAGCCCACACAAATAAGACGAGGCGAAGACGCGAACTCTGTTCAACGTCTAGCTTTGTCTTTGCTCCACGTTTTGTCTGTGTGGCCCCTCAGGCACGGGATTATATCAGGAGATCTATCATGGAATTACTGAAAGTTTTACGGTGAAGTGATAATATAGTATGCATCAGTAGAATCCAGTCTACCTCAACTTTAGACACAGTCGCCATTGAAGTTATTCAAAGGAGGCCACAGCAAAAGAAATTACTAACGGCCACCAACATACACACACTCACTCCTGCAACCCGCACAGGTAGTCAGGGACGAGGGTTTGCCACTTGCTTTCATGGCAAACGTCTTTCGCTTTATCAACATTCGTTAATCGTTGCTTCTATGCTCGCGGGTTTTGGCTATAGCCATAATTCAATTCATGAGTGTCATAGTGGGATGTACTTTTTATTAATAAGACTGTGAAACAGGGCCCTTATTGTGAAGTAGCGATATGATCAGAACGTCGCGTTTAAGCCTAACAATTCGCTCGAATCTAGCGACCAATACGGTTCTTTTTTTTAATATTTTTGATTAAGCCTAACAATTTGCTCGAATCTAGCGACCAATACGGTTCTTTTTTTTAATGTTTTTGATTAAGTCTATTAACTAAATTAAAATATTTAAAAAAAAGAACCGCTTTTGTCGCTACATTTGAGTGAATTGTTGGGCTCAAGCGCGACGTTGCGGCCCTTCCGAGCATAATATCACTGCTTCATAATAAGGGCCCTGTATTTTATGGACGGTTTAATAATTTGTAAGACATCCATGGCAGAACATTATTTTTTTGCACTGACTTTGCTTTTTTCTCAATAGAGTTTTCCTAGACATAAGTACAGTATTAAAAACCTATTTAGAGGCTAAAAATTGCACCAATGCTGGGACATGAACCCGCGACCTCTGGCTAGCCGTGCCAGCGCTCTCCCAACTGAGCTAATGGGCAAGTGCAGGCATCATTGAAATTTCGAGCCTCTTAACAAACTTCAATGTATTACGTACAGGCAGCGACATCTGGCCGAAGCAATTTACATCACTTGCAGCCCCGAGTAACCCACTTTGCAGGTAGGTTTTTACATCGGAATGATATCGCTGTACCTACATGATTATAATATTCTTTTTGTTGCACAGACCCGTGCTGAGGGTTAATGCAACAAAAAGAATGTGATAAGTCTAGTATTCAAACAACCAACTCAAACTAAACAAAACTTACCCAATCTAAGATAGGATTGATGCTTCGTATTGTACTCAGGCCAGTCAATATTAAACTTGTTCCACGCCTTCCGATCAAGTGTGAAATATTTATTCATGGTTTGGGAGTTGGGATTCCTGGAAAAATGCCAAAAACCGAAGTTTGCCAACACGGTACAATAAAAACCGGCTAAGTAAAAGTCTGACTCGCGCACTAGGGGTTTCGCACCACTATGAATGTAATAAAGCAAAGGTTTTTTTATTCAAAGAAGCGCAGAAATATGGCACTTAAAAATTAATTATAACATTATTATTAAATTGCAGCGGTGGTAGCCTAGTGGGTAGAACATTGGACTCGGAAGCGAGAGACCCAGGCTTGATTCCCAGTGCGGGCATGTACCTATGACTTTGTTTTCTAAGTTATGTACATTTGTGAAGTTAAAGTACCAATAGCACTCGTGAGGAAACCTGAGTGTCTGAGCTATTCACACACCTCAGCGCTTGAAATCGCTAATCCGCGGTGGGCACGCGTGGTGATTAAGCCCATACTCTTTCCCTGCGAGAAGGCATGTGCCCTACAATGGGACGTATATAGGCTACTTATGTACCTGGCAGTCATTCATTGAATAAATTCAGCATTAATTCAACACATTTTTGTCATCTAAATATTACTAATTAGCAATCTATCTATTTAATCAGCCCATAAACAGAGCCCACTGTTGGGCATAGGCCTCTTCTCTTTCACGCTAACCCATCTGGTAATTTGCTAGTCTTGTCCACTGGGAAGCCGCTTTTATGACGTCGTCGGCCTACAGAAGGCTCAACGCAGAGGCTGTGGGTTTGATTCCCACTGGAGGCCGCCGTAAGTACTTGACTTGTACAAACAGCGTCGTTTGTGATGTCCTTGCCTGGTAACCACGGCATAGGGTATCCTAGTTTGTGACCAGGGCCCTTATTATGAAGCAGCGTTATGCTCGGAAGGGTCGTCAACGTCGCGCTTGAGCCCGACAATTCACTCGAATCTAGCGACAAATACGGTTCTTGTTTTGAAAAGTTCTGATATTTCCTGCCACTCTCAGCATTGGGCTACTCTTTGTTAGCCCAATGACGTCATATTACATTATCTTGAGATACTGATTTGCGACCATCTCGGTACTTTCGATAATGTCGCATTTTTCATAATAAGTGCCCAGTACAAGTGAATGTGTTGTGTGGAATATATTTGTTTTATTTATTAACATAATGCTAAGTCCAATTTTTTTCTGGTACAAAAAAACGGGATTTCCTGTAACGTTTATAAGAACTGTAATGTGTAATACTTACCCATATTTCACAAAGTTGGTCCACAGTCTCATGATGACTTCACTTAGTAACTTTTCCATTTGGGTGTACTCGGTATGGAAATGCGAGCTGGTGCCACCCAATGGTATGCCTAAAACGTATGGTAGCTCCTCGCCGTGTACGCTTTTGTTCAGCTGAAACAAATGTACGCAAACTTTAATGGCATAACACTGATTTAAGGCCAGTGTTCACCGTAAAATAACGGGATTATTTTCTTAAGAAATTTGATAGGCAGTACGCGGGATAGATTGATGACGCAAATGGGTGTTGAAAGTAATGAGACAAAGTTTTTCTTAGAAAGTGTGTTTCCCCCCATTCAGCGCTTTTTAGGAAGTTCTTCTGTGTTTATGACATACAGTTTAACATACGTTCACCGTTCAGCCGTTATTGCGTGATTGAGTAACAAACATCCAAACATCCGAACATCTTCAAAAACTTTCACATTTATAATATTAGAAAAATGTACCGTCAATGTAGTAAAAAAACTGTAAAATAGCTGTCGATAGGTTTATTTATTAACGAATTGATTATAAACAACGAACATCAGTGAACTCTAGATTTGTCTGGATGACTATACGAACAGTCCCAAAACTTTTGAAAAATCCTCTCACCGGAGCGTAATCCGTGCTAACGGAGTTATGTCCGAACACGTAGAAGTACGATTGCCGGTTAGCCTTTGACTGGTAATTGGTAAACTTGATGAGTGGCGACACGGTCCTGGCGTCGCTGAAGACGTTCAGGATGAAGTCTCGGTTGCCCTCCACGCTCCATCTCTGAGGGTCGAGATTGGACGTCGCGTAGCTAAAAAATTTAAACGAAGAATCAGGGCTTATTTGTACAAAATCAGTATAAAACCACTGACTTTATTAGATCATTTGATTTTTCAGACTCCGCTGTCCGTCCGTCCGTCTGTCTGTCACCAGGCTGTATCACATACAGCGTGATAGTAAGACAGTTGAAATTTTCACAGATAATGTATTTCTGTTGCCGCTATAACAACAAATACTATAACAATAAATAGCATAAGCAGCCTATATACGTCCCACTGTAGGGCACAGGCCTTGTCTCGAGAGAGTATGGGCTTAATCACCACGCTGAGGTATATGAATAGCTCAGACACTCAGGTTTCCTCACGATGCTTTCCTTCACAGTTAGCGAGTGGTATTGCTACTATAACTTCACAAATGTACATAACTTAGAAAACAAAGTCATAGGTACATGCCCGCACTGGGAATCGAAGATGGGTCTCCTGCTTCCGAGTCCCATGTTCTACCCACTAGGCTACCACCGCGTACCACTTAAAACAGAATGAAATAAATATTTGAGAGAGGCTTTCATACAGCAAACGTGATTTTTTTGCTTGATATTAATAACGGCAACAAGAAGATGCTTGAAATATTCAATATTTGTATAAATAATGGTACGGAACCCTTCGTGCGTGAGTCCGACTCACACTTTGACGGTTATTTGATTTAAATACTTCTATTAATATAGTTTTCAATTTATGTAGTCAACGTATTTTCCAACATGTAAATTGTAAAGAAAACGTACTGTTTCAGTATTTCTTTCAACGCCTCCTCCTCTGCCCCTTCAAAGACAATTTTGGCAAATTTAATAATGAAGTCATCTCGCTGGTTCTCGAGTATTCCATGATCCAACTCAATGACGCCAAAGTCGTGGTAGCACTCGTGCTCGGTCACTCCACTTAGAAGCTGATACCTGGAACAGAGGCGACAATAGTATGTCATCAAAAACGCAACGTGTAAAAAAACAGAGTCTCGCAACCCAGTTCTTCAACCGTAAAAAGGGGTGAGATTAATACCAAGTCGGTTAATTTATTCAGTCCCTACTTAAGGGTCCTTCTGTCTTAACACATGTCGCTGCCTGTACGTAGTACAGAGAAGTTTGTAAAGAGGCTCGAAATTTCGCTGATGCCTGCGCTTGCCCATTAGCTCAGTTGGAGAGCGCTGGCACGGTTAGCCAGAGGTCGCGGGTTCAAGTCCCGGCACGGGTGGAAGTTTTAGCGTGTAAACAGGTATTTGACACTGTCCTCAGCACGGGTTATTGCAACAAAAACAATATAATCATGCAGGTACAGCGATACGAGTATTATTCCGATGTAAAAACCTAACTGCAAAGTGGGTTACTCGGGGCTGCAAGTGATGTAGGTAAATTACATCGGTCAGATGTCGCTGCCTGTACGTGATACAGAGAAGTTTTTAAAGAGGCTCGAAATTTCGCTGATGCCTGCACTTGCCCATTAGCTCAGTCGGGAGAGTGCTGGCACGGTTACCCAGAGGTCGCGGGTTCAAGTCCCGGCATGGGTGGAATTTTTAGCCTCTAAATAGGTTTTTGAAGCTTATTTATTAGGGCAATAACTACTTTATGGTAGACAAAGCCGCTCTCTATTGACTATCTTGAGTCCTGGCTACCACGCTCACACTTTCGACATGGCAAGTACTTCTAAGTCTCTCACTCGACGTCGAGAGAGAGTCAAAACGCGCATGCGAAGCAAACTGGTAATTGATTCCCTTAGTCGCCTTCTACGACATCCACGGAAGGAAATGGAGTGACGCTATTCTTAATCCGGCGCCACAGGGAGAGGTAGGTATATTATTTTTATTATATCCTCCTCTCACACAGGTATTTTATAGTAGATTATGCATTAAGGGGATAAAGCAGTGTGTTATGTCTCGGGCGATATTTTGAACCCCAAGGACGAGGGATCCTAGGGTTAACTCACGAGTGAAGCGAGGGAGTTACAGAGGTAATTCCCGAGCAAAGCGAGGGAGTTAAAGCTAGAATCCCGAGGCCGAGAGGTTCAAAAACGCCCGAGACAAATACACTGCTTTATCCCCAAAATGCATACTCTACTTTATATAAATACTGCGAGGCAATAAAACATAATACAATTAAAAAGAATTCTCCTTGATTTAGGGCTCTATGAAAAGTTTTCATTCTAATTTTGAATAAATTCTTCTTGGTGTAGGGCTCTATGAAAAGTTTATATTCTAATTTTGACGTTTGGTCATGGATTGCAAAGAGCTCGTATATTCAATGTTGATTGCATTCCAAATTCAAATGTCATAATTCCCTAGGGGATTATGAAATTCAGTACATTTATAATGACCCGGCTAGACCATAGGACACAAATGACTTGCTTTAAGTTGAGTTTGCATGACACATAATATGCCATTGACGAGCAGGTGTTATATAAACTTATTTATGTAGTAGTTTATAACAATTATTTAAGTAAGATTTATGTAAGTTTATTATTAAGTTTAAGTACGTGCTATTCGTATTTGCACCAACTACCCGTAACAAATGATTAAAATGTATTATTAATTATACAAAATCATCTAATGTCCTATTTGAAGTTGAAGTTGCATGATCGACTATGTCACCTAATTTATCAATTTTATTTCATTAATGCATGTATTTACATTTTAATGGATTTTTTTTTATTCATCGTTCAGTGTAATTTTAATATAATGCAAAAATTTAATGTCAATTTGTTTGGGAATAAAATAATAAAAATAATAATAATAATGATCTAGTAGGTACATCGTTCCGTGAACCAAATATCAAGTAAGTCCGTTCAGTCATTTAATTTAAATTGGCCCACAATTATTTAAACTACGTCTACAAAAGTGATTGCATTGTGTGGAAGTTATGGTTATTATTATTATTTTAATGATTTAAATTTGTAGTAAGGTAATTAAAAAGAAAACTTTTATTTACATAAGCAGCCTATATACGTCCCTCTGTAGGGCACAGGCCTTCTCTCAAGGAGAGAGTATGGGCTTAATCACCACGCGTGCCCACCGCAAATTGGCGATTTCAAGCGTCGAGGTATGTGAACACCTCAGACACTCAGGTTTCCTCACGATGTTTTTCTTCACAGTTAGCGAGTGGTATTGCTACTATAACTTCACAAATGTACATAACTTAGAGGTACAACAAAGTCATAGGTACATACCCGCACTGGGAATCGAACCTGGGTCTCTCGCTTCAGAGTCCAATGTTCTACCCATTAGGCTACCACCGCTACTACCACTTTTATTTACCAATCCAGAAATACATAATAGTGAGTCCCGTAGGAAACACTGCCCTGGAATTACTACTAACTCTCATGCTGATCGGAGATGGTAAGTTTAAGACCAAAATTATAATTAATTTCGATATAAAGCCTTCTCTAGGTAAAAGCCGCAACCCACAGACGCAAAAGTAAAACGTGAACGTTAACACAACCCTAAAAGAGCAGCTGAAAATTCAGTCAAATTAACATAAAAGTAGGGCTCTCGCAAAACCAACGCAGAGCTAAAAGGGCCTAATAAAATATTGTTGTAAGGTCGAGCGGGAATCGCTAAGCCGAACTTTGTGCTTTTTGAGATTTTATTAATATCTAAGGTATTAGCACAATTTTAAATTTTCTTTACAACCAATATACGACTTATAGGCAGCCTATATACGATCCACTGTAGGGCGGAGACCTTCTGTCAGAGAGACAGTATGGGCTTGATGTCTATGTGTGTAAGTACACCGCGATTAACGATTTCGAGCTTCAGGAACAATTCGTTACCACTGCTCTATCAGTCGAGTTAGTGAATAACCAAATACAAACCAACTACTTATCTAAACTTTTAAAAAATATGCCAATAATTTATTTATTTATCCACTTACATTTATTAGGTACTAGTCGTGCATATGCCTTCGTTCGCGCGGATTTGAATGGCTGCAGTAGGAGGGCATCGGTAGAACACTGACATTCGAGAGGTCCTAGGTTTCATACCGGTTTGAACTAGTAACATTGTTTTCTAGGTTACGTAAGTACCACACACTAACTATGAAGGAAAACATCGTGAGGAAATCTGAGAGTTTTTAACCTTTTACATTATGACCTTGAAAATTAATTTAATTATATTTAATTTAGTCTAATTTTAACGACAATGTGCCACACACAACCATTTGCACACCGGTAATGTCGGTAAAGCATGTGGACCCAACCTATGTTATTTTACACCCATAAATGCATGATACGTATTATGACTGACACATGTTTGAGCAAATAAATTGATTTGATTTGATTTGAAAGATAATATAATTAAAAACCATTGATGTAGTCGCCCGATCGGGCCATTTAGAATTCTTCAGATTAAGTCGTTAATTCGCGTAGGACACGTTTGTTGACTGTACTCTCTCTTTCTGAGAGTAAGCTTGTGCCCTGCAGTCGGTCGTATGTAGGCTACTCACCAGCTAAAACGAAGATAATTAATCATCAATAAATGCTTTTCACTGTACAGCAAATGAGTTCCTCTCATCTAAGTTCGAATAATTTTACAATTACCAAGAAGCCCATAGAGACGAAAATCAGCTCCGGCCAAACATTCCTGGACTCACGCTTATTGCCGAGACCTATCACCCGAAGCACGGTAACGCAGTGTTTGTTACTCCGGCGTAAGCACAATGTCTACTATTTTACAATTACCAAGAAGCCCATAGAGACGAACCTCAGCTCATTATCATAGTTTATTTATTTATTTTACTTTATTAGGAACAACAACAGCGTAATCTGATTATAATTACTTATTAACTAATTACTAAAAATAAGGCCAATAACAGTTGTCCACATCTTACTAATTAATTTATAAGCGGATTTATATGGAAAGCTCGCTGGAAAATTCTTCAAAGAACGGTTGATAGCCAAATATTGAATGAATGGCAGAATACATCAAGAGCAGTTAAGTACTTAATTTTAGGTAAGGTAATAAACATGAAAGATGTATCAAACATCTAAAACAAAAAATAAACAAGAGGGCAAATGAGCATGCAAGTTTTTGTTTGGAGTCATGAGTGAGTAGTGAAGTGTTTGTGAGACTATCTTTTATCGTGCCCTGCGTACCCTGACACCTGCACCACAGTACAAATAAAGATAGTAAGTTATCTTCGAGCCCGCGCAAAGCATAATAGCATATACTAGCTAAAATGGCAGGGGCTGTCGCTCAGCGACGGGCGAGCGCGCGAATGCGAGGGGCTCCACAACGTGTAATGTCCATGCAGCGAGAGCGGCGCATGGCCTATCAAGTAATTTAATAATATAATACTATAATAACAATATACTAACGTAAAAAATATGTTATACTTGTATTTTACGGAATACCGAGATGTCAATATCATGGCGATTTTCACTCAATAATATTAAAGATACTTTCATTCACGTGTGAAACGAACGTTAAATAGATAATAATTTATTTTCACTTTAGAAGATCGAATTAGTCACACATCATCATCATTATCATCATCATCAGCCACCCGACGCCCACTGCAGGACATAGGCCTCCTTCATGGTTTTCATAACCATAAGAGGGTTTGCCAAAATCGCCACGCTTGGCAGGCGAGTTGGCGATCGCAGTATGCGGTTGGAGTCTCAGGAAGACGCTGCTGCCCGTCTCCTGGTAATTGATTCCCTTAGTCGCCTTCTACGATCTCCATGGAAGGAAATGGAGTGACGCTATTCTTAATCCGGTTGGTGGGTAAAGTTGGGGGGTCCAATGCAAACTGAACTTTCAGCCAACTTGAATCTTAATTTGATACAATTGAGTGTAAAATATTTATTAGCATAGAAAAGGTAGACACCTTTTTGTTGTATTTAAGGGCAGTAGTAATAGTTACGATACAAGCTTTTATAAACCTTTTATACACATCACAAATTATTAACGTTCAAACTTAGCAGAGTTGAGTTACAATAGACTTTTAGAGCGCAATAAAATACTTTAGTAAAAGTTTCTTTTTCACCAAGCAACAACTGACAACAACAACTTTTTTTTGCGAACGGCAAAATGAGTTCGCAAACTCTGTACTGCAAACTCAATACTTTCCCTCATCAGGAACATCTAGTAAGACGAGAAGACGGACAGTGGATGAAGGCAGTCACAGATTGGTGGCTGAGAACTGGCCGTCGTTCGGTGGGTAGGCTCCCTACCCGATGGGTTGATGACATTAAGAGGGCGGCAGGAGGGCAATGGACAAGATTAGCAGGGGACCGGCGAGGTTGGAGTGACGGTGAAGAGGCGTATGCCCAACAGTGGGCGTCTTTCATGGGCTTTGTAGATAAATAGAATCATTTACAATTTACAGTAGAGAGCTCCATCAAACTTTACGGTAAGTACAGAAAATATCTGCTTGCTACTGGCTGAATGCCCGCCTTGGTGTTTTTTTTATCATGATGAAATAGGCTCTTGCGTTGTGAAATAAACAGTAAAATGATGTCGGCAAATAGTAGTAAAAGAGTGTATTAAAATGCTTTCAGGACAAGGCTTAGTTCCTCCGACATTATTTAGAGAGAAAACAGTAAAATGCTCTATGGTTTTGAGCCTTTTGTATTTTTTTTATGTCGAAACTGCGAATGTCTCTCTTTTATGAGTGGCGCTGAAATAATACGGTATTATTTTTGAGCGAAAAAATTTCGACAAATGTTTGCGTTTCATTGAGAGTCACGAACGAATTAATTTACTCAGACTATTTTACTATCAAAGGAAAAAAAATACTAGTCTTTATTGAGCAATAATACTTGGCATTTAACCGTGTTGATAACACACACAAAGATTACAAATTAATTAATGAATTGAAATTGAAATTGAACAACGTTTATTCAGATACCACAACACACATAAAATCTTACAAATAATAAAATGGAAATCTAAAATGGGTTATCCAACGACAAATTTGTGTGTACTGCATCTTTTTTTTTACCGCTCATTCAAAAAAGTCCACAATATGCATATTTTCCTACGAAAATACCCTTACTGAAACCTGTCCAGGTGAATCTATGAGTTGAGTTACTCTTTGCTCTAAAATTAACTTTAAAAGTATTGTTTTTGAAGATTTAGGCACTTATTTGGTTTACACGAGATTATTCAACGTGTTTAGAAATATTGGAAGAATGTACTCTACTGTACGCGTTCCATGATAGTGATTTTATTGCGGTATACTTTTCATGAGATCTTCTACACAAGATACTGTTTTAGATTAGACGGCCTCACAAACAAACTTCACCCAGAAGATTCCTTCCAATCTTAAAACGAATAAAACTGGAAGGCCCATCGTAATAAATAAACTCGGCACTCTCTCCATCGACAAAAAGAGACCTTCGACATTTCGTTGCGACGACTTAGAGCAAGTTAGGCTAACTCAATTGTTATATTGTAGTGGATCTAAAGCGGTGTTATCGGAGCGAAGAACTTTCTATGTGAGGATCGTTCTCGATGACACAACTTGTTCGGAGCTGTCGCCGGCTGCCCTGATCTAGGATTGAGTAGGACTTCGAGCTTTGTGCGCTGAAAAAGTCCTGATTTTTGCCAGCTAACGCATCTGCTAAAAAATATTACACAAATATCACTGTTCTATCCGTAAAACCGTTTCGTTGCTAGAAGAAGCAAGATAAGAACAATGTTTGGCGTATTAAAACTATTGTATTGTGTATACGAACGAGAGACCTATTATGCTGTACCGAACAGGCGTAATTTTATGCTCAAACATACACATTTAACGGGTATTATAGCTATTTTTTATTAGATAAAGTCAAATACCTTAATTACTTTACTTTACGCTAAATAAAGCAAGATAACATGAGTCGATAGGAAGATAAAAAAAAAGTTTATCTCAATCACGTATTACATTTTTAATCAGAATTCACGAGAGCTAATTTAGGTATTACTTGTAATATAAAAATAAAAATATGAATGCATGTTGACTTGTAAGTATATTTGGAATTTTTTTGAAATATTATTTAATCTTTTTTTGGGAAAAAGAATGAAAGGAAATTAATTTACCTTGTAGTTGGCATTCAAAATTTATCACAGCAATCAATTATTATGTTTTATTCCTTATAAATATATATTTTTTTCACTATAAAAACAAAATGTTTACTTAATGAACGTCAAAGTTGTTAGTTTCACAATTAATAGATTATGCGGAGAAGAAGCTTACAAAGAAACTCCACTTGTTTTGTTTCTATTGTTTCTACTTGTAGCATACAGCATTTTGTAATTCCTGTAGTAACTATAAAACAATAATTATAGTGCTTAAAATGTATTCAACAAAAAATATATATATTTTACTCTACCGCATCTTAGTCCAGAACAAACCCAAGAAGCGATACCTCTCAATGTCAAAACTTGGGCAGTAATAAACTAACTCACTTGTTCAACAGATTCGGGCGAGATCATACTTTTTGTTTGTACTCGGGGCAGCTACTGGCACGAATTTATGACGTGGATCTTCTATCTTTTAAACATTTTATAGATATTTAAAAAGAAGACGTTCTGGCATAATACGAAGAGAAGAAGTTAGAGTTTGTTTTTATAATGTCATGCCAATCAAAGAAGGTTGAGATGCTCCGAATTAAAATAAAAAGCGGTTGTGTTTGTGGCAGGAATAGAGAGAAGTGGACGATTACTCTTAGAGCTTTCGCGGATGAGAACAACGTTTTGCAGCAATAACACATAATTTGAGAAAAAATTAACAGGCTACATTTACATGTATTTATTTTTGCTAAAGTAGGTTGTTGTCAAAGATTTTTTTAGTTTATTTTGTACACGTGTGGATCCTTTTTTTACTGCTTTTTACTAAGGTAACTTATAAAGTCAAAGTCAAAAAATTTTATTCACTATAAAAACAAAATGTTTACTTAATGAACGTCAAAGCTGTTAGTTTCACAATTAATAGATTATGCGGAGAAGAAGCTAACAAAGAAACTCCACATTTATTCTTTTCAAAACAGGTTTACTTAATTAAACAGAGTTTTCAACTTAAAGTTTATGGTTTTAAAAACCTAATTAGAGGCTAAATAATCCACCCATGCCGCGACTTCAACCCGCGACCTCTGGTTCACCGTGCCAGTGCTCTCCCAACAGAGCTAATGGGCAATTACGCAATCTCTGTATTACGTACAGGCAGCGACATCTAGCAGAAGGAATTTACATCACTTGCAGCCCCGAGTAACCCTCTTTGCAGTTAGTTTAATTGCTGGGAGAAAATTTCTCTTACTAAATAAAGAATATTCTTATCTTATCTTGTCTTACTTGGTCACCTTTGCACATGCTATTTATTATGTAATGTCCTGTTTAATGTTTTGTGTGCAATACAGTATAATTATTTAATTAAATAACCGTTTAAGATAAATTGCCCTTTATAGGTCAGACAAATAGGCAGACTGACATCGTAGGCAAGGAAATACTTTATACCATAACATCTATCTCTACTGACATTGTAATGTTAAAAAAATTGTAAACTTAAATGTAGGTGGTAATCTCTTTAACCTAAGATTAGAACAATTAAAACCATTTCTATTGTGGTCCGATCGAGCGATTAAGAATGCTACAAATTAACTACAGCTGCACTACTCATGTTTAACAAATAAACGTTCTTTGTCTTTGTCTTTGTTGGACTTCAAAAATTCTTTCACCAGTATTTAGAAATGACCTTCAGGACTGTCATGAGCTATTCAGTACCACGAATTTGCCGTTCATTAAGGAACAAATTCGCGGGAACTACTAGTATACCATAAAACGTTTTTGTTTATTGTGAAGACACTTCTGCGAAAAAAGGTTTACGGTCTTATCTCTACAAAACCCGATTCCGTAAAACGCCGATAAAATATGTCTGTGGTGGAGATTTTACAAGGAGAACTCGTAACCACAGATTAAATAAACTGCATCTTAGGAGTGCTTTAGAGGAATCGATTTTTATAAATAAGGCCGATAATTTCGAGCACAATTATCACGCATAATGATTCATCATCATCATCAACCCATTATGTCCCCACCGAGGGGCACGGGTCTCTTCCCTGAGGAAGGTATAGGCCATACTCCACCACGGGGGCCAAGTCCGGATCGGTGGAGGCTTGTAGACTAGTGGCTCGTCTACTGTCAGAAGTTGTCAAGCCGCCCTAAGGCCCTGACTTGGCTTAACGACTGCTATCTATCGACGGCAGCCGGCACCAACAGCTTAACGTGCCTTGCGAAGCACGGAACCGCTCGGAAAAATGCCACTAGCGTTAGGCATAGACGGCGACCCATCCATGCACTGAACGCGCCCTGTGTTGCTTAACCTTCGTGATCGTTTAAGATCACTCAGGCAGCCGGGGCTATGAGAATATTATTAAATTAGATACAGGCTGAGATCCGTAGACGAACGAAAGTCGTCGACATAGCCCAGCGGATTAGTAAGTTGAAGTGGCAGTGGGCGGGCACATAGCACGCACAACTGATGGCCAATGGAGCCGAAAAGTTCTCGAATGGAGACCACATATCGGCAAGCGCAGCGTAGGACGACCAGCCGCAAGATGGACAGATGACCTCATCCAAGTGGTAGGAAGACGCTGGATGCAACCCGCTCCCAACCGGTCTTTTCGGAAATCCATTGAGGAGGTCTATGTCTGACTTCTTGTGGCTGAATGATGATGATGAGGCTTGATTGACTTACTTGCTTAACAGATTTGGGTAGGAATCCATCGTTTTAGCCGGTTCACTTGGTATAAAGGAGCCAGCCACTACTGGCCCGAGGGGAGTTTCAAACTCTCGGGCGAGAATCTGGATCCGTTTTATTTCTGACAATCTGTGAACAAACGTTGCAAATAATTTGTGTCAACAAATTATTATTATACTTTATTGCTCACACGAGAACACAGTACAGGAAAGGCAACAAAAGAAAATGCATGTACAATGGCGAGGTTATCTCTGTGAGAGGTTTCTTCCAGCAAACCTTGAGGATTCAGAGCGGGGGTGTGAAACGGGCACATGATAATTATATAACACACATATTTACACAAACAGCAAAATAATATTGCTATGAATATATATAGCGGTGGTAGCCTAGTGGGTAGAACATTGGACTCGGAAGCGGGAGACCCAGGTTCGATTCCCAGCGCGGGCATGTACCTATGACTGTTTTCTAAGTTATGTACATTTGTGAAGTTATAGTAGCAATACCACTCGTTAACCGTGAAGGAAAACATCGTGAGGAAACCTGAGTGTCTGAGCTATTCACATACCTCAGCGCATGAAATCGCCAATCCGCGGCGGGCACGCGTTGTGATTAAGCCCATACTCTCTTCCTAAGAGAAGGCCTGTGCCCTACAGTGGGACGTATATAGGCTGCTTATGTTATGATTATGTGTAGACTATTCGGCCGGTCTTCGCAGGGCGGCTGGCAAGAGCTGGATGAGAGTAGCCGAGGACCGTGCTTGGTGGCGTGCTATAGGAGAGGCCTATGTCCAGCAGTGGACAAGTGTTGGCGGTGTGATCTAGCCGTGACGGAATGATGAAAACACTGTACGATCTTTGACACGTTTATATTTTAAAAGGGCCACAAAGTACACAAAATAATAACTAAATTAAACGTGGTGTGTACGGGCGTCTCGCGCGGATAGCATGGACCGACTGCCTGTCACACAACACACATACAAAGTACGATGACGGCTCGCGGCTACCCTTAACTTTAGGATACATAATTTACCTACCTACATAATTATTAAACAGCATCAAAATACCAAATATGAGCACGTCGCTAACATTTCCCCACCCTGAGTGCTGCCTCAGCACTCAATACTCATTGGAATACGAGCGACGCGTGAAGCAGAACGTTTCAGAGTGCCAGATTTTGTTTTTACCTCGACCATCCTTATGCGACCATCTCGACCAGGGTAGACCTGCTGGATAACACCCTTCGGCCATACGTTCCTTTGTGCAGCTGGATCTACTATAAGAACAACGTCACCTACCTGCAGAGGTTTCTGTTCTTGGGTCCACTTGGTTCTCGGTATAAGGTCTGGCAAAATTTCTTTTACCCACCGTGTCCAGTACATGTCAGCAAGCCTCTGAGATTTCCGCCACTGCTTACGAGAAAAGAGATCGGAGTCGTCGAAGTTCCCTACGATAGGTAAGTTCGACGCTTGCCCCATAATCAAAAAATGATTAGGTGTAAGCGTTTCTTCGCTGCCAGGATCGACGGACACATGGGTAAGTGGACGCCCATTTACCATATTCTCCACCTCCGTCATCAACGTGGAAAGTACCTCGTCTCTAGGGGCGCGTTCCTTCAGGATTACCTTTAACGACGTTTTCACACTCCTAATCAGACGTTCCCATGCCCCACCCCAGTGTGGGCTGGCGGGGGGAATGAAAGTCCACTGTACACCGCAATTAATTCCTTTGTTTTTCAGGTCCTCTATGTCCAGTTCCAGCAGGGATCTTTTTAACTCCGTGTCAGCGCCGCGTAGGTTTGTCCCGTTGTCGGAAAACAGGTACTTAGGCCACCCACGTCTCGCCGCCATACGCCGAAGAGCCATGATCAGCGAGTCCGACGTAAGTGAATTAACAAGTTCCAGGTGTATTGCCCTCAACGTAAGACAAGTGAATAAAACGCCATATCGCAATTCGTGGCGTCTCCCGACTGTCACCTCCATCGGCCCGAATAGGTCAAGGCCACAGTACGTGAAGGGACGCTGGTGATGCGCCAAACGTGCCTCTGGTAAGTTTCCCATTCTAGGTACTTCAGGTTTTGCCTTCTTGATACGACAAAACATACAACTAGCTACTACAGATTTCACTGTCGGTCGTAATCGAAATAACCAGTACTTTTGTTTTAGGTCATTCACAACTCCCTCGTGGTTTCCATGCGCAGCCTTCTCGTGGTAACTCCTGACCAGTAATCTAGATACCGCATGCTTTCCGTCCAGTATGATAGGCCTTTTTGTTTCCAGTGCAATATCTACTGCGGCATCTATACGTCCATTGCATCGAAGAAGTCCATTTTCATCTAAAAACGGCGATAGATGACGGAGTTTACTGCTGCGGTCCAAAATGTTGCCATTGTTTATGGCGGCAATGTCAGTACCGAATGACTCCTGCTGCGCTTGTTTTAGCAGTAGCTGCTCAGCTCGTTCCATCAGCGCGCAGTCAATGTCCGCGGAGCGGTGTCTGCACCTTTCTATAAATTTCAGAACAGCAGCCGTCGCCCTCTGCAAACGCAGCCATGAAGAGAATCGCGTGGCGTCCGGCACAGGTAAGTCTTTACATTCATTATGAACTATATTAATATACTCTAAAGTAAGTTCGTTTATTTCAGGGCTCGCTGGATTACTCGGCCATTGCGATTCGTCGGTGTAAAGAAATTTCGGACCATAAAGCCACTCGTTCTTAAATATGGAGTCGTCATAAACCTCGCGAGTAGCTACGTCAGCGATGTTTAACTTCGTAGGTATATAACGCCACTCATTAACGCGCGACAACTCGTCTATTTCGCCCAACCGGTTTGCAATGAATATGTTGTAGTTGCGAGTATTGTTCCGAAGCCAGTGCAAAACACACGCTGAATCACACCAGAAGTACCGCTGCGTCGTAGTGATTTTATGTTCGCGCAACACACTGTCAGCCAATCTCGCCGCTAGCAATGCTCCTTGAAGTTCACATCTGTTTATAGTCAGCGGTTTAACAGGTGTAACCTTGCATTTACTAGCAACAAAGGCTACATAAACCTGTCCATCTTTCTCCCATCTCCAATATGCCACAGCGCACATAGCCTTTGAAGATGAATCGGAAAACAAATGCAATTGCAAGTTATTATAATTATTCATAAGGCTTACATTTGCAGCGACCGAATTCGTAGTCGATCCCGGCACGGCGTGCGGCGTAGCGGGCGGCGTAGCAACCGTCGTAGCGCTCGTAGCACTGGTATTATCCGCAGCGATTGAGCCTCGCTCCGTCTCGGTCGCACCTATGGATGCTCTCTGATACCATCTCGGTATGCGTATATGACCTATTAATTGTAATAAACCGAGCCACTTTACCCACCTGGTAAATATATCATCAGGAATTTCCTCATCCCAACCCGTGTCCGATCGCCACGTGTCCTGGAGCATGATTTTACCCTGAATGGTAAAAGGCGCCAAAAATCCAAATACGTCAAAAATAGACATTACTACTTTTAACATTACCCTTTTAGTAGGTCTTTGGTGCCCTAAAACAATCTGCTCAGGAATCCGTTTTAGCGATACGTCGAACCCCAGCTCGTCCGTAGCCGGGTACCAGATGAGCCCGAGCGTCCGCTCGCCCTCGAACTGCTGATCCATTTTAAACTTTACAGCAGCGGTACCGAGAGTCTCATTTGGCACGCTGTCGAGCACAGTTGTACTATTACTCGTCCAATTGCGGATCTCGAACCCGCCTTCCGCGTGTATCTTTGATATTGTACTTACCATTTTAATCGCTGTCTCTTCGTCTGGCAAACTCTGAATGTAGTCGTCTGCGTAGTGCGAGTTGCAGATCGCGTCGACTGCTGCCGGTTCGGTGTGCTCGTGGCGCAGGGCATTTTTATTTTTAACAAACTGCGCGACAAACGGCGAGCACTTCGCACCGAATATGAGAGATGTCATTACGTACGTTTTGACGGGTTCCGCAGGGTTGTCCCGCCAAAGAAATCTCAGGGCGTCTTGATCTTCAGGCTGGATCTGGATACGCAGAAACATGTCTTTTATGTCTCCGGATACTGCGATACGATTTTCCCTAAAGCGCAGCATGATTCCCCATAGTGACGTCAGTAGATCCGGCCCCTTGAGCAGATAGTCATTTAAACAGGTACCTGCAGCACTATCTGCCGCATCAAAGACCAATCTCAACTTTTTTTTATTTGGATTGTCCACGCCAAAGTGAGCCAAATGAAATGACTTTGGAGTGCGCTGAGTGTCCTCTAGTTCCCTGGCAAATAAATTAATAAATAGATGTCGCACTCGCTCGGCATACCTGTTTGCATATTCCGAATCCTTAGCCATCTTGCGCTCGATTCCTTTTAGCCTTTTTAGCGCATGCGGCAGAGTGTCAGGCATCGAGCAGTCTGGATCCCTCCATGGTAAGCCCACGCGCCACCTTCCGTTGATAAGTTGAGCGGTACGCTCAAGGTGTTCGACGGCCTTAACGTCATCTTTATTCTGGCGAGGCTTACCTGCCACTCCCGCGGAGTCCAGCTCGAATGCGCGTCGTACCTCTTCGTGCAAGTCATGAAGCGCGCGTTGCTCGGCCGCGTCGCGCACCGCCCGCGCCCCCGCAGCCGCAGCCGCAGGCGCGCCCACCAGCAGCGTGTTGTGAACCGGCCCCGCGCTCGCCCCGCGCGTCGCCCCCGACACACTAACTTTACCATGAATGCACCACCCTAATGGAGAAAGTGTCGCGAACGGCTCATATGGTTTACCTGACAATATTTTCAACGGTACGATTAAATTGTAATAATCCTGACCAATTAACATTTCTGGCCTGGTAACAACATTTTTAAGTTCGCTCTGTATTTCATTTAAATATTGATATTTACTACAATCAATAACAGATAGATCTTGCTCAGGTAAACATAACTCATTAACACTTCGTGCTCTAAGAGAATGAACCTTACTGTCTTTATCATAAAGTTCCAACTTCACAACCGTGCTATCACATGTTATGCCACTTTGTTTCCACGGACCACACACACGCAAAGATTCGCGATGCCCGGTAAGTCCTGCGCGCTCTGCCAATGTAGCACTTATTACTGTCACCGAAGAACCATCGTCAAGCACAGCACTACTTTCGATAATACTGCCGTTTTTCGCACGAATACGTATGGGTACAGTTTTTAGTAGAACTCTGTTGCTACGCGCGTTGACATAGCTGACTAATTCCGGTGTGGGTGCATCAGCTGATCGCGGCGGCGCGCGTTCGGGAGCCTCCCCGGCGGAGGTGGTGGCGGCGGCGGCGGCGGCGGCACTCGCCTCCCGATCGTTGTTGCTATCGAAGTGTAGAAGTTTGTGATGCATCCCGCCGCAGTCGTCCTTTTCGCACGCCGGCGCAGGGCATGTTTCTCTCTCGTGCCGTGAATCTAAACATTTAAAACATATTCCATTGCGTTTAACAAACTGCCACCGCACTTTACGTAATGCTCGCTTGAACTTTTTACATTCAGACAGCTTATGATTTGGCTGAGCACGGCAAAAATGACACTTATCACTTTTCTTGTCGCTTTGTCGTTCGGTTTGTAGTAAAATAGCTTGCGGCCGAACGTTATCGTATTGTTTAGACTTATGTTGCTCGGGTCGATGACCTTGCAGGTGCACATTAGCAGTAGTAGCTATCTTCAAAGCTTCCGTATTTAGAAAATCGGACATAATGCATAAACGTGGTTTAGTTCCGGCTTTGATTAACGGGTAACTATAATCTGACCACTTAGACACGAGCACTGCGGGAAGTTTAGATATAAGTAGTGGAACAATACTTAGTCCTTGGACGTACTCTTCGCGTCCCACTACTTTCACGGCTTCGACGAAGTTTTGTACCTTGACAGAAAAGTTTATAATATCTTTTTGGTACTCTGAAGACATAGGTTGCAGTTTTCTGATATCCTGCACGAGTCTGCTAATTATGCATTCTGGGTCACCGTGACGTAGCTCCAGGGTAGCCATTATGCGCTCAGGTGAGGCAGCACTCATGAGCAGAGCTGATGCGGTTTCCTTGGCAGCTCCGCGCAGACACTTTCGCAGTCTCCAGAGGTTCTCTTTTGGACTAAAGTTGCACACGTCAGTTGACTCTTCGTACGCCTTCTTAAAATGCAGCCACTCGAGTGGATCTCCAGAATATTCAGGTAAATCCCGTGGCGTACAAATGCGGCTCAGTAAGTTGGCGCTTGGTTTATTGTGGACGGAGGCAACCGTCAGGTTCTTCAAAGCAGCGGCAAGTAGCTGGATTGTCCCATCAGACGAGCCGGCGACAGGTGCCGCCGACTGATGCAGCTCGCCCGTGTCTGGACCATCTTCGGGGGCGGCCTGCGACTTTTCCAGCTCTTTTGCGCTGTGTTCTATCCACTGTTCCACGTCAGGACGTGCACAATCCTGGCTAGCTTGTGAACTGTATATATTACCATCTTCTAATTCGGCTAGGTCGGCCTCTAGCTCTTTATCTATTAGTTGCATCTTGATTTCAGCCTTCTTTCTTTCAGCCTCCAATTGTAACCTTTTCCTTTGTGCCAGAACAGACGACGATACTGACCGTTTTGATTTCGATTTGCATGAAGCGGGTAGCGGCGGCGGCGCGGACAACGGTTTCGACGCACTGCGTACTGGCGGCTGGACTTTGACCGGCGCGACTAATAACTTAGGTTCCGACTTCACGTTACTCATATTGGGCGTTTGAAACTGGCTGGATCCTGGCTGTTGTTCGGAATGTTCTTCCAACGTGGCTGCACTATCCTCCAACTGTGGCTGCTCGCGTTCTTTTCGTACAGTACTGCGAGTTTTCACCATAACGGTACGCGGCGGCGTGCGGTACATGCGTAAATCTGGCTCGAAGACCACTTGTTGGCGGTGTGATCTAGCCGTGACGGAATGATGAAAACACTGTACGATCTTTGACACGTTTATATTTTAAAAGGGCCACAAAGTACACAAAATAATAACTAAATTAAACGTGGTGTGTACGGGCGTCTCGCGCGGATAGCATGGACCGACTGCCTGTCACACAACACACATACAAAGTACGATGACGGCTCGCGGCTACCCTTAACTTTAGGATACATAATTTACCTACCTACATAATTATTAAACAGCATCAAAATACCAAATATGAGCACGTCGCTAACAACAAGCATAGGCTGATGATGATTCGGCCAGTTCGAATATTGTTACCGTATCTGTTCTAAAGTGTTCGTTCGCCAATGAATACTCGGCTTTATCAGTCGTGGCGATGTCTCAAAACCTAAATGGTTAGATAAGCATTTATTTGAGCACATGGTAATCCTGATTCGCCTCAAAATTACACTTTTCATGCAATGTAATTTGTCTTATTATCGACAGTAAAAGAGCGATTATAGCGCATCGTTAGAACGCTGACCTCATATTCTATAGGTCACGGGTTCAAAACCCAGCACGTATCAATCAACGACTTTCTTTTCTATGTTAGGTACGTGAATTTTACGTAGCAAAACCAGCCACCAACCGTGAAGGAAAACATCGCGAGGAAACCTAAGTGTCTGAGGTGTTTACGTACCGCTTGAAATCGTCAATCCGCGGTGGGCACGCGTGGTGTTTAAATCATACTTTTTCTTTCTGAGCGAATGCCTGTGCCTTACAGTGGGACGTATGTTGTCTGCATAGGCGTGGGCCACACAGAAAGGACACGACGCTTTGTATAGAGTCAGATACCTCAGTTCTTGCTCTGTGGTCGCTCATAGTCCGTGACTTTATGCAACGCGTCGCGGCTTTTCCGCGCCCTCGCCCCACGTCCTTTTTGTGTGGCCCACGCCTCAGATAGTAACTGACGGCTCACGTACGGCTTATTCTGCAAGCAGGCCATCATGTCTTTCGCGCTAGGGTTGCAGCCGAGACTCTGAGCCACTTGGAGCGTGTACTGCGCGGGGTCCTTCGTCATCGAGGAGTCTGAGAGCGCACTGCCTGACATCAGGATGGCTCGGTGGAATAAGCCTGTGGGCAAATATAATTCGTGTCAAAAACTAGTAGATACAATCTAAAGCAAAATTAGGAAGAAGATTTGACACATTCATAATTGTGGCATTAACCAAGGACAGCGCCGAACTTTTACCATCTAAAAATAACCATTACTTTTAAATCATTAATATTATTGTTTAGCAAAAAGGTGAACCTGTTAGGTTATGACCTCGAAAAGAACAATTAAAAACCGTTGTTATGGTGGCCCGATCGGATCCTTTAGAATTCTACAGATTAATAAGATTATACCATTAGAAATAGGCGACAGCATTAGGAAGTTGACGCAGGCGGCCCCAATGCCGTGTCCCATTAGCGTGACATTCCCGGGGTCTCCGTTCAGGTCCTCAATGTTGTCCTTGATCCACTGGAGAGCCGCGAGCTGATCTAGTAGGCCGTTGTTCCCGTAGACATGCTCGGTCAGGCTTGGCTTCATGAAACCTGGAGGATTTACAAAAATGACGTCTAATTACCTCAGACATAAACTTTTACACCACGTTGCGAGGTGACTGAGTGTGAATTTGCAGATCGAAAATTGCAGTGTGCTGTACGCTGTGCTGTGTAGTGCGCTTACTAATTTACATGCAGGTTATTTTTAATAACCAAAAATAGGGACTAATGAATGTTGAGGAAGCGAAAGTGATCTGTCAGGATCGTGGCAAGTGGCAAACTCTGGTCGCTGCCTACACCTTTGGGGTAGGATACAGGTGTGAGTTTATGTATGTAGATAAATAGATAGAGAACATGTATTTATGTATGCTATTTTTAAAAATGAGCAAGTCCTGAAACTTGATGGTTCTAGTTTGTTATTTAAAACAACTTTTGTTCTACGACTTTTGAATTTTTTCGTTAAAATTTCCATGTTTTGAAAAAAAAAATTATGATATTTCGCGGTTTTTCTGCTATGTTGCGGTTGCTTTTATCTATCGGTGAGGAATGTTTAGAATGCTCTCATTTTCTCTATTTAAGTATTTTTTGTTAATTCTGTTTTTCCTCCTTTATAAAATAAAATAAGAGTTTGTCGTAATAAAACTGAATTTGCACGGATATTTACTCGTTTGGTTTCGGTAGACCACGGCACTAGCAAAAGTACCGAAATATCCGTGCAAATTCAGTTTTGATTATGTCTAGTGCTCGTATTAACTTTAGAAAATATAAAGGGTAGAATATGTCCTTAATAAAATTATGATGTTATAACCTTTGCTCAAACTGTTGAAATGATTTAGATTTTGAACAATTTTAAAGTAAACAGAGTTACCTTTCACCATTCTGGCGTTGGTTTGCATTGATATTGTTTCCCAATTGCTTTATCGGTCAATATTCAATGTCACGATATTTAAAGCTTTCAATAAAATAGTGTGATGATGCGTTTAAAATCGGAAGTGTAGTTGTCAGTATTCAAAAGTATCCTGTCGTTATACTTTATACTTTATTGCACACATAAAATTACATGAATAAAACAAAACATTTACAGAATTAAAAAGTGTACATGGCGAGCTTATTTCACCAGAAATCTCTTCCAGCCAACCCTTGATGTGATGATACGGACATTATAAACAAGGGAGGAAAGTGTACAATAATTACTACGTACTATATGTTAACCCAATACAATCATACATATGTTATATTATATATATATTGCGATCGCCAACCCGCCTGCCAAGCGTGGTGATTATGGCAAAACCCCTCATGGTTATGAAAACCACGAAACAAGCCTATGTCCTGCAGTGGTCTTCAAATGGCTGATGATGATGATGATGATCCAATAGTCGATCGAGTTAAAAGTCAAAGCCAATTTTTTCCGAGTAGGGCGCCCTCATCCTCTCCTGGCTAAACAGTTGGTTATAGAAACGGAAAAAAATCAGGTACTAACCTAGCACATATAATGAACTTAGAAATAAAACTATTTCCAGCTAAGTAGGCTTCACAAGTTAACGAGTAATAGACTTATACTTATACAAGGAAAACTTCGTACAAAATCGATTAAAAATTACTTTGATGCATTTGTTAGTACTGTAAAGCAGATAAAAGCCACTCTTTCTACGGAACCTTAACCTGTGCGTGGCCCAAAATAAAGTTTCCAAAAGTTTGAGTTTTAGATCATGAGATATGCATGAGTTTTAGAACATTTATATAAATCCTGTAAATTAAGGACTTGAAAAGACTAAGTTTGGAGTTTTTTTGTCCATTTTTTCTCCAAATTGATCTAGATTTTGAAATGGACACCTAGTTTAACTTGTAACGTTCATTAAGTCGCAGTTTCTGTGCTACTTTGAATAAAAAAAATTGATTTTGATTTTTGATTTTGATTTTGCAAATGAGTGACCATTTCTTATTCTTATCCTGTGCCTCTCCACAGATGGAGGTTGACCGTCAGGTCCTCATATTCTTCCTGATTTTTTCCAAGCGAAACAGGTATTCGATGCTACCAGTTACCCGTTGAAAATTTCTAATATTCGCTAATATTCTTCCGATCTTCCAGGCGTTATCTAACAGAGCCTGGTATCGATCTAGCACGTAGGAGCTCTGTAATAATAAGACAGTGTACGTGTCGCTAGGTACGTGATGCACTCTATTTCTGTACCAGAACCGTTGGAAATACTTTTCTAACGTTTTTTGTTCGATCCTTCGCAGCATGGAATTGGAGTTATCAGGGTGGAAATTTACTCTTTAGAAAATCGAAAATGTCCTGTTGGGGATAGTTACAAAACATAACTTTTAGCAGCGCTGCTTTTAAAAAGTAAGCATTTTTTAATAACATTCAGAATTTTCCTTAAATAAGTACAATAAATAAGAAAAGAAATGAATAGTTCTACTCACGTGATACGTACAAAAATCATAGAAATCGGGCGTACACTGTGACGTCGGAAGGCTAATGACGCCTTATTATAATATTATTATGTGTCCTACAAGGCAAAAACACGATGTCACTCCAAACAAATTTTAGGTCAACTCGCAGGAAAAACAAAGAGAAAGTCTTGGAAACAAATATTGAAGGGAAGAGAAAGATTGCCCAACGTTGCATCTTTCTGTGAGATTTTTTCGGCCCCATTGGCCATCAGTTCTGCGTACTATGTGCCCCGTTCACTGCCACTTCAACTTACTAGTCCGCTGAGCTATGTCGACGACTTTCGTTCGTCTACAGAATTTGTAGTATAGATCTTATCATTTCTGATTCGATCTCTTAGAGGAATTCCGAGCGTGACCTTGAGCTTTCTTATGAGGCCCATAATGAGAGACCACGTTTCAGTGCCATAAGTCATCCAGCCAACCAGGCTGCTTATATACATTTCGTTACTCTTCGGTCTCGACTGAATTCTTTAGTAGTTCGAATCTGTCACCGAGTCATGTTTTGCAAACGACATTCAATTAATCATTATAAATCAATTTATTTACTGTGAATTCATCCTTAGAGCCTAGCAAACTTAATCAAGAAATTGCTAAGCGTACAAGGGAAATAAGTTCCAAAATATCAATGAAACGTTGTTTTTATTCGCTTGTCAAAGCCAGATTAATTAAAACTTTCAAAGTTAATTAGCGAAATTAGTGAAACCTTCCGTGCCCCTTACTTCAATTTATTTATGCTACTCATTGCCAGTTTCAGACCGGTGAATTAAGTAGGCCTTACACAGCCTAATCTAGGTCATGGGCATTCTCTTATAAAGAGAGATGATAGACTTAAGGGTCTCCAGGGAGTAACACTAGCGCCACCGAGGAAAATTAAACGTATCTTATTTTACAGATCGAATTTGCAAAAAGTGTCTGCACAATCTCTCAATCACGTTAACAATGATTTTTCGGACCCATGGCCGTGAGCCTAAGGCGTAAAACCTACCACTAGATTATCTTACATTATTACTTATATTCTTGTAATCTTTCGCTACACATACCTATTTGTTACTTCACATCCCATTATATTGTCTTATTTATGTACATCCACCTAACGACTATATTCTTCCTGCAATCCACCCAATCCAAAGGTTGTCTGGAAGAGATCATTTTAAGTGAGAAGACCGCCAATTGTATACCACCACTTAGATATAAGAAACTATGTGTAATTCTTTCACCCGGTTGTGCATTAAAGTGTTCGCTATCTATCTATTTACGCCAAAAACGGCCGTTTCTCGCATAAATGCTATATGGTCCCAGATTCCTGATCCTAGGTTCTTTGTCGTAGGTCTTCAAAATCACTGTTAACATGATTGAGAGATTGTACAAACACTTTTTGCAAAAACGATCCTCAAAAGAAGGTATGATTTTTTTTTATTTGTGGTGCCAACTGGATCCCCTTAATCAATACTACTCGCACCCCCCGCCCGGCTGGCGATATCAATCGCTGAGGAAGTGAAGGCCCCAGGCTTAAAATTAACGCCACTCTAGATTAACACTAGATAATAATCTAATATATAAAAATCTCGTGTCACACTGTTTGTTGTCGAACTCCTCCGAAACGACTTCACCGATTTTTATGAATATTTTTGTGTATATTTGGTAGATCTGAGGATAGGTCGCTGGCTAATTAATCATCAACATCATCATCATCATCAGCCATTTAACGCCCTCTGCAGGACATAGGCCTCCCTCGTAGTTTTTATAATCATGAGGGGTTTTGCCATAATCGCCACGCTTGGAAGGCGGGTTGGCGATCGCAGCATGTGGTTGGAATCTCAAGAAGACGCTGCTGCCCATCTCCAGGTAATTGATTTCCTTAGTAGCCTTCCACGACATCCGCGGAAGGAAATGGAGTGACGCTATTCTTAATCCGGTGCCACACGGATAATGCTAATTAATATGACAAAACAACGTTTGCTGGGTCGGCTAACGGTGGGTTGGGTAGTATAGAACATTTAAATATTTGAAGCGTCTACCTGTTGCCGTTATTAATATCGAGCAAAAAATGGCACAAAAATCACGTTTGTTGTATGGGAGCCCCAGTTAAATATTTATTGCATTCTGTTTTTAGTATTGTTTGTTTTAGCGGCAACAGAAATACCCCATCTGTGAAAATTTCAACTGACTCACTATCACGGTTCATGAGATTACAGCCTGATGAGAGACGGACGGACGGACGGACAGCGGAGTCTTAGTAATCGGGTCCCTTACTCTTTGGATATGGAACCCTAGAAAGCTTCGCAAAGATTTTTCTGACTCTTCATCTTATCTAGTAAAATAAGGTTAAGTCAGCGTCTTGGTTCAATTAGTTGTATCACTGCCATCTCAAGTTTATTCACAGTATGCAACAAACTGTCAAATTATATCAACTTTTTTTAACTTTAATTCTGTTTTCCCCGTTTTTATATGTAATCCTTTTCTCCTTACAAATTACGTCAAGCAGAAAATTTGGGAATACATTCAGCTTACAGGCACTAAGCCTTTTGGGCGCCCACTCTGTAAAGGTCAGTGGGTTCTAGCAAAATAATCCGTTGCTTATCTTCGTTCTTAAGGTGTTGAAAGACTGACGCTACAGATTCTGGATATACTGCAAAATAAATTGCTTCGTCTATAAAATTTTGCTGACGAATCGATTTTTTCTTTAGATTTAAAAATACTAAAATAATGATGAATGAACTAATGTCGTCTAAAGAATGTTGAGGAAGTGAAAGTGATCTGTCAGGATCGTGGTAAGTGGCAGTCCCTGGTCTCTGCCTAGCCCTCACAGGCGTGAGTTTATGTATGAACAGTCGCGGTCAGACAGAAGGACAGACGGAAAGACAGACCCACAGACGGTCGGACACGGCGAAACTATAAGGGTTTCTTGTCGACGGATGACGGAACCCTAAAAACGCAATTCCTAATATTTGTAATACCTGTAATCGACCATTCGTAAAAAAACGACTTTTTGCTGCGAAGAATGCGGAACGGAAGTAGCCTTAGGGAGGCCTAAGTCCAGCAGCGGACGAATACAGGTTGATTGATTGATTGATTGATCGATTGAACTAAAAAACATTACCAGGTTTTCATGCCACAGTACGTTATTTGTAGGTACTACAAATATTCATAAGAAATCGGAAATCAATAATTTATTTCAACGTAAAAAAAATTACATTCGGTTTGCTGAATGTCAATGTACTATATTACTCGATGCCTTCTGGCTCTGTGCTATCTGTAGTGGAGAAAAAGGCAGCGGGAAAAAAAAACTTCACTTCAAACAAATCATCTTAAACTTAATACATCAGAGCCTTTAAGATAACATTCCGTGATTGCCATCCATACCTTTAAAAGCCATCCTTACTTAATTTTCTTACAGAAGTAGGAAAAACATTAATGCTGCGGCCAGCCACACGAACATCGATCAGGAGCATAACGCAGGTGTCAGCCATCACCAGTCTCAACCATTCGGCTGTTCCAAAAATAAACACAGTAAGGGACATTTTTTTCAAAACTATGAAATACCACTACTGGTTACTAGTTGGTTCCGGTAACCAATACTGCAAAAAATATCGGATTTAAAAAAAAAATCACTTACTGCGTTTCTTTTTGGGACAGCCGCATTCCTTACCTAAGATCCCAAGCCTATAGTTGATGGTGACGACCATGATATTTCCATAGGAAGCCAGGATCCGTCCGTCGTAGGGGTTCCCGGAGCTGTATTCAAACGAGTCACCGTGTATGAATACCAGCACGGGCAGCTTCTTTTGCTTTTGTTCTGGAACAACATTGGACAGAATATACACCGTGTTTCAGAAAGAAATTCAATTTAAAATTACGGTCTTATTTATAAAAAACACGATTGCTTAAAACACTCCTCAGAGGCTGTTCAAATAGTCGTGGTAAAGGGAACGATGTAACCACAAATTATTTAAACTGCCTCTGAGGAGTGTTTTAGAGGAATCATGAATATAAATAACAAATAGAACAGTAAATCTTTGCATAACTACAATTTTTGTGACTAAATTACATAAATTTAAAGATATATTATATCTACAGGGTGATTTTGAAATCGTTAGCGACATTTTGAGGAAATTTTCTTTTCATTGTGATAAGCAGTATCATTAATTATTTATCAGTAATTAATACATTTCCGACCTTTGGCTGCAAACTATGAATCCAAATTCAAAGAGTCCAAATCCAGGAAGTATCCTAACGTTGAAATTTTTTTTCTAATATGTTAAATAAGTCTATAGTTCGATATGCGCAAACAATTAAATTTGCCAGCACCGACCATAAGACGCTCGAACTCTTTTTTTTTCGATTTCTAAGTGTCTAAAATCGATATTTCGATTTTTTTATCTTAAGTAAAGTAATTTTGAGCAACAAAAAAAATATTTTTTGCTCTCATTTTCTTTTTCAAAACGAGCACCATGTGTTTCTAAATCATGGTTAGAATGTCTCCTTAAAAAACGGTGAACAAATTCAAAGTCACCCTGTATATGATTGAGGAAACCTGAGTGTCTGAGCTTTTCATATACCTCAGCGCTTGAAATCGCCAATCCACGGTGGGCACACGTGGTGATTAAGCCCATACTCTCTTCCTGAGAGAAGGCCTGTGCCCTAAAGTAGTACGTATACAGGCTGCTTATGCTTATGGTGTATATGATATGTCGTTTTTGGATAAATTTTATTTTTTTGCGGACAACAGTGTATTTCCTATGTACTCGAATCTAAATCCACTTATTTCAAAAGTAACAAAGAACAGTCGCCTTTCTTTGTTGTAGAATTTAAAAATAACAGATTGTCACCAGAAAAAACTCACAGACAGCGCATACAGCCCAAAGAAAAAGTCTAAAAACATTTAGGTACTAGAAAAGATATCCGACGACTACGTCTTTGTTCACGAGCAAGCGTTAGCACGAATATTCGACATTGACCTACAGTCATGCAAGCAGACCCGGCAAACGTTGTTTTGACGTATTAATTAGCCTACGACCTATTCTCAGACTTAACAAATATACATAAAAAATCATAAAAATTGGTGAAGCCTTTTCGGAGGAGTTTGAAACACTGTGACGCGAAATTTTTGTATATTAGATATTTATTTTGCACTAGATATTAGCAAAGTGTATTTTCTTTTCTTTTCTTTCAGCTGTCTTTGTCTTGCCGATTAAGAAACTCTTTTTAGGGTTCCGTACCCGAAGGGTGCCATACGGGACCCTATTACTAGCACTTCACTGTCCGTCTGCCCGTATGTCACCAGGCTGTATCTCATGAACCGTGATAGCTGGGCAGTTGAAATTTTCGCTCGTATCACGTGTATGTGATGACTGAAACCCTTTATTTTTTTTTTATTGTTCCTTCTGTTCTACATATAATGGAACAAGGAAACTGACAAACTAGATACATGAACCTTAAAACATGACAATCCGTTTTACATTCTCTTTGAGCAGTGTTGTCAAACAATGTTCATGCTGCGAAGGCTGAAATTTAATCCCAATTCTAGCACTGAAACCATTACTCGATCTATCGTTTAGCTCGTGCAAGAAAAAGTAAAAAAAAAAACAGAGGCGAAAACAAGATTGATTTCAGCAAAAACCCGCTTTGATCACTCCGCCGTAGCGATTAGTGGTTCCTGAAGATTTTAACTCAAACTTACTACACGTGAAAATCACCTCTATATCTCACCGATTCTTGGTCGACATTTCGAAAGCAAGTCTGTCGCCTGACCTTAATTTTTTCCTAGTCCAAATTCGAAGCTCGCGTGTGCGAATAAATAAAGATTAGTCGCTAATGCGTAATGAAGATAGTTTGTCTTTATTTATTGAAGCTAGGGGAAAGGGTGTTTATTTATAGCACCTTAAAGTCGTTAACCTCTGGTACAGGGACAGACAATTTGTTTCGGTTCAAAATACCTAAGCTTAATCGGTTAAATATATTTTGTTATTGTGGGGTAAAAACTGATTAATAAAACTGAATTTTAACAGATATTTACTCGTTTACTTTTCCATTTTACAATTTTCCGATGTTTCGGTACTTTTGCAAGTGCCGTGGTCTCGGTAGACTGAGGTGACAGGCGTCTTTTTGAAAGCATTAACTGTTAGTTTACTACCCTCGGCAGAAATTATTAAGTAACGTTCCAAAAATATGTGTGGTGCTCGTGCTAACCTCAGAAAATACTGTAAAAACTAATTGTTCATTTAATATTTTTTTGGATCGCTAACACTAACAAAATTGAAAAACATGTTTAGTGGTTCGCTGAAAATACACGTAGCGCCCCCTCTTAGCGTAAGTTCACAACACGTACTCGGCAATTCTGAAAGCACTGAAGCCGAAAACACGGTCTGTTTTAACTCTTCAATGCAATTGCATTGCGTGCCCCTAGATGGCGCTTACTTTTTTTTCCTCTAGGCCAGCGGCCACACAGAAAGAACGTGGCGCGAGGGCGCGGGCTTTATTTGAGCTGTCCCAACCTACCCTAAGACGTATTGTTATTACTAACACCAAATTTAATTTAATTTAATTGTAGTTATCAATGTATTTCTTAAGAACATTGGGCCTTAGGTGCCAGTAAAGGAGTTTAATTATAATTAATCCAATTAACTTTCATACAAAATGTATTGGAGGGACGGGACGAGGGCGCGATTTGTATGCAACGCGTCGCGTCTTTTCCGCGCCCCAGCCCCACGTCGCTTCGGTGTGGCCGCCGGCTAGGTGTTCTGTTTTCACTGTCTTTGAAGAAAGTGGTGCTGCAAGTTGTTTCAAGATGGCGCATTCTCAATCTCCCCTCAATTGTACAGGGTACCTATATCGCATTTGAATTGTAAGATTAGCAAGGCCATTTGGAAACTATTTAGTTTTATTACTTGTGAACTAAGTCTTACGGCCTTCAGTAGGCAGAATGATAGAATATTTTTTATTAGGTACTTACATTTTGTTTGGTCGTGGGTTCAATTCCCGCTGGGGGCCGCTCTACTTTGATTTGTACAAATGGCCTTAGTCTGGGTGTTTCTCTATGGTTTTAGTGTCCTTTCCGGGTTATGATAGCACATGATATCCTAGTTTGGCACCAAAACAAGCGATTGTGTTGTGTTTACGTTGTTATTATTATTGTTATTATGTGATAATTTAACTTAATTTGTTGATGAAGCTGAAGAGGTTCGTCAAATTCGCGGCAAGTGGCAAACTCTTGCCACTGTCTACCCTGCCAGGACAAAGGGGTGAGCTTATGTTAAGTTTTCTGTGAAAACAAAAAGGAAGTATAGTTCTTAAATTTGCTGTAATTAAATTTTAATTATGGGTAATGGGAACTTGCATCAAAAAGAGATTGTCGTCAAGTTATTTTTTATACCATAGAAAACGTAGAAATAGACATAAGATATTAAAAATAAACCCATAAAATTATTATTTTTTGCGTTTTAAGAGGTCTTCGGATTTGGAAAATAAAATCTTACTAAATACACATACATCCAAACGTTAAATTTTATAGCAGAATCGAAAAAAGATGTCACACATTAAAAGCAGGAAACTGAAAGCGTCAACTCTTCATCAGATCGGGATTTCGGAATCAGCGAAAGGCACGTGTGCTGAGTTACTATTCTCAGCCGCCTTTAATGCGGTTAAAATGTACCGGAAGTTCACGTTTTTAAATAGGAATCAGCGAGGTACATACGTTAGTTCCTGGAAGTGACAACGGAAACGGCCTCGTTTTTTTGGGAATGTGTCACTCCTAGAAACTGAGACGTTTTACTGTGAACTTTTTTGGTGTCTGAGGAATTAGACTGCATACATAGTTTGAATCAGACAAATTATTGAAAATTGTCTATCAATTAATTCATCATAACACTTATTACACGTGATGCAGCAATATGCAGTACAAAATACATTTACAGGCCGCACCTTGGATTGCAAAGAACGATACATCTAAATTAAAAAAATTGGCCTTACATCTACGTAATGAGATGATTTATACAGCGTCCAGTGGGATCTTCACTCACACTAGATGGGTGAAGGGACCACTCGGACGCTGCAGTACCCGGGACATGGATTTTTAGATGGAGTAGACTTGCTCAGCACTTATACTATCCTAACAGCTTAGTCGGCCTAGCCCAGAGGAAAGACCAGTCAATGGTTTCCTCACGATGTTTTCCTTCACCGTTAGTGTGTGGTATGCTACTACAAATTCTCAAGTGTACATAGCTTTGAAAATAAACAAAGTCATAGGTCCTACAAGCCTGCACTGGGAATCGAATCTGGGAACATTATATTATCTATATATACACGCTTCGTATTCTAATACCAGTTTTTCATGGCCTAAAAACACGGATAAAACGATGTTTTCTAAAAATTAATCCTAGCTAGATTGATTTATCGCCCCCGAAATATATAAATATATAATCTGAATCTCAGAAACGGCTCCAACGATTTTCATGAAATTTTGTATGCAGAGGGTTTCGGGGGCGATAAATCAAGTATGATAAATAAGCCTAAATATCTCTCCAAATTGTTTTGTTACTGCGAAATTTTTATGAGTGTTGTTCCGGGATAAAAAGTAGCCTATTAGCTATTTCAGATCCGTTTAGTTGTTCTGGCATGATGGCATGAGTGACAAACATTCATCCATTCAAATTTTCGCATAATATTACATTAGTAATAACATAAGGCTGTGAACAATCCCGTATTGAGATCTCTGTAAGAAATACAAGACTTTTTCTCGATCTGCATGTAACATCATCTAGCTCTGTATCAATTTAAAGTATTAATAATTTAAACATTGAAGAAGCAACAATTAACCTAACCAAAATTAGAACCCTCTTTTAAATTTAGTTCTAACTGCGAGACTAACCCATGGCTTTTTTGTGTCATTAATTTACTTACTGTATTTTACTACTGTAAGCTGTAAGATCTCCAAATGTAAAAATAAATAAAATAAAAAAAAAATAAGTACCTACTAGCTGACTCGACAAACGTTGTATTAATTAGCCTGCGACCTATTCTCAGACCTACTAAATATACACAAAAAAAATCATGAAAATTGTGGAAGCCGTTTCGGACGAGTTCGATGACAAACATTGTGACACGAGATTTTAATATATTAAGACTTGGATTGACGAAATTAAATGGCATTCTTATATCATGAGAGCGGATGAGCCGTAATTGTAGTTGTAATGCGTATAGACGCGCGCTCTTGTGTGCGTAACTTCAGGTAGCGTAAGCCAGTTCACTGTTAATGAAGAAAATAAAAAAGTTATTAGATTTTATTTTGTATAGATACGACGACATGGTATAATAAAACATTGAATATGTGTAGTCAATACGTAACTTTCTTCAGTATAGACAATAGGCCGACCTTAAGTTATTTTTTTTTATATTTTTATCTCCACATCTGGATATTATGCCGTTCAACTAAAACTTTCCTATTGTTATCGGTTTCAAGCCACCTGAAGCCTAATTTATTAAAACGGAACTTAGTTTTGCCAGTGTTGGAATTGGTTTTTGTAAAATATGAAAATCTTTTATTGTGTTCCGAACAACATCGGCTTTGAATCCATCAATGTCTACTTTATTTGGTCTCTTTCTTCGGGTTTTCATCGGTGAAGTAAAATTAAAAGATGTGTCTCCTTCTTTTGACATATCTCTTTCTTCTTATAATATTTTTTGCACTGTTCGTACACTAACTCCCGTCTTTGATGCAGTGCGGTTTGTTATGTGACGTAAATGTGATACATCATTGGTTCTTGATGAAATTCCGTGAATTCGTTGTCTTCTTTGTGGAAATGACAAACATTTGCAACCATTTGACGACCCTTAAAAAAGCAATACCTACATTATTATAATCACTTTTAACACGTAGCATTTTATTATTAAACTAGCTCAATACATCTATTAATTACACCCAACTAAATACCTATACACATTAACATAAACATTAATTTGCCTTACATCACTGTAAATAACCTTTCTCAGTTTACTTGTACCTTCCATGCTGACTGTATTTAATGAATAATTTTGGCGCAAACTGAGTAACACTGGTGACTCTGCCAAAACTGAGAGCGCTCCCGATCTTACGCACGCAAAGATAATGTGCATATACATTTACATCACAATTGGTAAGTTTGGAATGAAAAATGTTTTGAAATTTTGGATTTTTATGACGCATTCACAGACTAAGAAAAAGTTATGATTTTTTTGAAAAACTGGGCTGTGGAAACAAAGGAGATCGCAATGTAAAAAGGAGGTTTAGTCCTCAAAAATTGTCAACTTTTTTTTGTCCATTAAGAATGAGCTTGCTAACGCTACCTGAAGTTACGCACACAAGAGCGCGCGTATATACGCATTACGACTACAAGTATGGCTCATCCGCTTTCGTGAGATAAAACAACTTATAAATTTTTAGAAAACGTTGTTTTATCCGTGTTTTCAGGTAGGTAATGAAAAACTGCTACCTACAATATTGTCGTCATTAGAATACTAAGGTAAAAATTTCGCCACGATCTACAAAGTTGTAATAGCTCAGGTTGGAAGTACGGCGGTCCCAAAATCAGAAGCCCCGGTTCGAGTTCAGTGTCCGACTATTTGTTTTCCCCCTTTTCATAATCGCATCTAAATATAATTTCAAAAAAACACGATAAACAAAGCAAAGCTCGGTTATCCAGGTACTAATTCTTAAATAAACAAGTATTAATCAAAAAATATACTTTCCTTTCATTTCTTTCAGTAACTTCCCGATTACGAGGTAGTTTGAAAATCGCTACTATTAGCAATAAGACAACTAACTGATTGATCGTAATAGTTGATAGTGATAGTTTTTTGGTGAGGACTCAAATTCTTCTTTGGTATCTAGTGGATTTAGTCTTCGGTGTCAACTATTTATAAAACTTCCGCCTGAGAGGCGCTAGGTGGCCGAATTCCTGTCTATTTCTGACATTGTGTCTATGCCATTAACCTCACGCTAGCGGGGTGTAACTATTTAGAACAATGTCAGCAACTTAAGAGTCATTGGTTAACGATACCGCTCTCAAAATAGATACTTGTAGATTTGACTAAAGGGCAGAAATTTCAGCTGAAATGGTTATATATACCTATTATTTATTTTTAGTTTCCCGAAAAACAATGCCGAAAAGTTCTCGAATGGAGACCACATATCGGCAAGCGCAGCGTAGGACGACCAGTCACAAGATGGACAGATGACCTCATCCAAGTGGCAGGAAGGCGCTGGATGCAGGCCGCTTCCAACCGGTCTTTTTGGAAATCCATGGAGGCGGCCTATGTCCAGCAGTGGACTTCTTGTGGCTGAATGATGATGATGAAAAACTATCTTAAACCGAAAACTGACAGACCTAATCTTCTGCTTCACATTTTTCATATTGTAATTTTTATTATTTTGTACATTTTCAGTAGATATTACATACATAAGCAGCCTATATACGTCCCACTGTGGGGCACAGGCCTTCTCTCAGGGAGAGAGTGCGGGCGTAATCACCACGCGTGCCCACCGCAGATTGGCGATTTCAAGCGCTGAGGTATGGGAATAGTTCAGTCACTCAGGTGTCCTCACGATGTTTTCCTTCGCAGTCAGCGAGTATTAGTCGGTATTGTTTAGTTTAATTTTGATATTTAAGTTAATACGGGCACGTGCATTGCATGTACCCTTTCACACCTCCACTCCTATTCTCCGAGATTTACTGGAAGAATCTTCTAACAGAGATAAGCTCGCCTTTTTACATGTATTTTCTAATGTTATCTTTCCTGTATTGTGTTATCGTTATGTTTTTTTTTGTGTTTTTCACCCAAAACTCCCGCGAACAAAGTCGCAACAACAGCTAGGAGATATACTATTCATTGGTGCATTATTATATACTCTACACCGTTACATTAAGGCTGATTTCACAATGAAAAAAACTATGGCATTTGCATCTACGTAATGAGATGACACTCACACTAGATGGGCGAAGGTGATAGGACCACTCGGACGCTGCAGTGCCTGGGAAATTGTTTTTTAGATGAACTAGGCTTGCTCAGCACCTACACCATCCTGACAGCTTAGTCGGCCTCGCCCACAGGAAAGACAAGTCAATACGTGCGGAGATAACCAAGCCGCGGGTTTCCCTACGATGTTTTCCTTCGCGGTTAGCGTGTGGTATTGCTACTACACATTCCCAGATGTACGTAACTTTGAAAATAAACAAAGTCATAGGTACATGCCCGCACGGGGAATCGAACCAGGGTCTCCCGCTTCCGAGTCCATTGTTCTACCCACGGGGCCAACACCGCTGATTTCACAATGAAACTGCAAAGTTATTCAGCTGCCAACAGTAAGTATAAAACGTATTTAAAAAATCGCACGAAATATGAAAATATAAATTACCCCAGACAGAATTAAAAATGTCTATCTCGTTGGAAAACAATGTCCGTGTGAACAATGGCTGGAGATCCTTAACTGAGTGAAAAGACTCCGCAGGACTTCTCATTTTCTGCTCGGCGGGATAAAAATGCATTTTTCGCAGACTTCTGTTAGTCTGGTTTCGTCGCCAAGATGAGATGTGAATTAAGGTAGCCAACTTTTTTTTTTAGGGTTCACCATACAAAAGAACGGAGCCCTTGTAGGATTACTCGTGCGTCTGTCTCTCAGTCTGCCTGTCACAGCCAATTTGCACCGAATCTCTTGGACAAAATCAGGTGAAATTTGGCAGGATAGTGTAATCCTATGACCCAAACAGATGTGCAAAGTAAATAAATATTCTTTTTAAAAGACTTCAAAAAAGGAGGAGGTTATCAATTCGACGCGTATATATTTTTTTATTATTTTTGGCTATGTTCCTCCATAACTCCTTCAAATCTTAACCGATTTCGACAATTCTTTTTTTGTTCGAACAGGGCCTCGATCCTGTTAGTGCATTGTAGTATAATGACAGGTACACTGTCGGGTCACGTGACGTGTTTTTTCATACCATGGACGCCTAGAAGGTTTGATGGGTGTGCAGCCATGAAATGAAAACCGCCGTGTTCATGCAGTTGTCATGTTACTACAATGCATTAACAGAATCTAGGCCCTGGTATAACGTCCCATTGGTCCCGTTTTAATTTGGTGAACATCTAAGTAAGTAAGTAAGTAAGTAAATTATTTATTTGATACTCAAATCTTAATATCTATTACAATACAAATTCAGATCAACAGTTGGGTTAGATTTGGCACCAAATTGGTCTCCACTCAGCATCATGCCGTGGCCGGTAGCGACCACGACGCTGGTTTTCAGTGGTTACCATTTACGGCACAAACAAAGAAAAAGAACCTTAAATACATCAATACATTTATGAAAATATTATGTGAAAATATTACTATGTACGTTAGAAAAAAAAATATCAAAGAATTCGAAAATGTTGGTGGCCACCACAATGTTAATACTAGAAATAAACATAAATTGTCATTTCCACGATTTAGACTTGCTAAAGCTGACACATCCTTTATGGGGCACTGTATAAGGTTCTACAACAAAATTCCTCAAGACATATTACAGTTTCCTCCAATGCGGTTTAAAAAAAATAAAAAAATAAAAATAAAAAAATAAAAAATGTGTTAAGCACATTCTGTGCAAAAAGGCTTACTATAACATCAAGGACTATTTAGAAGACAAAGATGCTTGGCATTAAACAGTAGATTAATATTAATTACAGGACGATTGTGACCAGTGTTCAACACATTCATGACTAATACCTTAAATTGAAAACTCTGTTAATTAAGTTGAAACGTGTTTTGAAAAGAATAAATATGGTGTTTCTTTGTTAGCTTCTTCTCCACATAATCCATTAATTGTGAAACTAACAACTTTGGCGTTCATTAAGTAAACATTCTGTTTTTATAATGAATAAAAATATTTGAATTGAATTGAATACACTAAAATACAAAGACCGGTCCAAAAAACATTTTAGGCAAAAATTGTGTGACAATTTAAGAATCTGATGGAGACTTTCAGAGATGGAGAACGGAACTCTTCAATGTACAGCAGTAAATAAGCCCTAATGGGGCCCACCCTTTACTAATATTCGTATGTTTCATAAAATAGCGTAAAAGTACTCTCAAGTTAATTTGGTGATGTTCTGGTGAAGACTTTCGGAGATGGAAATTAAGAACATCAAATTTTAAAGCAACGTATTAAGTAGAGTAAATTATGGTTATAAGGGACTTATTTATTTTTCTCGGTTCTAAAAATTGAAAAATACTTTTTTTTAAATAAAAACCGACTTCGAAACACTACAGCACTAAAAAGTTAGAAATAATTTCAATGATTAGAAGTATGTATACATGTAGGTATTGTAGAAGTATAATTTGTAGTCGGTGCCCAGTTTCATGACCAGCACGTATATTTTGGGCACTGACTCCAAATTATACTTCTACAATACCTACATAACATAACATAAACTCACGCCTGTATCCCTGAGGGATAGGCAGAGACCAGGGACTGCCACTTGCTACGATCCTAACAGATCACTTTCGCTTCCTCGACATTCATTAGTCGTTGCATGCACGCACGCCGGTTTCGGGTACTTTTTATCTGGCCCTTTGTTAATACATCCTCTATTTGGTCAAAGTATGTCCGTCTGGGTCGTCCCTTACCGGCCCTTCCATCCACATTCGCTCGATATATTTGTTTTGTCAATCTTTCTTCCTTCATCCTCTCCACATGTCCAAACCAACGCAACATTCCTTTCTCAATTCTTGTCACTACATCCTCTTTCAGTCCACACCGTTCTCTAATCACACTATTGCGTATCCTGTCATTCAAAGTAACGCCAGACATACTTCTCAAGGACCTCATTTCTACTGCATTAATCCTACTTATATATCCTATTAATATATTTTTTCAGATCAAATTTGCAAAAAGTGTCAGCACAATCTCTTAATCATGTCAATAGTGATTTTTAGGACCCATGGACCTGAACCTGAGGCCAAAAACCCAGGACTATATAGCATTAACGCCAGAATGGGCCGGTTTTGGCATAAATGCCATCTGATCCCAGTTTCGTGATCCTAGGTTTTTTGCCGTGGGTTCTAAAAATCACTGTTAACATGATTAATCTTTAAGTACCGACGTGTAGTCTGACAGACACTTTGAGAGTTCGAAATGTCTAGTTACATATTTTAGCGAAGTCGTAACCCCTCTCGCTTCTCTCTACCCTTCGGGCAGTCGCCTGGGAGTGTTCGTGGAGAGTGGCTGTGTCGGCGCGTGCGATTCCGGTGAGTTTTGATTTTTATAAGATCGCGAGTGGTCTGTCAGACCACTCGTCTGTACTTATGTAACTTTTTTTGCATACGACTTTTTCCAGATTATATCGTTTTTCTCTTTTATTTTCAGTCAGTTATAAAAATGGATGTACCAAGTACTTCGGGCATGAATAAGAATAAGAATCTACCAAGAGAATTGCACTTGTCGATAAAAAGAGTTTCGGGGCCAGATGCACCAGATAATGCAAGGAAAGAAAATGAAGCAGAGGGTTATCAAACCAGAAAACTCTGTCATATCTGGCCTTCAAAACTAAATCGCAAGACTGCCTACATATGTGACTCTTGTGCCTACACAGCAAACTTGTATTCAAAGAGTGTTTGTAAACTATGATAATTCCTACAATATTGTGCCCTGTGTTTAAAAAAAAAAACGTTTGATTATTTGTTAAACTTTTTTTTTATGTTACGCAGTCATTGATCTTTCAAAAAAGTATAGTCAAGAAGAGTTTCTACGGTTTAGTTGACAAATAATAATTATTAAGATAAAATTTAAGTTTTTCTCCTATAGAATTTGAGACTGCAATGTAAAAGTTTATAATTAGTAATAAATGTTAAAACTTCTCTAATATTTTGTTTTACACATACAATAAATAGTTAAATAAGCAATAAATGGTAACGTTTTTTTAAAAGAATATCAAGGAACAAAAAAGTTTTCGTAATTAAAGCTATGGTGGTCTGCCAGACGTCACGTCGGTACTTATGTAACTAAAATAGCACGTCGGTACTTAAAGGTTAAGAGGTTGTGCTGTCACTTTTTGCAAATGTGATCTGTAAAAAAGATACGATTTTTTTGTCCCGGTAACCCTACTCCCTGGACCCCCTTAAGTTTCACGACACGCAGGACTTAGAGGGCAATTACAATGAATTAATAAAATGTGATGAGAATTGATAAATAACTATGGATGGTGGCACAAGCATTCGGTAAAACTAACGCAAGACGTTAAAAGAAATTTAATCAAAATATTTACGAAACATAATTGGCAAGTAAATCTTTCGAAACACACGTGAATTTAATTTCGACACAACGCAAGCAAACCGTTTAGTAGAGTAAATACCGGTATTTACAAATGTCGAAGTCAATCAGTCGGTATTTAACGCTCCACTGACCCGTTCTCTAAATAAACGTTAAGTATCTCGCTCATTGCGGCTCTGAAAGCGTTTAGAGCTTTTCAACGCGTAATTTATGGTTGAAGTTTCAAAATTAGAAGATGAGATACATAATATTAGCAGCCTATCTGCATCATTATCATTCATCCACAAGAAGGCCACCGCTGAACATAGGCCTCCTTGCGTCCAGCGTCTTCCTGCCATCATATTAATCCATAATATTAGCAGCCTATCTTCATCATCATATTGTTTTCCTGAATGTAGGTATGTCTTTTCTTTTGTCCTCTGGTAGAACTTTATTGTAACTTATGTAACTTTATGTATGTTTATAATTGTTACACCTATTTATGTAAAGGTATAAATAAGTATATTATTATTATTATGTATAAGTATGTAAATGAATATTCATATTTGCACCTACCTACTACCCGTCTCACTTTTCCTTCAACAACTCTTCATCGTCGTTTGCCTGGAAGAAATTGCTATAAGCAATAAGGCCGTCAATTGTACTGCATTTTTGTTAAAATTTCATGTTTGTGTTTTTCCTCGTACAATAAAGAATATTCTTATTTTATCGTCATCATTCAGCCACAAGAAGTCCACTGCTGGACATAGGGCTCCTCCATGGATTTCCAAAAAGACCGGTTGGAAGCGGCTTGCATCCAGCGTCTTCCTGCCACTTGGATGAGGTCATCTGTCCTACGCTGCGCTGGCCGATATGTGGTCTCCATTCGAGAACTTTTCAGCTCCATCGACCATCATTTCTGCGTGTTATGTGCCCCGCCCTTTGCCACTTCAACTTACTAATTCGCTGGGCTATATCGACGACTTTCGTTCGTCTACGGATCTCATCATTTCTGATTCGATCTCGTAGAGAAATTCCGAGCATAGTCTTTTCCATAGCCCGTTGCATGACCTTGAGCTTTCTCATGAGGCCCATAGTAAGAGACTACGTGTCAGTGCCATAATTCATCATTCACACGCGCTAACGTGAAGGAAAACATCGTAAGAAAACCTGAGTATCTGAGCTATTCATATATCTCAACGCTTGCAATCGCCAATCGCGGTCTCTCCCTGAGAGAAAGCCTGTGCTCTGCATTGGGACGTATATATGCTGCTCATGATGTTTTTTTGCAATTTCAGACCTGCTGTGATGAGATACATAACATTACCAGCCTATCTACTTGCTTATATTCTTTATATTAGGTTTTTTTGCAATAATTTCAGTCCTACTTTAATAAGATACACAAATTTAGCAGCCTATCTCCTTGTTTATATGTTTTTTTAAATTTTAGTCTTACTCTAATAAGATACATAACATTAGCAGTCGATCTTCTGGCTTGTCTTCCTGCTGATTATTATATATTTTTCGCCATTTCAGACCTACTCTAATTGGATACAACTCGGCAGTCAAAATTATATCTTATCGGAATCCCGTGAGAGTAAAGTCACAGACACGGGTAGTATTTCATGTAAGAAAACAAATAAAACTTTTCGTAGCCAAGACTACGAGTACCTTTTGAAACAAGTAAAAAAACTCAAAACTTTCTCCAATTTCCAAGTGAAATTTTCATCGTCCGAACACATTTATAAATAGGGGCAGCCTCTTTTCAGTCGCTACAAGGCAATCCAACTTTTTTATGGGCCAGCGCTCTATTAGGGTAGACATTTAAGCACTTTGAGGACCACTTTTATTCAACGGAATGGGGCTTAAACTACGTGTTATATAAGAATTAGATGAAACCAGAAAACAGTTTCTTCAGCTGGTATCGTTGATCAAGCCACTTTCAATGAGGATGATTTTTTTTTGTCCTCATTGAAAATTTTGTTAGACAAGAAAGAAAAAAGAATATGGAGAGTTGAAAGCCAACTTCCATTAGTTTTTCAATTTCATGTTTACATTTTTCAGACAGATTGCCACGTCAAGTTTTAAGTTAACCCTAGTTCGAATACTACTACAAAAAAATTAAGTACAGAATTGTCAAACTTCTGCGTTTTATAAGTGGTTTAGTTTTAAATGCCTAAGAACCAGTTGAAAAAGAAAATGAGGTAATAGAACACGTAAATAATATAGGAGAAGGAAAAATTACTCCACCATCACGCGGGACAAAAGCTAAGGTAAAAACCAATACATTCAATTTCAATATTGATGAGACTATTAACGCCGCCGCAAAACTTGTGCACCAAAGAGGCACTCCTGCTACGCACTATGGCATAAAAATCTAGAGTACGCACTTCTCCAAACATTGCTGATGCGCTGCAGTATCACCAGCCATTGGACCTTTAATTTTGCGCCCTACAGGTTGAAAAAACTAAAGAAGAAGAAGATATAGAGGGGGACAAGACGACGGATTTTGTACGATAACCGTAATGAATGACCCGACCTCATAGAATTGGTAGTGTCACATATTTATTAGGACCGTTGTGCGAAACAACAACTATGTCTTGTGGTTACAAATATGCCGTTAAGCCGTCCAATGGCCTTCATTTGTGAAATCGGTTGGCGCCTGAGGAGTCAACATATTACATGGTTATGACTATCGATTTGAGACATACTTGATGCATAGGTGTGAGACCTAGTCGCTGACTATGGGCCTCATAAGAAGGCTCAAGGCCGCCCAATGAGCAATAGTTTGGGCTAAGTTAAGAGTTTCTGCGTGATCGAATCAGGAATGAAGAGATCCGCAGAAGAACCCGAGTTACTAAGAATTGCTGAAGTGGCAGTGGGCGGGGCACAGAGCTCGGAGAACTGATGACCGTTGGGGCGAAAAAGTTCTGACCTGGCGACCGCGGACCGGACGATGCAGCGTGGGCAGGCCCCCCACCAGATGGTCTCACGACCTGGTTATGGGGCGGGGAGTCGCTGGATGCGGGCAGCATAAGACCGTGAAGCTTGGAAAACCCTGAGGGCGGTCTATGTCTTGCAGTGAGCGTCAAACGGCTGGTGAGGATGATGATGATAATGCAGAACATTTCTCGACTACATTTGTTTTTTTTTTTTCGATTAAATAGAATAGTTTGTTTTAAGATATCTCTAAACTTATAGAAGCGTTCGAGATGTAGGTGTACCGTCAGATGCTAAGAGTTTACTGGGTTCAAAGAATCCATAATTTCACCGTACTGCATAGAACGAAGATGAAGAAAACATAGGTTCTTAACGCCAGTAAGAAACAAAAGCTATGGGATTATACAATGCGTAATCTCAAGCACCTACAGTTTTCTTTAACTTGTCATACAAAGCAAGATTCCAGGAAGAAGGAGACCTAGGAGACCCAAGATTATCATGGCTCCACAACATACGACGGTGATTGGAACAATGCACCAGTTCCTTGTTTGTATTGGCAGCCTTGAAATCAAGATAACCTCCGATAAAAGACGGCACATAAACAAAGAAGAATATCAGGACTCTGCAGAAAAGAACGTAAGAAAAATACTCACCTCTGTACGGAGTATAAATATTCAAATACAGGCAGTCTTCTGACTCGTTTCTCAGGAAGGTCTCGAGTCTTCCTCTATACGTTTGCCGGCCCAGCGAGGGCGGGTTGCCCTTCTTGATGGCTGGTAACGTTTGAGGGCAGACAGGGGCAAAGCGCGTGGCCATTTTTACGCCTGGCCATGGTGGTGCACTCACTGGAATAAAAAGAAAAATGTCTATTTTTGTTTTTTTTTTTATATTGTTAGCAGGACACAGGTAACATAGCGGCTTTTGAAATCGACTACGAGAGCTGAAATAAGCTCGCTGAAGTTTGTTACTCGGCACTGGCGGACAAGATAGTCAGCAGGCACCAAATTCGTACCGGCCTGACTTCGGACTCTTCCTTTATGTGTCCTATATGCAGTAGGGCCTGCCGAAAATACACAAAAAAAATTCATAAAAATCGGTGAATCCGTTTCTGAGTAGTTTAATAACAAACACAGTGACATAAGATTTTTATATATTAGCTAATTCTAGTCGTATTCATCATCATCATCAGCCACTCGACGCCTACTGCAGGACACAGGCCTCCTTCACCCTTCATGGTTTTCCTAACCATGAAGGGTTTTGCCATAATCGCTACACTTGGCAGGCGGGTTGGCGAACGCATTATGCTGTTGAAATCTCAAGAAGACGCTGCTGCCCATCTCCTGGTAATGTATTTCCTTAGTAGCCTTGTACGACATTCACAACTCTTAATCCGGCGCCACACGGAAACTAGTCGTAATAAATAGGCTTTATTAGCCAAATACAGAAAGAAAGTTAAATTGACATTTCAAAGTTAAGAGTGAATGTAGGGTATGTATCCTTGGGAGCTCACGTCACTTCTTAGCTTGTTTTGTGACATTTTTGTGAAGTGATGTAAACCCGCTGCAGCTGAGCATTATGTTTTGCTTCCATTTTTACGCAAGCACCGAGCCCTCGTGGGTACGGTACAGCGCGTTCAAAAAGCGTTAATAAGTGGCCGTGGGTGATGGCTCTGAATGTTAACTCAATTTAAAAAAAAAGCAGTTTTCTTCGTACCGCTTTGATTTTTTATTGCAGTTTCAAACGAACATAAGTTGACACCTAGTAGAATTTTTTAACACGCCTACACACATACAGTTACGCTTGTATCCGTAACTTTATGTACGTAGAGTAGTCAGACTACTGTATTCCACTTGACAGGATCCTGACAAAACTCTTTGTCTTTATCGACACGCATTAGTTGCTGCATCAACGCACGCCGTTTTCGGGTACTTTATATCTTGTCCCTAAATTTGGCCCTTGCTTCAATTAACGCGAGTAGAGTGCTTAAATTCTGTTACGGTTGGCGCCATTTTCCAAAAATTTTCTTTAATTAATTGCTTAATTTTTTTGCAACTGTATTAAAAATAAAGTTGTACAGTACAAGTGCGGAACCGTCACTGCAACTTGTTCCGACTGTCAACCCTCACCTTCGGCTGCGCCTCGGCTCGGGTAGACATTTGTCGAAACTCTTTGCAATGACAGGCTTTTCGCACTCGTAATGAAATATACTATTAATCTGAATATAGATTGATAGATAGAGATAGAGAACACTTTATTGTGCATAAAAAATGAACAGATGTTTCTGTGCAATTTCCGATGCTTGACGACGTTGATGTAGACGTTGCGTGTGCCAGCGTGTTTCGTTTCGCTCTATTTACTTTGAAGGATAGTTTATGCCCGAGAAAGGCCGTAAACTGCCAGCCAAGAAATGATGCACCGCAGCGAGCCTGAGTGCGCTAAAGTTGAAGATGCGGTAAGCGGTGAGGCCAGGCCCAAGCAATTTTTCTTTAACAGATTACGATTTAACCAAATAATCTCAAACGAGCAAAACAACAACGGGTCAACCTTTACATTTTTGTTGGAAAAACGCCCAGAACGTAACTGATTAGCGTGTTCGTGTATAACCTCCTCAGTCCTGACCTTGAAAATAACAATGGTTTTCAATTGTTATTTTCAAGGTCAGGACTGAGGAGGACAAAGGTCGATGTGCTGGCGATTGTATCAAAATGTTAAGTAACACCCACACAACTGTCAAAGTATGTTTAAGATGTTATTGCTGAGTACAACAAAACACATTGGCTCTCAACAATTTGTATGTGAACGTTTTCTTTTTTATTACTAGATGTTTGTTGAAGAAATTGCTCCAAATAAAAAATGTACTGGATTGTAACTCTAAAAAGAATTGCCAATCAACTTGTTTAATCTAACTTTCATGTATAATAAAACATTTGCCTTTTTTAGCTCAGGCTTTGAGACGTAGCGAAATAATTCCGAGAACGTCGCTATGACTCACAAAGCAATGTTAGACATTCTGTTTTCCCCCCATCTGTCTGGTTTGTAACTAAACTGATCAGCCGCTTTATTATTAGAATCCTGTAATGTTATGTGTACAGTGACAACGAAAAGGTCTTTTGTGATTGTGGAGGTTTACGAATCAATTTTGGTTGTGACAGTGCAGTCGATAGCATAACAACTTTTACACGCGTGCACTCTATTCGGTTCCGTTACGGGTGACTTTGCAACTAAAAAGTAAGTGTTGGTCTGTCGTGGACTGTACAATCACGATTAAAAGTGATTCGTAAACACACTTCCATTCCGCTCTTTCGGTCTAATAGAAATCAGAAATTTATTTCAATGTAAAGAATTTACATTATCCTTGTTGAATTTCGACGTACAATGTTAGGGTCAAAGGAGAATGATCAATTTACTATAGGAGTTAGTCTATTTTTGCGTCTTCTTGCGCATTGATGAAACAAACGGTAAACTATAACAAATTAGCTCTGGATTATGCAGGAAAAATATTATGAAAATATTAGATGGGAGTTTCGAGAAATCTTAATTTTGAGCCCATGTTTTGAGGTTATGAAAACTTTGGTGGTTTGGTGTTATTTTGGGTTGGCATTGGCACCTAGTCAGTTTGAATTATAAACATAGGTCATTATTAGGTAGGTATGGTTAGTTAGTGTTAAGTAATAATTCTGTATAAAATACAAAATATGTATGACTGTATCGCTGAAAAAGTCGCAGTGTTTAAAGGAGCCTAATGGGGGACAAAGAGATAATTTCTGATAAATAAGCACAAACAGTCTTAGGCCGATATTCAGAAACGATTTTGAGCGTGAGCTCAATGTGAGTCCGGGTCTTCCAACTGTCAAAATGAAAGTCTCAGGGATATTTTGTATTCACAGTTGAGTTGGAGATAACAAAAATTGAGCGCAAGCTAAGCTGAGACTGAGTAGTGGATTTCGGCGACTTAGCTCAGACTCAAGGTGGCAATGACGAAGAAAGTAGCGACACCTGTAGGCAATTCGAGAAATCTAACTAACCTGTGGTGAAGTAAACTTTTTTATTCACAATTTGACATTTTGCATGCTCATTTTCCTTCAAAAAGTTAAATTGTAAATTGCAAATAACTTTACAGATCCACTGAGCCACTTTCTATAACATGTATGATAAACTTCAATTGAGACTTTTGAATTTGTTAAAGACATTAATTTGATCAACTATTAGAATTGCATGTTAGACTATAAGTAATGAAAATATTTGTATGCTTTTTTTTAGCAGAATGTAGAGTACATAAATGTATTTACCAACTTATATATCCACCTACATTCCACAAATAAATGATTTTGTATTTGTATTTATTTGTATTTGTGTTTTTAGAGTAATAAGAAGTCAAAATAAAGTATAACCGCGCGTAAAAAGTTTCGACATTTGTTGCCATCTCATTCACTCCTGTGGATTATTGTATGCCTTTCATGTAGCGTTAACAGATAATATAAACCGGTAAAGTCAAAAACTGTACCACAGATTACACGCTCGAGTAAGTTTAGCTTGAGCTGTGGCTTAGCTGAGTTTGAGTCGAGATATTGACTATGAATACAAAATTCTTGAGTCTTTGTTGAGATTGCTCAACCGATGCTCAGCTTAGTGCACGTTAAGTGTAGCTCAACGCTGTGTTTCTGAATATCGGCCTTAGGTCCTGCGCACAATTGAGACAAGACTATCCTAAGCCCACATGGCGGTTTATTTTAGTTATTTATTCCACATATTGTTCATCATCATCATCATTTCAGCCATTGGACGTCCACTGCTGGACAAAAGCCTCCCCAACAATTTCCAGAAGGGCCGGTTGGATTGTTCATACACATGGTCATTTTCACAATAAACTACACTAATTAAACAGTATAAAATCCACTGGAATCAATTTGCAAAAATAAAAGCGTAATAAAACCGCTCGTTTGAATTCCCGTCAAAAACTCCCCGTTTGCAGTTTGCACTTTCGCATTTTATGTATGTACACGATTTGCGATTTTTGCTATAATGTAATCTAATCTGTGTTTGTAATCTGTATTGACTGACTGAAGTTTTTTAGTTACACAATCAATACAGATATTTTTTAATTATTACTTTTAAACCCCTGATTCTTTTAATTTATCAAATAGAACTATGAAATCATTTTTCAAAAGAAACGTTTTGAGGTATAAACGCTTAAAACGCAACCATAGACTGTTTTTGATCATTCTCCTTTGTAGTGGAGAAAAAGGCAGCGGGAAAAAAATAAATAAAAAACAAAAACCGACTTCAAAACACTACAGTACTAAAAAGTTAGAAATAATTTAAATAATTAGAAGTATTTATACATGTAGGTATTGTAGAAGTATAATTCGGTGCCAAAAATATATGTGCTGGTCATGAAACTGGGCACCGACTACAAATTATACTTCTACAATACCTACATGTATAAATACTTCTAATTATTTAAATTATTTCTAACATTTTAGTGCTGTAGTGTTTCGAAGTCGGTTTTTATTTTTTATTTAAAAAATTTAATTTTTAAATTTCTAGTGGGGCAGCGGGAGAAAAATAAACAAGCCCCTTATAACCATAATTTATCCTACTTAATTCGTTGCTTTAAAATTTGGTGTTCTAAATTTTCATCCCCGAAAGTCTTCACTAGAACATCAAGCCAAATTACCTTGGGACTACTTTTACGCTATTTTATGAAACGTACGGATTTTACGAAAGAATGTGCCCCATTAGGCCTTTTTTACTGCTGTCCATTGAAGAGTTCCGTTCTTCATCTCTGAAAGTCTTCATCAGATCTTCACCAAAAAAAATTACGCGTCGATTTGATAACCTCCTCCTTTTTTGAAGTTGGTTAAAAATCCACTCTGACTTTCTTTTCTCAGATGATCTTAAATCTAATACATGGGTACTTACCTAACACGATCCCATGAGTGCAATCAACAACTTGCGATTCTAAAACACTATTCCTATAGTGTTAGTGACCTATTGAACTAAAAGTTAATATAAATATATAACCTTTAAGTAGTTTTATGAATACAATAATAAGAAAATCTGAACAAAGGCCAAAGAAAGTACCTTTTATCGCGTAATTAATGCCAGTCCTTATTATTCTTCGTGCTCTGGAGAAAACAGGATGGAATCTGTCTCTTGGACAGGTCCATGTGTCAGTGTCATACAATAATGATAAGTAACACCGCAACTTCTGAATTGAGAATTTCACTAAGTAAATACTTAAGTCACGTTCTGTCACGCTATTTTCTGAGAAATTTGAAGAGACAGCACCACATTTAACTATTTACTTAGCGAAATTCTCAATTCAGAAACTGGCCCTTAGTCTCTGTAAAGGGAAGATCACGTGAGAAAAAATAAAAATAATTATAATTCTGTTTCGTAATGGAGAACTTGCAAAAAAATATTTTTCAACACAGTTGCCCGTAAATTACATCGTTTATAGTTTCATAATCCAGCATATTACCGTATAAGTGCTGTTATATAAACTTTGTTTTTTATTTCAGCAAAAGTCTACGTCTGAGAACTTCAAATCAAATCAAATTCAAAATCAAATCAAAATATTTATTGCACCATAACGTAAATAAGGTCTTAAATAATACTGAGTGTATAATTATAGACACAAATTAACTTAACTATCGCATTTAGAAACATTAATTTACAGTTTATTTTATTTTTATATTGCTGCTGCTGCGGCTGAACAGCCGGTTTTTCCTGTGCCTTTATTGAGCCGCGCGAAAAATACCAAACTTATGCGCCATTTTCCGTAAATATTTGGTAAAGTTGCTGCTGGGTGATTAATTACTATCAAAAGGTCTACTTCAAGTTATTAATAACACAAGTTGGTTTATTTCCTCGCAATTGTGTTGGCAAAACGTCGTATGCAACTCGTTTGCGTTGATCATTATACACTCAGAGGTTACCGTGCTCGCCTACGGCTCGCGCTTACAATAATGCTTCGTGTGTAATGTAATGACCAACTTAACACACTTGTATCATCATCATCAGCCACTTGACGCCCACTGCAGGACATAGGCCTCCTTCGTGGTTTTCATAACCATGAGGGGTTTTGCCATGATCGCCACGCTTGGCAGGCGGGTTGGCGATCGCAGTGTGCAGTTGGAATCTCAGGAAGACCCTGCTGCCCATCTCTCGGTAATTGATTTACTTAGTCGCCTTCTACGACATCCACGGAAGGAAATGGAGTGACGCTATTCTTAGTCCGGCGCCACACGGAAGACTTAGCTTAACACACTTGTATCATAATGTACTATTGTTTTCATTGGAAAGGCCATGTTAAAAGATAAATAGTGGTAATGACGATTACCACTATTTATCTTTTAACATGGCCTTTTAAATAGTGGTAATGACTAATACTTTTCATAAGAAAACCGTTTGAAAAATAATCCTAGTCACGTGGTACAAAAATGCGCCATATAATCTGTCGTAAACTGTAACGTCACAGCGTGTAGCGCCTTATGATATTAGTAGCTGACTCAGCAAACGCTGTTTTACCATACTAATTAGCCTACGACTTATTCTCAGACCAAATATACAAAAAAAAATCATAAAAATCGGTGAAGCCACCTCGGGGGAGTTCGATAACAACACTGTTACACGAGATTTTTTATTACAAAAACTTTAATAAAAAATAAAATTCAATAAGTTTTTTATTATTACAGTAACTTGGTTTTTCACATTGATACCCAGAAAATCGCATTTTTTTATTTTAGTGAGTTTTTCTATGTCCTTTCTATGCTTTAAACACAATGTCACTCCGACCTTATTTCTTTGTGCGTTTGGCGTACCCTGAGAAACAATCAGCGAGACAGCTGATTGGCAAATGCTTTCATCACGATGATAAACCTCGTTGGCCTACGCTAGAAAAGAGTGGATTGGTTTCATCCTTCTCAACCCCTGCCCTGCCGTTTCCGTGAATGGAGAACTACGTTGAGTCTTCACATCGCCAATCCCACAGAGTCTCAAGATGAAAGTTTTCAATCAGTGCGTCCTACCCGTCATGGCATACGGTGCCGAAACGTCGCTTGGCGTGCTATGGAAAGGGCTATGCTCGGGGTTTCTCTGAAAGATCTAATTCGAAACGAGGTGATCCGACAGAGAACCAAAGTCACCGACATAGCCCACCGAATTAGCATACTGAAGTGGCAGTGGGCCGGCCATATCATCCGAAGAAGTGATAGCCGATGGGGTAGGCGAGTTCTTGAGTGGAGACCGCGGATCAGTAAACGTAATGTAGGACATCCTCCAACTCGGTGGAGCGATGATCTCTGCAGGGCGGCTGGCAAGAGCTGGATGAGAGTAGCCAAGGACCGAGCTCAGTGGCGTGCAATAGGAGAGGCCTATGTCCAGCAGTGGACAAGCGTAGGCTGATGGTGATGGTTTCATGAACTTTAGCACTGGTTTTGTCCAATAAGTCAACAGAGTGCAGTACTTCCGTTGGGCTAGGCCGACTAAGCTGTCAGAATGGTAAAGTTGCTGGGCAAGCCGAGTTCATCTAAAAAACAATGTCCTAGGCACTGCTCTGAGTGGTCCCTTCACCCATCTAGCGTGAGTGAAGGTCCAGTGATACGCTGTATAAATCATCTCATTACCTAGAAACAAAGCCCAAAGCCGAGTTACTGATATAGCTTGAAGAATTGCTCAGTTGAAGTGGCAGTGGGTGGGGCACATAGCTCGGAGAACTGATGGCCGTTGGGGCGAAAAAGTTCTGACCTGGCGATCGCGGACCGGACGACGCAGCGTGGAAAGGCCCCCCACTAGATGTTCTGGCGGGGAGTCGCTGGATGCGGGTGGCACAAGATCGGGAAGCTTGGAAAACCATGAGGGAGGCTATGCCCTGCAGTGGGCGTCAAATGACCGATGACGATGATGAAAGGCCAAAGGCAATACTAACCTGGTGGCATGAACCTAAGACTGCCAACTGGGGCCGCCGCATACGGTATTCCGAAGAACATCTCCACGAGCTGCAAATCGTACTGCCGGCTCGGCTTTACGATCAACCCCCTGATCGCGCCCTGGCGCAGGTGATACTCCCTCGTCAATCGTCGACCGCCTTCGTCAACGCTCGGGCCGTCCTCGGGCGTCTTCGGATTGGCCGTCGGCAGTAAGAGCGAGACGAGTATACAAATAAACAGATTGTGATTTATATTCGTGAGCAGAGTCGCGTGCCTGAAGGGGGAAGCCATCTTGTTTATGTGCCGCAGTTTGTTCATTTTATTGCGGGCGCGCTCTCTCAGCCTCAAAATAGTTGCAGTTCTTGTTTTACGATTTGTATGCTCTTTGCCTTTTATTGGGGCTTCTTAGTCCCTCTTTGTCGGTTCGAGACTTTGTCTTGGGCGCGTGATTCCTGCACGTGGCCATGCTTTTACTTTTTATGTGTCGACTGCCATTCCTTGTTTTTCGTTCTGTCAGTCTTCTTTTTTTGCCTCCATTTTCCGCAGTTGGTACACTCGCGCACACATTGATTACTAGTTACAAACGTCACTAATCTACCAGCACATTTTTTCTACAATAAGGTACATTCACACACAAGATTATTACTACCTACTTACACGGTTTGCTATAACACTGATTAACAGACAAAGTTTATAAGCGAAATCACTAAATGTTTTTTTTATTTATTTCAAAGTTTATTAATTGTTGTTTTTAATAAATAAACAAAATAGTTACAAGTTATAATTATACTGAGTTGTAACTGAAGCGTTCGGAGCGCGTGGTCGCTTAGTACACAACTGGATCGAGTCCAAACTGTCCCTGCGCAAGGTGCAGCTGCCCTCTGTTGTAGTGGCCCACCTGCCGGCACTATTGTTATTCAACTCGGGTTCACCAGAAAGTGGTAGCGGGGTCGGATATTACAGAAATACCGCTGAATCCGACGCAGAGGGGATAGCGTTTCAGAGATCCAGTGCTCGGGTGTTGTTTTGCTTTTGGTTTTGGAGACATCGCTGGAATTGTGGTGTTGCAAAATTATGCTTGATTTTTCTGCTTGTTTATGGAATATTTAATATCGTTAAGGAGATATTTCAGAAGACTGAAATATGCCTTAAACGATATTCGACTTACAGTTCCATATGTGCAGTCAGTTAGGTCTTAGGGCTAAATTCAACAAAAAATATATTTTTGCTGTTGATGATTAAAATTTTATTTAATTTTTATGTAGCCTATGTCCCACTGCAGGGCACAGGCCTATAACAATGCCTATGTGCTGCAAACATGTATTTATTAAAAAAAAATATATATATATAACATCAAAGAGTGTGTCGTAGTACCATACCTACAGTTTCTCGTACAGTAAGAAGCTGTCCATCTACTGTCAAGAGTTGTCAGTTTTTTTATGCACTCTGACCAACTGACAGCTGTAAGCAGCAGATTGACTGATTGTTAGTAAACGAGAAACAGGGGGGTAAGTATAGAATTTATAATCATTACAAAAACAGCTATACTTCCAAATTGGTTGTATATTGCTTGAAGTTTTTTTCCAAAGCGCAGACATTTTTTCGGGTAAATAAAGAGTTATTAAGAGCATTAGAGTCTTAGGCACTACAGCGTCTGAGTGGTATCTAGTAAAGGTACTCGTACCATTGACTCTCTACAAATCATCTAAAATAAATACAGATATGAACTCAGGCGCGTGTCACGGAGGGGTAAGCGGAGACAAGGTTTTGTCACTTGGCTAATCACAAAATGTAAACACAGATGTAGACCACCAGCTGCCATACAATACCACTATTCAAACGGGAAACTTACTTTTTTCTTTGCCAAGACAGTTCCCAGCTCTTAGCTCAGTTATGTATAATAAGATTAATAAAGTCTCACCTATTTACAAACTAGTTCAATATGAAGTTAAAAATAAATTAACAAAATGTTTACATGAACTTGGTTACAATTGCACTGATAAATTTTTGACAACTACCTGTATAATCCTAATTTATATTTACAATTTTATTTCAATTTAATTTTGTATTTTATATTACATTATTTTATTTATAGTGTATTAGTGTCAAGTATTTTAGCTATTATTTTAGTTAGTCCTATTGGCTGTTACGTCACTCTCTTAATATAGTTTTAGACCCATATTCAGTTGGAGAACCAACGATCCCTAAGACACAGGTTCTTACCTTGTTTAGGGGCCAGAAGTTCGAATTGTATAGTGACAATGTGTACAAACAACTAGTGTATTTATCCTATCCTGTGCAAATAAACATTATTTATTACCATTGTTGCATAAAAAACGTTTAAAGCACACTTTATGCCGAAAAATCTGCTATAATATTAAAGTTTATTTAGATGACAATGATGTCTGGAATTAAAGCCAGTTCAGTGCATGCATGGTTTTAGAATATTTATATAAACTCTGTTAATTAAGGACTTGAAAAGACTAAGTTTGTAGATTTTTTGCCCATTTTTTCTCCAAAATGATCTAGATTTTGAAATGGACACCTAGTTTAACTTATAACGTTCAACAAGTCGTAGTTTATGTGCTACTTTGATTAAAAACAAAATATTTTGATTTTGATATTATATGAGAGCACATGACCGACACTCTCCCCAGCCGTTTCAGTGGCCGTGACTGACCCCGGTTGGAAAGAATCATCATCATAAACATAATATATGTAAGCGGCTCGTAAACATACACACAATTACGATTCCGCGAAGCAACCATCAGCTTCCGTAACTTTATAATCAAATACGCGGACTCTACTCCCCTGACGAAGGAAAACGAATAATGAAAAGGAAACCGTATCCTGCGACAAATCCCGGGACACCGACCCGTATTAAAATTACTCGGTTACCAGTTGCACACATGTGAACCAACGTTGGCACCAATTCAGGTAATTATTATTGGGAATAACGTTATAAAATCTGCCATGCTGCTATTGCGACAAGTGAGACAGTAACTTGGTTTGTAATTTCTATAAAGTTTTGCAATTATAATGTAAATTACTTCAGCCAGATGTCGCTGCCTGTACGTAATACGGAGAATTTTGTAAAGGGGTTCGAAATTTCGCCGATGCCCGCACTTGCCCATTAGCTCAGTTAGGAGAGCGCTGGTACGGTTAGCCAAACCTAAATTTATTTAAGTAACATAAGAAACTATTTCTAATTCTTTCACCTGGTTGTGCAATATAGTGTGATAACCATACTAGTTTAACGCTCGGTTTCTAGAAGAGCGATCAAATGTTAATCTCATGTTAATCTCACGTCAAGCTAATTTCAGCCAATTTGAATTAATCTTAGATTAATCTCTTGTTACATTTGAACACTCTTTCAGAAACTGAGGCTTAGTCTGTAATAGACGAATTTTTTTGACATAATTATGAAAATTTAGACCCTGCATATATATTGTTAAGGTTCCGTACCCTAAGGGTACCCGTCCGTCCGTCTGTCCGTCTGTCACCAGGCTGTATCTCATGAACCGTAATAGTTGATAGTGAACCGTGAAATTTTCATAGACTATGATTTTTTGTTGCCGCTATAACAACAGGTAATTAAGAACCTTACTAAAATTAAAATGTACTCAGCTACAATAGAAACTTCACAATTATATAGCTTAAACTCTATTGCACACCAGTAATTACAAAATAAAAATATTTGTAAAACAAGTCATCTTTTTATTCATGGTTCGGTCTGAAAACCAGCGCCAAAGCCCTGCTTTGGCATCATGCTGAGACTGGCCCATTTTTGATAACTTTGTGTGTCTAATAAGGTATTTAGGTACAGGTATTTTGCCAAATGTGTTCTATGGTTTACTAACTTTTATGCACCTATTGTTTGTAATTATTTGTAAGGATATTGGCTTGATTATGTGCCTACTGTATGTAATTGTCAATTAAAGTTTATTATATTCTATTCTATTCTAAATACTAAAAACAGAGTAAAATAAATATTTAAGGGGGGCAAAAAAATATAAAATACTTTTTTGCCGTTTTTTGTTCAATATTAATAACGGCAACAGACGCTTGAAATATTCAAATGTTGTATAGACTCGCACTTGGCCGGTTTTATTTTTCATTGTTTTATTTATTACATTTATTTATTCAACTAACGTTCATTAATAAGTAAGTAAATAAATCATTTATTTGATACTCAAATCTTAATATCTATAACAATACAAATTCAGAACACAGTTGGCACCAAATTGGTCTCCACTCAGCATCATGCCGTGGCCGGTAGCTACCACGACGCTGGTTTTCAGTGGTTACCATTTACGGCACAAACAAAGAAAAAGAAACTTAAATACATCAATACATTAAACCTTTTCTTAAAAGTAAATTAGTAGATACCAAATTAAACTGTATTATCTACAAAATGTAAATAAGCAGTAAAATGAAAATTCATTACTCTTTTTTGAGGTTAAATGCGATTGAGGTATCATCATCAACCCATTATGTCCCCACCAAGGGGCACGGGTCTCTTCCCTGAGGAAGGTATAGGCCATACTCCACCACGGGGGCCAAGTCCGGATTGGTGGAGGCTTGTAGACTAGTGGCTCGTCTACTGTCAGAAGTTGTCAAGCCGCCCTAAGGCCTCTGACTTGGCTTAACGACTGCCATCTATCGACGGCAGCCGGCACCAACAGCTTAACGTGCCTTGCGAAGCACGGAACCGCTCGGAAAAATGCCACTAGCGTTAGGCATAGACGGCAACCCATCCATGCACTGAACGCGCCCTGTGTTGCTTAACCTTCGTGATCGTTTAAGATCACTCAGGCAGCCGGGGCTACGAGCGATTGAGGTAATTAATTTATAATAATAAAAAAAGGAGAAAATTTTAAACTTTTAATTGGTTACCTCCTGGTGATGTTTGGTGGTAGCGCCTTGGAAGAATTCGTGTCTTATAAACAAAAGGTCGTGGGAAACATCTTAAGGAAACCTAGTTTTCTGATGTGTATCTCAGCCAGTGATAGTTAAAACCATAGACGTCGAACTAGCGTCAAAAAATTCCTCCAGTTCAATTGTGGGAAGGCGGGCGAGACTTGTCAATTGTGTTACCCTGCAAAATATTAGGGGTTAAAGTATGAAATTGCCGTTTTATTGCAATAGGTTCTTTGAATTGACATAGAATCTTCATGGTTTGAGGTTTTCGAATGAAACTTTTTTAAAATGGTTTCTATGATGTTCTTTTTTTAAAAAATGTGAAACATTTGAATATCTACTTTCAATTGTTTTTGTTATTCAATTTAGACAAGAAAGATGGATACTGCGAAAATTCGAGTGATTATGAGGCACCCATTTTTCATATTTTTTATTTTATTGATTTGACGCAAGTGAGTCAATATTGTGGGTAAGGTAACGTTAAACCATGCCGCTAATTCCTGGGTAGTTTGACTAGGGCCGGCTTCCACTATCTCTCTTAATTCATCGTTATTCACCTGTGTGGGCGGTCTTCCTCGTGGCTCGTTCTTTAAGTCGAAATTTCCATCACGAAAGCGTTTAAACCAAAATCGCACGGTGCGTTCATTAGTAGACACCTCTCCAAACGCAGCATTGATATTGCGGGCTGTTTCTGCCGCGTTAGTTCCGCGTCGGAACTCGTATTCAAAAATCACTCGAATTTTCGCAGTATCCATCTTTCTTGTCTAAATTGAATAACAAAAACAATTGAAAGTCGATATTCAAATGTTTCACATTTTTTAAAAAAAGAACATCATAGAAACGATTTGAAAAAGTTTCATTCGAAAACCTCAAACCATGAAGATTCTATGTCAATTCAAAGAACCTATTGCAATAAAACGGCAATTTCATACTTTAACCCCTATTATCTATGTATCTGCCACCGTCACAGCACCATCTTGCGAGACACCTAGATATTTCGACGGGTCATTGACGTTTTTGTATAAAACCAATCATAGGTTACGGTGTCATTTACTATCCCCCAATCAACATACATTCACGTCGTAACGCATAGCGCACAGAATGAATCAATCGCAGATTTACTCTACAGCACATCTTGCGGTCATTTCGTTGGTACAGACTAATCGAGACGACAGGGGCCATTTTTGGGAGCGAATTTTGTAGGCAGAAATATTTTTATGGTTTTTTAAACAGCTTATGGTTATTGATAATGGTTATTCGAGATCTAAAAATCTCGTAGATTTCGTATATTGGAAGTGTTACTATTTTTATGACTGAAAAAACAGAAAAACAGTTTATGTAGTGCGTTACACGTTGACTTTTGATTTATTGACTTTGAACCTGTAAAACCAAACAGAGGCCTAATTTTATTGGAATCCTGACGTTTGTGATAGCAGTTAAAGTCGTCTAAATATGAGAAGCCCGTTTTGACAGCTACAAAAAAAAAATTGAATCTAACCTAGTTTGAGATCAAAAACATTAAAAATCTAAACTATGAGTTACTTTTCGGGCTACAAAATCTCTTTTTTCTTTTGAGCGTTAAGTAATATGCCAGAGTATGTGTCTTTTTATGTATTTGTTCGAGTAAATCCAAAGTTAAATGCAATTATGTGCATCTGTCAAAACGGGCTTCTTACATTTCGACAACTTTGCTATGAAACTTGACAGTTAGACGATTGGAATCGCTCAGGATTTGGTGCGCGGTAAGTAACCTGGGCCGTGTTTCATAAAACTACAATTCACAGTATAGTATAACAATTCGGTATACATTACTTAGCCGACTAGTACAATTAGTCTTCCTACTTGTTGATCTGCTACGCAATGTACATTGAATTGTCATAGTAAACCATGAATTGAAGTACTTCGAAATGGAGCCTTACTTAAGAAATCTGTCACCAACACCGAACGCGTGTCATAAGCCCAGCGTTGTGGTATTTTTGTCCCGCGCCACGTGTCGCGCTGTAAACATCCGGACTGGTGTAGGGAATTAGATAATTAGGAGAAGAAAGAACGTGCAAATAGGTAATTTTATAATTTAAGAGAATGAGTTAGGTATTGTCGGTGGATCTGCTATTTTTTTTCTAAATTATCGAGATCCTATCCCCGGAATGTTCGACCCAAAAAAAGTCATCTGGGTGCCAACAATGCCACTCACTGGTAAATTAGAGACACAGTGACGGAGCCAGAAGGCGGGCTGTCAGTACGGCAGGCGTGTGTATGAAAATAGATTAAAATCGGGTAGGAAAACTGGGTATTCTACTTAAGGCGGCTTAAGCCAAGTCACTGGACAAGTAAGTAAATACATAAATATTTATAATGATAACTAATTGACAGGGTTACAAATTATTCATGGATAGCTCTGCAAATGTCGCAATGCAAGACGTATTTGAACATTTTCCCTGGATAGAGCTTACCCCTTGGATAAAAAATTTATAATGCTCTCAGATAGCTTTGGTGCAAGTCGAGCTTAGTCTTGCTACACAAAATTGAATGAAATATAATTTAGAAGATGAATAAATATATTTACTGTAGCAATTTTAAGTTCCGAAAATTCGATAAATTGGGCAGTAAATCTGAATAGTTGATGTGTGAATCTCTTTAAAAATAGCACCGTCATTGTTCTCAAAACTTCACAATTCATTGCTATCAGCAAAAGTTAAGAAAAAACTAGTAATGTAGTTGAATTTCACACACAGACATTTAAAAAAAACTGTGTAAAATATAGCATCTATTACGCTGAGAATTATGAAAACTTGTGGCCGACAATGCTGAATCAACAATTTGAGAAGAACCACCCTCTAACAGTCATTATTTCTTCACATTCAACATCCTTGTGATATACAATTGTATGACTATGGATTAAGAATATGAGAATCTCCAGCAATATCCATAAACGGGATACGACATCTGTCAGTATCACAGGACTAACGTCAATGTCACTCTGACAGAAGACAGTTTGATCAAGCGCGGGACGGTGGGGCATGAAAATCTTTTCGGCGATAGTTTGTTTCGAAATAATTTGTCTAATTGAATAAATCGTTAAATTTAAAGGATTTGATCTTTTATTTCACATACGCAACACTTGCATCACTCACGTTTAATTAATAAAGTAATCATTACAAAGTAAAAACCTTTGTACAAATTTTTAAAATATTCAAGCTTCTAAATAGAAAGTAAAAACGTACCTGCAAGTTTTCAAAATTATAACGCAATTTTGTTAACAAATTTTTTTACAATTTGTTCGTATACAGGGTTTAAAGTTAGATTTTGTATACAATCTAAATATCGTCAAAAACAGATTTAAGGCTAGATATGGACTCCACCCCAATCGCAAGAAGCAGCAGATAGTGTCATATTTGGAAAAGAAAACTCTGTTTTTATATACCACTAATAAATTTTTAAAATTGGAGATTGTTGAAATTTTTGGCAACAAGCTGCAATGTCTTTTTGACGCGTTACTACGCGAAACGCCTTTTTTTTTAAAAAACATCTTTGTTTGTTAAAAACCTATTTAGAGGCTAAACATTCCAATCATGCCGGGACTTGAACCCGCGACCTCTGGCTAGCCATGCCAGCGCTCTGGCAACGAAGCAGTTGCCTCTATAGGGAAGAGCGGGTGATCGTGCTCTTCCACTATAAAGGGAAATTTCCCGCCAGGCAGATCGTATGCCTGGGGACGGCCGGTCCGACTGATTTTCGTAGGACGTTATATTTATGGTATGTCATGTGAAACATTTTGCTTGCGCGATGCAGGAATGTTAGATTTTATAGTGCGCGTGCAGAGTTGACATGTGCTCGCCACATCACTCCCCTTCAAGACCATAGCTACGCATAGCTAGGTCTGATAGGAATCGAAGTCTGTGCTCTAAAGCCTGCAAGTGCCAGGAGTCGCTGAGTCAGTGAGTCGACTAGCGGTTGAGGGTGTTCGGCGGCTAACAGTCACTTCACCGGCGACAGTACCATGGGGACCGCGCATGTGGTAGGAACCAGTGAAGGCTGCTGTACCACTCACTGGCAACGTGCGCTGTTGCTGTGTGGCTACCGTGCCGAGGGGTTGGGGGAGATCACCATCAGTATCAGTAGTCGGTGCGTTAACTGTAGTGGAACTGATGAGGTGAGAGGGAAGAGGATGCTGGCCTTGCTTTGAGACTAATTGTATGTGGGGTGCTGCGAGAGCGAAGGAAGGTTGACAATGTTCTGTCGAGGGTCACCACTACAGGGAAGAGCGGGTGATCGTGCTCTTCCACTATAAAGGGAAATTTCCCGCCAGGCAGATCGTATGCCTGGGGACGGCCGGTCCGACTGATGTTCGTCGGACGTTATATTTAGGGTATGTCATGTGAAACATTTTTGCTTGCGCGACGCGAATGTTGGAGTTTATAGTGCGCGCGTAGAGTTGACATGTGCTTGCCACAGCCTCTAAATAGGTTTTTAAAAATTGTCCTCAGCACGGGTTAGTGCAACAAAAAGAATATAATCTCTGTTTGTGTAAGTTTTTTTAGTTTCAAAGTTACCCGTAACGTAATGGAGTAGAGTGTACGAAAGTAAAGATTCATATGCTGTCGACTGTACTCGGTTTGCCAATAAAGCACACTAATATTACGCACACAAAGATATAGTGTAGTTCAAAATCGCACATATTTTTCATTTTTTACGGAACTCAAAATGTTTCAGTAAAAAATCTATTTCTTTTAAAAAACTAATTATAAATTGCGAGCTTTGCGCTTCGTGATGTAAAAACACTAACAGTCACGGGTATAGTCGACAGCAGGTCAACCGTTACATTTTTATTGCAAAGCCGTCCTTTACGTGAATGATCAGATGGCACGTATGCTTATTAAATTATATTGTAACTAGCAGTCCCGGCAAACGTTGTTTTGCCATATTTATTAGTCTACGACCTATTCTCAGACCTGTCAAATATACACAAAAAAATCATGAAAATCGGTGAAGCCCTTTCGGAGGAGTTCGATAACAAACACTGTGACACGAGATTTTTATATCATCATCAGCCATTTGAGCCCACTGCAGGAAATAGGCCTGCTTCGTGGTTTTCATAACCATGAGGGGTTTTGCCATGATCGCCACGTTTGGCAGGTGGGTTGGCGATCGCAGTATGCGGTTGGAATCTCAGGAAGACGCTGCTGCCCATCTCCTGGTAGTTGATTTCCTTAGTCGCCTTCTACGACATCCACGGAAGGAAATGGATTTTTATATATTAGGTAGATAACTCAAAAAAGTCAAATGATGGCGCTGACTCATTTACCGCGGGCACTGACTGAAAACCAGCGCTGAGGGCTCACACCCTCAGCTCAATGCTGAGTCAGATGCCCTTTGTGGCAACCACAGGAAGCACTTTGACGCTCTGATCTTGCCTTGTCCTATGTTGTATTTATGTGACTTATTTTTCCTTTGTATATATTATTATGTCACTTGTTATGCCTTTTCTTTCTTGTGATGTGTAAATTTATCCAAATTTGTCTCTTTTTTTCTTTCTTTTTTCTTTCTGTATTTATGTATTGAAAGGTGACTGGTTTAATTTATTTACAGGTGACTGTAACATAAAGTAAATCTTCCTTCCTTTCTTATTTCCTTATTTCCTGTAACTATTGTATTCATTTCTGTTTGATTTTGAGGTAAACAACGGGTGATTCTCAGTTTGAATTCTCAAAAAGATTAATCTTTAATTTTTGAACCGCTTTTAAGGACCACCTAAAAGCCTTTATTAAAAAATAATTAAAAATAAAACTGATGCGGTTTTTCAATCACAATCCTTTTTGTATTCACAAAAACGTTTCGTAACGTAACTTAAAATACATCTTATTTCAAACAGCAATTAGAGCGTTTCTAATAGGAAAGACATAACAAACCCTCATCTGACGCACCCTCAAGGCGTCTCTGATTAAAATAGCGCAAAAAATCCCCAGCGGAGATTTTCAACACGCCCATAAAAAAACAATTAATTTGAATAAAACAGTGAAAACAATTGCTTAATGGGGCATTTCGTATTCTGTCGTTGCTTTATCGCATACTAGCCGTCATTATTTGGCATGGAGCTAGGATTTATGGGGCTTACCTTATAATATTCGTACTCGTATTTTTTTTTTATTTTATTAGTTTATTTATTTATATTTATTTTACATTTTCCCAAAGCGCCCCTATTGCTATGACTGCATTATAAACCTAAATAAACCATAATAAGCCTAGCCGGACCCTTGTCATTAACTACACATAATTGTTTCCTAGTATTCGTCGCACTAGGCGGACCTTTTTCGCGAAAACAAAAAAAAATCGTGAGTTTTATCATATAAAAATAGATCACTTGACCTGGCCACAAACTAAGATACCATGTGCTATGGTAACCAGGCAAGGATATCACAAACACGGAAATACACCCAGATTGAAGCCCTTTGTATAAATGTACGGCGGCCTCCAGTGGCAATCGAATCTACAAATAAAAAAACGCGAGATTTATATTGTAATTCTAGTTGTATAATACACATTTACATCACTTACTTCGGTCTTGGACTATTCATATCCAGTCTACTCCTGCCATATTGACCTGGTCATCAGTCTATCTTGTTGGTTGTCTGCCCACACTTCTGAGCCAATCTCTGACACCAGACGAGTACTTCTTTCTCAAGTTATAACTTCCTACAAAGTCCTTTTTTCAACATGCTCTATTCTCAAAAAAAAAAAAGATCTCCCTTCCGTACAGTCATTTTCTCAAATTCGACTACAACCTCCATGCTTTAATGGCGACTTAATATCCACCGAGCAGTTGGCACATCGTCGCGACCTCCGAGTGCTTACAGGAAAATAACTAATGGAAGTTCCATTTGGTCTCTATTCTGTGCCAGATCAAGGTTCTTTGAGCGTAAGCAAACCATAACTTTGACATACCATAAAAATTAAGAAATAATAATCGGTTTAGTGAATGAGATGAATTAAGAACAATGCAGCCTATATAGGTTACACTGTAGGTTATAGGGCTTCTCTGAGAGAGAGAGTATGGGCTTAATTACCACGCGAGCTCAACCCGGATTGGCAATGTCAAGCGCTGAGGTATATGAACACTTCAGACACTCAGGTGTCCTCACGATGTTTTCCTTCACGCTTAGCAAGTGGCATTACTACTATAACTTCGCAAATGTACTTAACTTAGAAAACAAAGTCATTGGTATACGCCGGGATTCAAACCCACGACCTCCCGAATGAGAGCCGGTGTTTTACCGCGCCGCCACCACCGCCGCCGCTTAGATGAAATAATGCAGCTAAAAAAAGTTTCAATAAAAGGTATTAAGTACTTGTCATGTGTCATGAGGCCGAGCGATGCAGGTGACATTATCAAACATACTAGTACTATTACAAAAGTTTGCTTAATATTATACTCGCGTCAAACTATGTCAGAAATAGACTAAACGCCTGAGTTGTATTATATTATTGTACAAATACCTACAACGTGTTGATTTGTAAAGTAACGCCCGATTCAGGGTACTTTCTACTCATCAACACGAACAACTTTTATTATAGGGTCGACCTCGAAATCGCGCAATAAAAAAACCGCTGTGACATACTAAAATTCGATACCAACTGAACAAAATGTATGGAACTGCAGATTTTTTTTAAAGATTTTAGAGTTGGTCCCATAGTAAAAGTTGGTCCCGTAGTAAAATTTTCCGTTTCAGCTAGTTACAATATAATTACCGAAACATACGTGCCCTCTGATCATTTACGTAAAGGACGGCTTTGCAATACAAATGTAACGGTTAACCTGCTGTTGACTGTACCCGTGACTATTAGTGTTTTTATAGCACAAAGCGCAAAGCTCGTTTGGGATCCCGATTGTGATACATTGCGCGTTGCACTTTATAATTAGTTTTTTAAAAGAAAACTTGAGAAGTTCGTATTGATGTGCAGAAAGTACCGCGAGTCGGGCGTTACTTTACAAATAAACACCGTGTATGTACGACATTTTTCTTACAGACAGGAAAACTAGGGTTCTTTATTTGCGCAGTTCAAGATCCAATTCGGATCGCTGGGTCAGCAAGAATAAACGAATGAAACATAATAATATCATAATAGTTTCGCTTGTTGGTAAACGAGTAGGTACACTGTTTCGTAAATATAGCACGACAGATTGAAATGGTCAGTCTAAAGCTTACACCTTCATCTTGTGACGGTCCGCACTGCCTTTGCAATTCGACCGCCACTTATTCACAAATGTAGGGGAACATAATAATCCTTTGCGTTGCACAATAATCAATAAAATTAAGCAAAGTCTTGCTGTAGTATTAGAGATTCGCTAGATGGCGCCTTTTTGCAATAAATAATAATAAATATTTATTATTTCTGGCAATAATGTCCATTACTTTCACATTACAAAATAAAGAACTAAAACGTTGGTTTCTCAACCAATAAACTATTTAATTTTTTTTACAACAATTTAACAACGTTTGCTCAATTGGTTCTAAAACAAACAAAACCACGTTCATAAAAGTTGGCTGTATGCAAAGTTGTCTATGCCAATGTATCGGCAGGGAAAAAAGTAAAGAAGAAAGTCAGGTCAACGGCAATCTGTAGATAGAACAAGGAGGGGCCCGTAGGAGTCTGATAATGTTATCCATCAAAAACCTAATAATACAGTTAATTAATATTTTGGAAAGGCTTAATTTAGCAAAACTATTAAATATAGTTTCAGTAAAGAGTTCAAAATGCTTATTTTACACAGAGAAAATATTAAAAATTATGTAAAATATTCCTGAAAGGGTTTCATTGAAAGACCTGGGAACCCAAGAGGGGTGGATGGCAACGCGGGGTGTGGGGGCGAGGGGAAAGGAAGAGACGCGCACTGGGACTGGGGACTTTGGCGGGAATCGGGCGGTGGTTTTCTTGGGAATCTTTTCTTTGCGGGGCTGACCGGCCGGTCTAAATTAGGATTAGGGTGAGTTAGCAACCTGATTATCAAACTAAAGTATTCTACAGTGTGTCGGTAATGTGACTACAACAGCAAATATTGAGTAGTTCAGCTGTGAAAGTGGTATAGCTTGAGAAACGTTTTGGTGAGATGGCTTGGACAAATCATGGCTGAAGCAATGCAGGCCGTGGTACGATTCATACCAGTGGATTGGATCTGACTACATCGATTTGGTCAAGGTAGCTCCCTAGATCATTCTCAGGTCTTAGCAGTAAATGTGGCAAAGTCTGATTTGCATCTTGGAATGTTGCTGTAGTCTACAGAACCATACTTCGCTGTAGGCTTCACCTACATACTTGTGTTTCAAGGTTGATTAGAATTTGTGTTTGCATTTGTTCTTGATAAATCAACTTGCTTGCTGCATCAATTTCAAACATTTGATCAATTTGATGGAATAGGTCTATATCTGATCGAACGGTGAGTTTCTTTGCCATGTTCTTTTCTCACTATGGGTCAGGTCTTGAACATGGCACGCACATCTGTTAGGAACTGGTGTTTGGCGTGGTAGAAAACCAGCAAACAGACAGTTTAGCAGTAGTATTTGCAAGCAGTTGAAGTCATTTACATAATAAAGTAAATTGTTAGGTAGAGTCTAAAACAACCAATTAAAAACAATCCAAAATAAACCAAACTAATGAAAACTTGAATCTATTAATAAAACAATAACCGGGCAGGAAGCCTAACTAAAATTGTGAGTGTAAAATCTACATACAAAACTATGTACAAAAATAAACTAAAATCATATTTGTCTCAAATATTGACTAAACCAAACTAAGATTAACAATTACTGTTAATATTCTAATCTGTGTTAAACTGTGCTCACTAAAATCTGTTTTAAATCTCAAATGTTAATATTTCTACAAATCTTGAAAAATAAATAGATTATTTTTTTAACTCTTTCTAGTTGTTTAATTGCTTTGGAAATCTCGACTCCCTGAAAAGATCCTGGTTACTATTTCACAACAAAGGGTCCTGTTAGGCTATCTAGACGATCACATTTTGGCCAAAGAAGTAAATTTTCTGTGATTTTAGGTACTCATAATTTGCTCTTTTACATAGTACACATTTAACTTACACTGAGCTAAAATAGTAGGTAGGAAGCCTAGGTACTCATACTTTACTTAGTAATCTCCTGTGGAAGAACCATTTCTTAGACATTCTATGGAGGCATAGATGGAGCGCTGCAGAGGACTCCAGAGGACTTCTTCAGGAACCAGCAGGCATCAGTGGCAGGAGCAGTATGAAATGGGACTTAGGGATCAGTGTAAGCAGTGTATGTAGCAGAGAGCAGAGAGTGGGGTAGAGGTTAGAGGGGGGTGAGCGTTACAAATGGTACACCGTGACCAGGGTATTTATGTATGTATCTTATCTGGCCTTATGCCACAAATGTTGTGAAATGGATAGGGGAGTTGAGATTTTCCAAAGCAATTATTAGATCATTTGTCTATTGTGTATTTCAGCGTTTTAACCTTTTTGACTAACTAATCTTATAATATTTGACTGGATTCACATGCCTATTTATTGTTCTGTGGTATTTTTAATTAAAACCAAAATTATCTTTAACTATTAGCTAGGTAGGTCGTTAAACAGTGAACATCTGGTGTATGCAAAATTATCATTTAACAAAAAAAAAATTAAAATTGTGGGGGCGTCTTGGACAAACAAAGAAGTAAATAGGTAACTAAAATAACTCTTTATCAATGTAATTGAATCAAATTTAAAAGTTATTGATTGACTCTATTAGGTATCTTGATTTGTATTACTTTTAAAAAGTGAGTCTGTGTTATCTGAATAAAGAAGCTGAACTTATTAATTGCAGTTTCTCCCTCTGAGAAAACTTGAGGAAGTGTTTTGATTTAGTAAACATTGCTAAGTAACTAATACATTTCTGGGAGAAGTTAGAATTATAATTTTACAAATATTAATTACAGACAATTAAAATTAGTATGATTTTCCTTGTATGAGAAAATGCTTTGTTTAGAAATGGGTAGAAAACAGACAAATTTAATCTGAGAGAAAGATAGATTATATTGAGTGGTTTGCAAGCATTAAGTAATCTATTCTGAGAAGAAGCTAGTTTAGGTGTGGGTTGGTTTAGATTGATCATTCATTTTGAGATTCAGCATAAGGCTATGTGGCTATTTTGACAGCAAGCAGTGTTAAGCATATTTTCATTTTTATGATTATACTTGAGATTTACAGTGATGTTTTAAGGTCAGCAAGATTGCAAAGATATTCAAGTTCTCTATTATTAAATAGAAGGTTATCATTAAGTATGTAAAGCAAAGAGATAGTAACATTAAAGCAAGAGTAATTAGGCAGAAGAGAGAAATAAAGCAATGACAGTGATTTATTGAAATTATAATTCATACATTCAACATTAGTTCTTAATTGCGGTGATTTTAGTTATTTAACATTCATTTACTTGAGTACTTACTTAGTCAATCACTCACTTATGCATAAATCTTAGAATTTTTCACTTATACATGCAATTGTAATAGCAGATTTAAATTTTCAAGATAAGGGTTACTCCCAAGCAATAAAACTAAAAGTAGATTTGGTCTTCAAATTAGATACTTTGATAGCACTTTTAGGTAGGCCATGGTTAGTCTGCATTAGATAGGGTCTCAGGAGAATAAATTTTTATGTGCTTCCGGACGGGTTGTATTTCCTCTTCGACTTGTCAATCCTGAAAAAATAGGTTAATAAATCAAACTTATTCACGGGAGCTGTTCATGATTTAGGCCACAGTATTAATAAACATAAACATTTACATACAGGCACATAGGTACATACATTAATGTTTTCCTATAGTAAGAAAAGTATGTAATGGTTAGCATTCAGAGTTTTACGTAGTTATCAATTTATGGATTAAGTATGTATGATTTAACTACACTACTATCTAGATCAACTTCCATTACAAACTCGATCAGAAGGCAACTTATATTGTATATGGATGTCAAACTAACTATGTAAATTCTTGAGTAAAGATAGAAAGACAGAGAAACAATAAAACAAACCTTTTGTTGTTTGTAAATTATACAAAATCTTTGTGTGATCATTGTAGATAGTACAGAAGTCCTTTTTCTTGTGTTCTTTTGCCAAGCCAAGAGTTTAGGTTCCTTTTCTTCTCTGGTTTAGTTTCATTGAAGAACTTTCAAATCCTTGTTGAAGACTCATCTATTGCTATTGGCACACATAAGTATAACCTAAAAAAAAAACAAAACATATTATAAATAAAATGTTTATAAACTAAACCTTTCAATAGTCTGCGGGGATTAGGTAGCCACAAAAAGTAATAAACTTACTTGGGTTTTTGTTTTGATGTTAGTGTTTACGAAAGTTTTAGTTCGAAAATCATAAACTTATTTAGAATTAGTATGAAGTTACAGTTTAAACGAGATGAGGACGAGGTCTAGATAGTCAACAACAATCTTTGTTGTTTCTGTTCTTCAGCTTTTAATTAACAGATTACGAATCCGATTAGACGTTATATGGAATAAATAGTAAATTAAACAACTCTTTTGTCAATCAGTGTTGCCAGATGCTGATCGGTCAATGTCGCCAAAATTTAGAAATACTTATAATGCCCGACGAATAACTTCATTAAATTACTTTGATTTCGCATGGTTGTACTTCATATAAGTACTCTGTTTTTTAGCCATGTGTAATTCACACAGTTCTGAAACTATCTTTTGTATGTTTGTACATCTACTCGCTTCTCCAATGTATTAGTCCAGTCCATCCAAAGGTTATCTAGAATAGATGACTGTTAGTGATAAGGCCGCCATCTGTACTCTTAAGTTAAGAAATATGTGTGTAATTTCCATTTTGATGTATAATAAAGTGATCTCTAAATAGGTAGCTCTATTTCGGGTCCCAATTGCGGGGGGACGCCCGATGGTTAGTCAAATTTGCATAAGTAATACGTCCCACTGTAGGCCACAGGCCTTCTCTCAGGGAGAGAGTATGGGCTTAATCATCGCGCACGTCCACCGCGGATTGGCAATTCCAAGCGCTGAGGTATATGAATAACTCCGGACACTCGGGTTTCCTCACGATGTTTTCTTTCATAGTTAGCGAAAACCAATTATCCTTACATATCCATCGCACTCATCTCGATAACGCGGATTTTTGTTCAAGTTATTTGCCGAGCATTATAAAACTTCAAATACATACTGAATTCCCAAGTAGCCAAAGGTCACGACATAGCCAATAGGCTTGATGACAAATTTGGAAAAACTGTCGTGTAATGTCCCAAAACTTACATTATTTACAATGTATTTCATAATTTTGGTCACAGTAAAGTTAAGGTTAAATGATAAAAATAGACATCCGCTAGTGCAAAAGTGTAAAATTAATCTGGGATGTAAAACGTAATTTAGTACTCATATGGAAGTTTACATTTTTAAATTCGGCTCAGCAAAAGTCTACTTGATGCTAAAAATTCTCCCACCTATTTTAGGCATATCAGCACTGTCTGTTTTAGTAAACCCTTGTTTCAAGATGCGTGTTATTTCACTCAGGATTTAAATGAAATACAAATAACTAAGAAAGATCGTAAATAAAACCAGAGAACCGGCTGTTTGTTTACTATCACAGATTTTTAAGAGATTGTTACCTGTGTCACAGATTATAAAGTAGTATGTTCAGTTCACTATTCTATGTTTACTCGCGTGTTCCTGAAAGTGACGTCATTCGCTATTCAGCTAAAATGATTTTTGTAGATTTTAATTATCGTAATAATTATCAATCCCGCTTTTAATAAATAAATGCGTGCTAAATAAGTGTCTTAATAAAAATAATCCACAATTCAAGTTTTGTTAAATGAATACATAATTTTAGTGATTTTCCAGTACTGTCATCATGCCTATTGTCGTCTGATCGCTGATTGCAATTTTCGCCAAATCACGTTCCGAGATAGCCCAAATGGCGATAACTTGCCTCATCTGGCAACCCTCTAGTCAATTTCCGGTGACTTTGTCTATGAACAAGGGTGAACACACACTATCAGTGATTTGATTAATCATAAATTGTATGTTATCGTGTTTTAGGTGTATTTACACTTATTGGTCAAATATAACTTTCGGAAAGAATTGACTCAAGTCAATAACATTAACGGTGAATTTAAGTAATTCTATAAATAATCTAACTTTAGGCTTGTGTTAGATAGAAGATTACTTGGTAGTTAATGATAATAAATACGCGCTGAAAGGAATTTCGTATAGTTTTTTCCAAGGATTAATGAAGTTATATTCCAATTGAAGAATAATAATAGTGGCAATACTGTGTTCTTAGAAATTAATTGATATTTGGGGATTGGTTCAACTTTAACGGGTTTTCTTTTTAAATTGCTGATGGTGAATTGTAGATTTAAAATATCGGGAATTAAAATAATAGAGAACCATTACGTTAATTACAATCTTGTCTCAAGGTGTTAATGTAGACAGTGGTATCGTATTGTCATTCTGTTTAAAATTTCCATATCCAACCCACATAAATGTGTTCGTTTTTACGGATTTTAAAATGGAGTTGATTTTATTAAACAAATACAAAGCTAAGTAAAATGTAATAATTGATCGAATTCAATGTCAGAGAAAATCTATTTCACTTAGAAGGTTAATTTTAAATGCGAATATAAAGGGGAAATGAAATAATCAGCTCAACTTAAGAAGTTTAGCGCCGTTCAGAAATTAATGTTATTGCATAGTGTAAGTGTATCTTAAATTATGTAGAGGGACTGTCCATAAATTATGAGTCTTGAAGGTTAGTCCAACTTTATGTGAGTTTGGAATTTGATTACAAAGAAAAGTAAATCGTCTTTCAAAAGTTCAAAACCTAAGTATCCTGTAAAACTAAATTTCATGATGTAACTTGTTCTTGCAACTCGAATTTGCGAAAGGTGCAGCGTAGATAAACAGCAAAGGGAAGTACAAAAGTGACATTCAATTATAATCTAACAAAACTTTTTAATTAGTTACTAAGTCATTAAATATCGTAGGAAATCAGTGAATCAGAGAAGCGAAAGTGATCTGTCAGGATCATGGCAAGTGGCACTCCCTAGTCTCCACCTTCACCTCTGGTATATAGGCGTAAGGATAAGTATGTATGTATGAAATCAGTGAATCAAAGCTTCATAAGTTCAGTAGATGCAGTGATAAAGTTATAACTTGACACAAGCTTTTTAGAAAGTACTAAATCAGATAAATCTTGTAAACCTTGTAGGTACTTATTAAATCAAAAGATTTGTAAAGGCATTCAAACAAACAGTAGGAAGCAGTAGGCAAGAGTATATACAGGTAGTTTATATCCCAACTTTACCCATCAACCTAAATGTCGTTTCCAATACATTCAACTCAATAAATAAATTAGTAAAATAGTTAATGTTGTCGTAACTTAGCACAGCAGAACTTTCCCCATGAAAGATGTTAAAAGGTAAAAGTCAATTAAGGAATAATTTTATTAAATTTCGTATGAAGGTATTATATTCTATCCATTGCACCCATAAGGTCCTAATAGATTTGTAATGAATCAAGTTCTCATTTGATAATATTTCAATTATGTACGTTTCATTAAACACTTTGACGGGCAGCAGTAACTTCATTATCTAGAAGCTCTCCTTATATAAAGCTGCCTGCTTGTAATTAAGTCCCAAAGTAAGTAAATTCTTTCTCTGGTTGTGCAATAAAGTGTTCTCTATTTACCTATCTATCTAAACTCAAATTCAGGAATTTTATTCACTATAAAAATAAAGGATTTACTTAATGAACGTCAAAACTGTTAGTCTCATCATTAATAGATATGTGAAGGAAAGGTCAACAAAGAAATTTAATAATTATTCTTTTTAAACAGGGCTTAGCTTAATTAACAGAGGTTTCAACTTAAATTATACCAGCTGCACTAGACACAATTGTCCCCATCAGCACTAATTAAATACCAGACATTTTATCTCCCCAAATAATCTTTAATGTCATACTAAGTTTTGCATAGAGTATGTTTAAAACTTTTTTAAACCGTGTCCGTGGTAACTTTAATATATTTTGAGGAATTTTATTGTAGAATCGTATAGGTACAGAGCCCCATAAAGGATGTATAAGTCTAAATTGTGGACATGACAGGCTATGTTTATTCGTAGTGTCAATATTTAGATAATAATAATTTAAAAATTGCTGATTATAAAATAAATAGGTGTTACATTTTGGTAGGTGACCTGTTTAGATATGCTGTGTTAGAACAGATAGATTGCCTGATAGAAAATGCCATTAGTATTAAGTCCACCTTTTGTACACTGTGCAATAAAGAATTAACAATAATAATAGATTGAGAGTTATGGGTCTACATGATTAAATTCTGTTGATAAAGTAAGTTATATAGCAACTGCCAGTCAAGAGTGTTTTTGCACGCCTGTAACTGGGTGTTAAGCCAGATTATACAATATTAGCTAGTAATTAATACTATTAGCAGATTGTAACTAACGTTGACATTTAAGAAATTCGTTACTTTTATAAGGTATAAGGTGTGCAATAAAGAGGTTTGATCTAATTTAATCTAACTACAGTTTAGATTAGACGTGACATCAAGATAGGGTGTATGACCAATAATCAGCACAGTCATCAATGCTTTCATAAAAAGGTGTGTGAATCTCAGATAATTATATAATTTCAGTATAAAATTAAATTAAAATTACATTTCTTGGACCCTCTTCAAAGAAATAAAAACTTAAAAGCCAAATAAAATAAAGATCTACTAGGAATAAAATCGGAATTTAAGTTAAATATCCTAATATTGAACAGCATACTGTAATAAATTATAATACATAAGCTAGGAATTGATACTATTAGAAGATTGTAACAAGGTTGAGTAATGTCTAACATGACCTCATAATAGGGTGAATGTATCAATAATCAGCACAGTTGTGCTTTACCGATAAAAAGGTGTGTGAATCTCAGACATGTGTTTTTGATAAACTCAAATCTTCAAATGTTTTAAACTCTGCTCAAATAAATTAAAACCTAAAAGCGAACTAAACGATTAAAGGGAATGAAATATTAATTTATGGTTAACAGACTAGTATAATATAATATAGATATGGGGCGTAATAAAAAAAATCATCTGTACTCATTGTTTTAAAACAAATTAAATGTAAATAGTACATTCAAACTCAATTAAAATAAATTACTTTAATAAATGGTCCTCAAATTTTGCTCACAAACTATTTTGTAAATCCCCTAGACAACCTAACTAGGAAGGGAAATAAAATTCTATAAAATAATCAAGTTAAGTTCATAAATGTGTTCTTAGGGTATTTTAGTTTGGGGGCGAAAAAAAAATAAAATAATAAAGTAAATACCTACTCAATTGTAAAATATCTTGTGTTATGTCGAGACATTCAAGTAAGAGAAACGAAATATTTTGCAACGTTCTCGAATAAAGGGCAGCATCATTACAGAGAGAGAGTCTTCATCATAGCACATAGTGAGGAACTCATTTAGTAAATTCTGTAGACATCCTAACTAGAGAGGTAAATAAAACCCATGTAACCATGCTAAGCTTAAAACGAGTTATGTGATTTTCGGATATTTCAGTTTGGGGGGCGAAAAAAAAAAAAAAAATTTTTATAACTTCTAAATTTAATTGTAAAAGATCTTGTGTGTGCTTGGAGGTGTTCTCTTAGAGAAAAAAATCTAAATTGCCAATAGTACTTTGTCCCTTTACATGTTTTTATGTCATGTACTCTGGGGTATAATAAAGAATATTTTTATCTTATCTTCGACATTATTGACTAAGGGCAGGATCATTTCAGAGAGAGAGTCTTCATTATAGCACCTAGTGTGGTGGTAGGGAGGAACTCATTTGGTAAATTATGTAGACATCCTTACTAGGGAGGTAAATAAAACCTAGATAACCATTCTAAGTTTAAAACGCGGTTATGTGATTTTAGGGTATTTCAGTTTGGGGGGCGAGAAAAATAATATTTAAAGTAGATTCTGAATTTATTGTAAAAGATTTTGTGTATGCTTGCGGGCATTCTCGTAGGAAGGAAAAAAAGAAAACTAAATTACCAGTAGTACTTGTACCTTTCATCTTTTTATGTCATGGTACTCTGGTGTATAATAAAGAATATTTTTATCTTATCTTCGACACTCTTGACTAAAGGGCGGGATCACTTCAGAGAGAGAGTCTTCATTTTATCACAATGTGTTGTGGTAGAAGTTGCTACAGTGTCACAACCTTTCGGAAGTCTTGGTGGAATTAAAAGATATACTATAGTGTATATTATTGGGTTGTAAAATTCATTTCTTAACAATATTTTCAATAACTATAACGTAAATGGTTTGAATATTTTATGTGAGACAGCCATAGGTAGATCTATGTCAGAAAATTTTATCAGGGTTAATTCTTATAAACTCTGTAAGTTATTGCTATTATTATTCCGTTAAATTATTTAGTGGAGGAAGGGAAACAACGTTATTCAAACTGGTCTCTAGAAACAACATTTTTAAATTTTAAATTATTTTATTAAATCAATATAACATTTCACGTAAAACAAGTTAAGTCCAGCAGTGAGATACAAAACGGCTACTCAAATATTAAAGGTGATGGGAAAAATTGTAGTTACAAAATTGTTTGATAAGGATTACAAAGTTCATCCAAGTGGCAGGAAAATGCTGGATGCAGGCCGCTTCCAACCGGGCTTTTTTGGAAATCCATGGAGGAGGCCTATGTCCAGCAGTGGACTTCTTGCGGCTGAATGGTGATGATGACAAAGTTGCTATTACAGGTGCTAAAGTTCGAAAGTAAATAAATAATCTAAAATTTAATTTAGAGAATTGTATCCTGTGAAATATTTTAATGTCAAAAATAAAAATGTAATATTTTTAAATGGAATTTATTAAAGAGGATAGGAACTATTTCCCTCCAGGACACAGGCGAAAGTTATCTGCACTTATGTTGTGTTTAGGAAAACATTGTTGGTTAAAATTGTTATTGCACTTTAGTCTTAGTTTATAGCTATAACTAAACCTTAATTAAATTCAAGGAGTGAATATCTAAAGAAATGTCAATTGATATTTAAAACAAAATACATAAATAATATAATCATTTCAAAATTATGTGTTTTACCCAGCAGTGGAACACAATTTGTTACAAAAATGTTAAATTGATTTATGAGCATAGGTATTGTAAATTTGAAAATGGGGTAAACTTAAAAATAGAAAATTTAAAACATTTTATTAACAAATGTTTTAAATAAAACATTTGAGTTAGGTCAATTATGACTTCATCTTCCCGGATTGGACTTGTGATTCGTTTAGCAGCGTGAAATGGGGAGGGGGGGAGTTTGAAAGGGAAGAATTGCAAGAGAAGGAAGAATTTTCTAAATACTTAAAATCAGTTTCATAGATTTTGAAATGAAAGACGATGGAAGACAATGTATTTTGTCTTCTTAAGAGTACTTCGGTTATGTGGTTTATAGAAGGATGAGAAGAATGGATAAATGTTGAATAAAATTCGAGTTTTATTTGGAGTGAAGGGCTTTGCGAATTAAAAGAAACCAAAAGGGAAGAATAAGATTATAAGCATTCAATCCCAGAACCACAACACTTAACAGAGATCTCGCTTTAGACGAAACTTGGTGCTAGGGGTAGGCCAGATGGCAATCGTTTCTTCGCAAGGCGAAACTAAAGTGAGGTCTATACTCCACACGGAGGAAAGACTAAACTGATCTGGACACTACTATGGGTGCGAATCTGCTTATAGGATTGGTCGGCGTAATGCCTTACCTATAGTTTTTTTAATTTATTTAAATTAATAATAAAACAATTGTGCAGAAGAACTTAAGCTTGACCAGTACTATTATAGAGAGTGCTTTGGCCAATGGTTAACATTCTCCGTCCATTAACCAATTGGTTCAGCGAACGAAAATCTAAACAAGGGACGAATTGTAATGCACAATTGGCTTCCAAACTCTAAGGATGTGCTTTATGTCATGTGGGCGTATTTGTAGGTTTCGTACGTTCGAAAAATTGGAATGTTTCGGAACAGACAATGCGAGGATCACTAGGACTGGAGTGGATTCACAACCCATCTTTCCCGTAGGACCTTGGCATTCAGGCATCTTGTGCGATTGTATGTTGTTCATTACCGATGAGTCAGCAAGTTGGATTTTCAATTGTTGAATCCGTTTCTTATTGGATGGTTTAAAACACAATACACTCAAAATTTCACTCTGGGAAAGGTGCTCATAATCTCGGTCGTGAAACATTTGTGAATAAGTATAGGTGAAGTTTCTTTCAGTATCTAACTTGCAAAAACTTCAGGGGGCGCTGTGACGGTCCGCACTGCCTTTGCAATTCGACCGCCACTTATTCACAAATGTAGGGGAACATAATAATCCTTTGCGTTGCACAATAATCAATAAAATTAAGCAAAGTCTTGCTGTAGTATTAGAGATTCGCTAGATGGCGCCTTTTTGCAATAAATAATAATAAATATTTATTATTTCTGGCAATAATGTCCATTACTTTCACATTACAAAATAAAGAACTAAAACGTTGGTTTCTCAACCAATAAACTATTTAATTTTTTTTACAACAATTTAACAACGTTTGCTCAATTGGTTCTAAAACAAACAAAACCACGTTCATAAAAGTTGGCTGTATGCAAAGTTGTCTATGCCAATGTATCGGCAGGGAAAAAAGTAAAGAAGAAAGTCAGGTCAACGGCAATCTGTAGATAGAACAAGGAGGGGCCCGTAGGAGTCTGATAATGTTATCCATCAAAAACCTAATAATACAGTTAATTAATATTTTGGAAAGGCTTAATTTAGCAAAACTATTAAATATAGTTTCAGTAAAGAGTTCAAAATGCTTATTTTACACAGAGAAAATATTAAAAATTATGTAAAATATTCCTGAAAGGGTTTCATTGAAAGACCTGGGAACCCAAGAGGGGTGGATGGCAACGCGGGGTGTGGGGGCGAGGGGAAAGGAAGAGACGCGCACTGGGACTGGGGACTTTGGCGGGAATCGGGCGGTGGTTTTCTTGGGAATCTTTTCTTTGCGGGGCTGACCGGCCGGTCTAAATTAGGATTAGGGTGAGTTAGCAACCTGATTATCAAACTAAAGTATTCTACAGTGTGTCGGTAATGTGACTACAACAGCAAATATTGAGTAGTTCAGCTGTGAAAGTGGTATAGCTTGAGAAACGTTTTGGTGAGATGGCTTGGACAAATCATGGCTGAAGCAATGCAGGCCGTGGTACGATTCATACCAGTGGATTGGATCTGACTACATCGATTTGGTCAAGGTAGCTCCCTAGATCATTCTCAGGTCTTAGCAGTAAATGTGGCAAAGTCTGATTTGCATCTTGGAATGTTGCTGTAGTCTACAGAACCATACTTCGCTGTAGGCTTCACCTACATACTTGTGTTTCAAGGTTGATTAGAATTTGTGTTTGCATTTGTTCTTGATAAATCAACTTGCTTGCTGCATCAATTTCAAACATTTGATCAATTTGATGGAATAGGTCTATATCTGATCGAACGGTGAGTTTCTTTGCCATGTTCTTTTCTCACTATGGGTCAGGTCTTGAACATGGCACGCACATCTGTTAGGAACTGGTGTTTGGCGTGGTAGAAAACCAGCAAACAGACAGTTTAGCAGTAGTATTTGCAAGCAGTTGAAGTCATTTACATAATAAAGTAAATTGTTAGGTAGAGTCTAAAACAACCAATTAAAAACAATCCAAAATAAACCAAACTAATGAAAACTTGAATCTATTAATAAAACAATAACCGGGCAGGAAGCCTAACTAAAATTGTGAGTGTAAAATCTACATACAAAACTATGTACAAAAATAAACTAAAATCATATTTGTCTCAAATATTGACTAAACCAAACTAAGATTAACAATTACTGTTAATATTCTAATCTGTGTTAAACTGTGCTCACTAAAATCTGTTTTAAATCTCAAATGTTAATATTTCTACAAATCTTGATAAATAAATAGATTATTTTTTTAACTCTTTCTAGTTGTTTAATTGCTTTGGAAATCTCGACTCCCTGAAAAGATCCTGGTTACTATTTCACAACAAAGGGTCCTGTTAGGCTATCTAGACGATCACATTTTGGCCAAAGAAGTAAATTTTCTGTGATTTTAGGTACTCATAATTTGCTCTTTTACATAGTACACATTTAACTTACACTGAGCTAAAATAGTAGGTAGGAAGCCTAGGTACTCATACTTTACTTAGTAATCTCCTGTGGAAGAACCATTTCTTAGACATTCTATGGAGGCATAGATGGAGCGCTGCAGAGGACTCCAGAGGACTTCTTCAGGAACCAGCAGGCATCAGTGGCAGGAGCAGTATGAAATGGGACTTAGGGATCAGTGTAAGCAGTGTATGTAGCAGAGAGCAGAGAGTGGGGTAGAGGTTAGAGGGGGGTGAGCGTTACAATCTGTTGCGATTTGTTATTTGAATAAGTTTAAAAATCTCCCACTAGGGAGGTAGGAGGCAACAAAATACGATAGGACAAAGTTATTTGTCTAGAGTCTAAACGAATTCGGCAAGAGAGATTAAAATGTTCAGTGTAAACGAAAAATTTCTCTTTTCGTATTTTGTTACCTCCCTAGTGAGAGTTTTTTAAACTCATTTGAATAACAAATCGCTACAGATGAAAGTGTGGAAAAGTTTTGTGGTATTCTTGTCCTTGTTATCCACGCGCAATTTTTCTGGCAGCTTTAAAGGAAATCTTACTTACTGAAGAACGTATTCATATATTGGAAACGTTTTTAAAAGAAGAATTTCACAGGTTATTCGATTAAGAGAAAGTTGATACAAATATCGTGTTTAATCATCAATGTTAGTATTAACATTATACTTGATGGGCCACGCGCAATGTAGGGTTCCGAAGAAAGTGTTTTTTTTAATCTACTTTACAGAAGAAACAACTTAATCAGTAATTTTTAATGGATTTTTTAGGAAATTTTACTTCTATAAGTTGGTTGCCTATTACTCATTAACTAGTAAAGCCTACTTAGCTCTGATACTTTTCCCTATAAGTTCATTATATGGGCTATGACTCTGAATTTTTTCAAGTTTCTACAATCAACCGTTTAGCCAGGAGAGGGGGGGAGGCCCTAATCGGACAAAAAATTGCGCTTTAAAGCTTAATATTTCGTAAACAGAACCCTAAAAAAAATGGTCTTCCTACATCCACAATATTTTAACAACCAATCCAACCATGCCCTACGTGATGGGGTAGACGAGAAAAAAAATCATCCCCAATTTTCATGTTAGGTTAGCTTAGGCAGCGCTGGCACGGTTAGCCAGAGGTCGCGGGTTCAAGTCCCGGCATGGGTGAAATTTTTAGCCTCTAAATAGATTTTAAATGAATATTTAGTCAATATCAAACTGACATTGAGGCAACACTTCTTCCACACACATTTAGGTTCAACGCCAGACCAAAGCAAAGCCCTAAGCCACCAGTCCGTGTCAGAGTTCCGAGTAATCTTCAGCGAGCGATACTTTAATGGTTTTATTACACGACTGCGCAAACAAAAAAGGAGTGTAGTGTTTGGTATGTTTTCAGGTTTGTTTGTATGTCCGTTACTTTGTTTTACTAAAATTTTTAAATGTTTGAATAGTTTCTTAACGACTCTCGATGCTCATATATAGTTATACATTTAACCCACAATACTTTTTAACGACCAAACTATCGATAACCTACAATATGGAGTAGACGAGAAAAAAATGCATCCCTAATTTGGGTGTAAGGGGGAGACCCTACAAATTTTTTTTCAAAGATTTTTTTTCTACTGTTTTGTCGGCGTGATTAATAATATGTATGTCTATGCCAAATTTCAGCTTTCCAGTACTTATTGTCTCTGAGCTTGGCCACGGACAGACAGACGGACAGACGGCCATAAGGCGCAAGAAACATTATTTTTTTCATTTTAATACTTAACACTTAATAATTTTAAGGCCCAGTGCGTAGCACAATGGTCTCGGGAGCGAGAGACCCAGGTTCGATTCCCAGTGCAGGCACGTACCTACGACTTTTTTTATTTTAAAAGTTACTAGGAAAGATCGTGAGGAGACCCGCGGTTTAGTTGGCTCCGCAAATATTCACTTATCTTTCCTGTGGGCTAGGCCGACTAAACTGTCAGGATGGTATAGGTGCTGGGCAAGCCTACTTAATCATCTAGTATTGCACGATTACTTTAAGAAAGAGACTGAATAACTATTTCCCTCTTGTTCTCACAATACAGACAGCAGCAAGACGTAATAGTTGGCCAGTCACTTTTTTTAACTGCCAAATTTTTTTTTATATATCTACCAATATTTTTTTGTATCTTTCTTCGTAAGACTGTAACTTAAATGTAGGCCGAGTCTTTATACAAAAAAACTAATTAAAGGTAATACCATAATGCGTTAATTTAACGTCTTATTTATAAAAAATATAACACATAACCATCAGACCATAAGCAATAGCCATAAGTCCGCGCAGACATTACATTAAACAAGTTACGGTACTCCAATCCGATGGCAGCAAAATAGACCCTTTTTTCTCTCCCGAATTTTGTCATTAAACAGATCTATTGAACATAATTACACTTAACGTCCTCAGTCCTCACCTTAAAAATAACAATCATTTTCAATTGTTATTTTCAAGGCCAGGATTTAGGATGTTGAGCAGTCGGGTTTTCGTGTTTATAATAATTGTTTTCATTGGCCCCGCATCATGGAGTAAGGGGGACAAGAAAAAGGCCGCCCACGACGCGTCTGCTCTAATCTGTGAGCAAATATTTATAACCGTCTAAGGAAATGGCTCCGTAAGGCTACAGTCATAGTGTCAACGTAAGTGGATAGTATTGTGAGGAACTAGCATAGGAACTAGGACTATTCGCATCTCTTCATTAATAAGACTCAAGGCCTGATAATTGAGTTAATTGAGCTTTAAGCAAAATTTTGGAAAACATTTTTGTCTCCAGAACACGTTATTCTAGAAAATCTAATACATAAAAATCTCGTGTCACTTTTTGAAAAGTGCGTTTTTAGGGTTCCGCACCCGAAGGGTGCCAAACGGGACCCTATAACACTTCACTGTCTGTCTGTCTGTCACCAGGCTGTATCTCATGAATCGTTATAGCTAGGCAGTTGAATTTTCACACATAATATATTTCTGGTGCCGCTATAACAAGAAATACTAAAAAAGAATAAAATAAATATTTAAGGGGGCTCCCATACAACAAACGTTGTCTAAACACAGCGCTCGCTATCTAGCGGCCATCTATGTAACCTTCACAGCGCCGATGTCAATGTTAAATGTCAATGTTAAACGCTTCTTGTTGGCTTCTATAGGTAGCGCTGTTCTCAAATTCAATTTTGTCTAAGATAATGGTACGGAACCCTTCGTGCGCGATTCCGACTCGCAATTGGCCGGTTTTTTTATTTAAAAAAACTAAATCCTATACTCGATAGCTATTGTCAGGCACATTCATTTTGCACGTATATTTTGCTTTCAAACCACCCAGAATTGATGGTGTATTCATATAAAAGTAACCTGATTTTGTAAATCTTAGACATGTTAGTTACATGTTTGCGTATGGATAATTAAAGTTTTGAAAATAAATAAGGTAACCGTTTTGTTTGTTTAAAGATATTTATTGAGATAAATACAAAGAAATCATCATAATCATAAGCAGCCTATATACGTCCCACTGTAGGGCACAGGCCTTCTCTCAGGGAGAGAGTATATCACTCACCATGCGTGCCCACCGCGGATTCGCGATTTCAAGGGCTGAGGTAGATGAATAGCTCAGACAGTCAGGTTTCCTCACGATGTTTTCCTTCACAAATATAAAGAATTATATCAGTTTTATTTCTGTCAAACTACATACAGTTTGTTGGCATTGCTTTTGGTGTTGTACAATATAAAACGGCAATTTTATTCTTTAATCTATTCTATTATATTGCTCTTAAAATATTAGGTACAAAAACTGAAATACAGTAATTGAAATTCCCTACATATTCCCTCTTGCTCGCTCTACGCCTTATGCGCTTAGGCTTTAATAAATGCTGGCATGCTATATAAACAACAAATAACTTACACGCAACACAATCACCTGTCCAGGTCCCAGACTAGGATATCCACCCAGACTGGCCGTTTTTACAAATGCACGACGGCCCCCAGTGGGAATCAAACCCAGACCTCCGGCACGGTAATCAGACGAGATAGCGCTACACCAACGAGACAGTCGTAAGTAACTGCTAATGCGTCTCAGCTTTTGACGTGGCTCTCTCCACGTCATTTCTCCAGTTCCGTGGCAACTTTACCGTTCCAATATAAGTCACCATCCTTCCCGGCAACGCAGTGCAAATACGCCAATGTGTGCAGACCGTTAGCTGCGCAGTTTTCCTCTACTTTTTGCTATCGATATCTTCTGGACGGGAGCAGCTGCGTCCGTCTAAATGCGCCACTCTGCCTTGTGAGTCGTTACCCCACTGCGAAGGTAATGGAGGGTATAATGCAAATGACATATCTAGCCAATGTGTACTATAGTCCACACATATGTTTTTGGCGGTAACGTGAACATTGTCACAGATCATTTGCACATCGCTTACTGTCTTTACAGTGTATGTGTGAGTAATTGACATACCCGAAACCGGCGTGCGTGCATGCGACGACTAATGAATGTTGAGGAAGCGAAAGTGATCTGTCAGGATCGTAGAAAGTGGCAGTCCCTGGTCTCTGCCTACCCCTCTGGGATACAGGCGTGAGTTTATGTTGTTGTTGTTGTTGTTGTTATCACACATACACTATAAAGACAGTAAGCGATGTGCAAATGATCTGTGACAATGTTCACGTTACCGCCAAAAAGATTTATTTGTGCGGACTATACTATATAGCAGTCGGGTTTTATTGTTATCTATAATGAGCCGTTTTCAGCACAAATTCACAAAGCAATTCATAGATGGCGCTTACAGGCGTGGCCATAGAAGAACCGAAATGCGGCTGTCAAAATTAATCTGCGCTAAGCAACCATTTGACAGACGAGTCCTTTTTCTTGTATGTGCACGCCTATAAGCGCCATCTATGAAATACTTTGTACATTTGTGCTGAAAACGGCTTGTTATCTTCTAACTAATTTTAGTTATATGGCTGCCAATTGCACTGAGATCTGTTACTTTTTAAGCTTTAATTTTAATTGCAGGTGGACATACTTCGACCAAAACTGTTTTTTATTTGTAAAGAATAAGTGAAGGAAATCCCGGCGGAGACTAAAAACAGCATTAATGCTATGGCTCCGACGATTTCAAAGTGTACTAAATTGTATTATTCTTATCATAAGCAGAATTGTAAGTTTTCAATAAAGTTCTTTTCATTTATTTAAATAGTACTTTTTACCAGCAAAGGGCAAGGTAAAAAGTAGCCGGCGTGCGTTGATGCAGTGACTAATGAATGTTGATGTGATCTGTCATGATCGTGACAAGTGGCAGTTCCTGGTCTCTGCCTAGCCCTTTGGGATACAGGCGTGAGTTTATGTTTGTTTTGTAATTACTGGTGCACAGTAAAGAACACTCTATCTATCTTCTGGCAGCTGAGAGATTTTCAGAAATTATAAATAATATGTAGTATAAATAATGGTACGGAACCCTTCCTGCGCGAGTCCGACTCACATTTGGCCGGTTTTATTTATTAACTCAAACCTGGATCTGCTAAAAGAATCCGAACTGATGTTAATAATAGAGGGTAGTGCTTACGCTAGTTTCTTTTTTTTTGTGCCATTAAATAAAACGAATGAAAAATTATTTAACACTAAAACAACTTTGTACAAAGGCGAGCCTAATACTAGATAGCATTTTCTTCCAGCTAACTCACGTTGATGTGGAGAGTGGATGATTTTGTAAAATATAAAAAAAATTAAAAATAAAAATTTTCTAGCATGAAAATGTGAAAAATTTCATGCTACAAATTTTATTTTTTTTGCTATTTCCGCCAAAATCCCACAAGCACAATAATAATGCTGATAAAAAGAACAAATACCTAATGCTAGTATGTATTTCCGGAAAGTAACGCCTGATTCGAAAAAAATTTTTTTTTTGCAATCTTGGAATTTTCCAGTCGACATTTTCTCAAACGACTAGGTCCCCCTCAACGTACGCGTGTTACTGTAAAACAGTAAACAAAACAAGAGCACAAGAATTAGACCGTTTGAAAATCACCCAGCTGCGTCCGTCTAAATGCACCGCCCTGCCTTGTAAGTCATTTTGTTAAGTGACAGCGCTTTGCAGTTACGAAACGGCAAGCGCATTGACGCAATGGATGGGATAGTCCGAGAGAAGAGTTGGTCGAGTGTGAAATGTGTGAGGTTAGTGACCGTTTACACATGTTCGTAGTTTGTAGTGGAAGTATTTTTTTGCAGCCTATATACGTCTCCCTGTAGGGCACAGACCGTATCTCAGATAGGAAGGGAGAGTATGGGCTTAATCACTACGCGTGCCCACCGCAGATTGGCAATTACAAGCACTGAGGAGGTATGTGAACACCTCAGGCATTAGGAATCGGGACAAAAATCAGGAAGCAGGAAAAGTTTTTATTTTTTATGTCTTCACTAAAAAAATATCTCCACAAAAATAATACTCGACTGCAAACTGAAACTCACAAATTTTATTCATTAAAGAAACAAAATGTTTACTCAATGAACGACAACGCTGTTTGTTTCACAATTAATGGATTATGTGGATTAAGCTTTTTTTCCATATTTTTCGGTACATGGTAGATTTTTTTACGTTTCACAAGCAACTCTTGCAAAAAGGTTAGAGTTTTTCTGCTTATCAAAACAAACAAATTTAATTATGGCACCAAATCTCAAATTGTGAACACATCAGCTGCTACGTACAAAATACATTTTTTTCTGATAGAAATACTAATCAAAGTATGACAAGTGTAATCCCCCATAACAAAATTGTTTACATTTATGAGACGACAACAATGTGAATGCGGCTGGAAACATTGAACCTGCAAGACTAGCAAAGGACCGGATGGGTTGGCGTAAAGGAAACAGGGAACATAAATAGAGCCCAACAGTGGGCCTTCTCTCAGAGACAGAGATAGTATGGGCTTAATCACCACGCGTGCCCACCGCGGATTGGCGATTTCAAGCGCTGAGGTATGTGAATAGCTCAGACACTCAGGTTTCCTCACAAGATTTTTCCTTCACCGTTGGCGAGTGGTATTGCTGCTATAACTTCAGAAATGTACATAACTTAGAAAACCAAGCCATAGGTACATGCCCGCACTGGGAATCGAACCTGGTTTTTTTCACTTCCGAGTCCAATGTTGTAATCACTAGACTATCATCGCTATAGATAGATATTGGTTAGTAATAGGTTTACGAATAAAATAGCCCAATAAGTTCCACGGGGCCATTCTGAAACACCCTGAAATAGTCCAATTACCTTTCACAAATAGCGTGCAATTACCGTAACGTTATGATTTTACGCCCGCATTGCATTTTGACGATTGCTATCCTTTCGCATAGCTCAGTGCGCCATGATAATTAACTGCCGTAAAGAGTTTTATAGTCTAAGCAAATGGCCTATCAAAGCTGGATACCAAAAACCCGACTGCCAGAAATTTTTAAACAAGGCTTAACGATGCTGTATTTGAAGGCTAACGAGGCGGGACTACAGACCCTTAACCCTTTTAAATAAGAAAATATAAAACCCGACTTCGAAACACTGCAGCACTAAAAAGTTACAAATAATTTAAATAATTAGAAGAATGTGTACATGGAGGTATTTGTAGAAGTATTAATTGGACTCTATACATTCCACTGCAGGGCATAGGCCTTCTCTCATAAAGAGAAAGTATGGTCTTAATCACCACGCGTGCCCACCGCGGATTGGCAATCTCAAGCGCTGGGTATGTAAACAGATAGATAGATAGAATATTCTTTATTGTATGTACACCAGGAATTACATATAAGAATTTAACAATAATATAGTACAGTACAATTGGCGGCCTTATTACTAAAAGTAATTTCTTCCAGACAACCACTGACGGAAAAAAAAGAGAAGCTAAATTACGGGTAGTCGGTGCAACTATACAATACTAAGAAAGATATTTGTACACATACATAAACGGTACATAAATAAAAGATAAATATAGAAAAACACTCGAATCGCTCGTAGCCCCGGCTGCCCGAGTGATCTTAAACGATCACGAAGGTTAAGCAACACAGGGCGCGTTCAGTGCATGGATGGGTCGCCGTCTATGCCTAACGCTAGTGGCATTTTTCCGAGCGGTTCCGTGCTTCGCAAGGCACGTTAAGCTATTGGTGCCGGCTGCCGTCGATAGATGGCAGTCGTTAAGCCAAGTCAGAGGCCTTAGGGCGGCTTGACAACTTCTGACAGTAGACGAGCCACTAGTCTACAAGCCTCCACCAATCCGGACTTGGCCCCCGTGGTGGAGTATGGCCTATACCTTCCTCAGGGAAGAGACCCGTGCCCCTCGGTGGGGACATAATGGGTTGATGATGATGAATACCTATGTCAATTCCGTGTGGCGCCGGATTAAAAATAGTGTCACTTCATTTCCATCCGTGGATGTCGTAGAAGGCGACTAAGGGAATACATTACCAGGAGACGGGCAGCAGCGTCTTCCTGAAATTCAAACCACATACTGCGATCGGCAACCCGCCTGCCAAACGTGGCGATTATGGCAAAACCTTTCATGCTTAGAAAACCATGAGGGAGGCCTGTGTCATGCAGTGGGCGTCAAATGGCTGATGATGATGATGATGATTTAGAATGGACCTTCCGAGTGGACATATGGGCTACAGGCTAAACCGTTAACTACGTGAAAGTAGTCGTGGGCGCTGCTACTTAGGACTAGATAAGACTTATCTAGAGACATGGCTCCTCCAGACTACTCGCGAAGCTCCTCGACAATGTACTCGGGAAAGTTGACCGAAGTCCGAAGTACGTCGCTACACACTCGTTCAACTTCGCGAGGAACTCATTTGCGCGGCGGTACCGTCACGACTCGCACGTCATGGACGCTCAAGTAGCGGCTGCTGTTGCAATGTGCACTCTTGCGTATTATAACTAAGTGCATATTTGTCAAACAAAGAAATATAAACAAAAAACGAGGAAAAGAAGGTAGTGGATGATTGCAATGCACCGAAACAGAACTAGGTTAGTTTAGTCAATTAAACTATAACAAGAGAAGTTAGCCGTGTAGTGTAGAGAGGCACTTCGTGTAGGCACTTCGTGGAAATTCGAGTCCTTTGACTCGGGCGCAAAAACCAACAACAAATGGGAGTCACGCGAGACGAGCCGAGGTTGGACAAAGTAAGACGAAGTGCCTCTCCACACTATCGTATTCGCCTAACCTCGGTCAACTTCGCGAGCAGTGTGGAGGCCACAATAAGTTTGATCCCGCCTGCTAGGCATCTAAACGCAACGCGATGCATATTATGTTACTTATGTGCTTATTTTGTTTCTGTGATGTATCTTGTTGGTATCATAAATGTCTTTCTTCTTCTTCTTCTCTATCAAACTTCACACTGAAACAAAAATTACCTGATTGTTACAGGACAGACGTCTGATTTGAAAGCTACTCTTTCTGGACACTGAAACCAACTTCTTTGCCGTTTTTCTCATCCTTAAACGTATTTTTATTGTACTGTGTTGAGTTACACGAAAAAAATATCCATTATTTATAGTATAGGTGAATATTGTAAACGTTAGCACGCATGCCACGGCACGTTAGTATAAATCAGCGCTACATAAATTGCCTTTTTGATATTCGTGTGTTGATATTTTGAATTCATTTTCTAAAATGAAACTAAAAAGTTTAGGTGTTTATATACCCGAGCGCTTGAAATCATCAATCTGTTAGACTATTCAGTGTCTTACCTCATCATCAGCCATTTGACGCCCACTACAGGACATAGGCCTCCTTTGTGGTTTTCATATGAGGGGTTTTGCCATAATCGCCACGCTTGGCAGGCGGGTCTGCGATCGCAGTATACGGTTGAAATCTCAGGAAGACGCTGCTGCCCGTCTCCTGGTCTCCGTTAGTCGCCTTCTACGACATCCACGGAAGGAAACGGAGTGACGCTATTCTTAATCCGGCGCCACACGGAATGTGTCTTACCTATTGAGCTCAAATTGTTGGCTTGCGATAAGAAATTCAAGCTTGAGCTGAGAAGACTATTGTTAGAAAAAATATGTATAAAGCTGACGAGCTTTTTGAAAGATAAATTTAATATAATTTGGTAGATTTGCACATATAGATATCATAGGGTTATTATTAAATATGTTAGAATTTTCGTTCTTGTTAATTTTTGTCGACATATAAAATTATTATTAAGTACATATTAGCAATCCTGAATTATTATTGACAATTCATAATTATGTAAGAAACTATCACATTAACAATTTTGTAATATAACAATTAATAGTATGCATTTTTTCTATGTAGATATTGGAACATATCATCATCAGCCATTTGATGTCCACTGCAGGACATAGGCCTCCATCATGATTTGTAACCATGAAGGGTTTTGCTATAGTCGCCACGCTTGGCAGGCGGGTTGGCGATCGCAGTATACGGTTGGAACCTCAGGAAGACGCTGCTGCCCGTCGACGTAGAAAGCGACTAAGGAAATAAATTACCAGGGATGGAACATATAATCTTAGTTAATTAATTTATAATTTCGAAATACAATTTTAACTGTTTCTGAATCATCATCATCACCATCAGCCATTTGACGCCCACACAGGACATAGGCCTCCCTCATGGTTTTCCTAGCCATGAGGGGTTTTGCCATATTCGCCATGCTTGGCAGGCGGGTTGGCGATCGCAGTATGCAGTTTGAATCTCAGGAAGACGCTGCTGCCCGTTTCCTGGTAATTGATTTCCTTAGTCGCCTTCTACGACATCCACGGAAGGAAACGGAGTAACGCTTTTCTTAATCCGGCGCCACACGGACTGTTTCTGAATCATCATCATCTGAATATATGAATGAATAATTGAATAAATTAATGAAATGAAATGAAATTAATCCGCCATGGACTCGCGTGGTGATCGAGCCCACTCTCTCAGGGCGAATAATATTCGCTAGTATATTATACTATCTTAAGATACAATATCGCTCGCCATACAATTCAATGGACCATCGCGAGCAACGAAGAGAATATCATATATTTTCATATTGTCGTATCTGTCCATGGAACTGTATGGCGAGCCGTATAAAATATTTTCGTATCTTCGCCGTGTGTGACACCCTGAGAAAGCCTGTGCCCATCAGTCGGTGCCCAGCAGTCGGTGCCCAGCAGCCGGTGCCCAGCAGCCGGTGCCCAGCAGCCGGTGCCCAGCAGCCGGTGCCCAGCAGCTCACAAGCTGCTTATACATTATGTTACATATTCAATTACATATGCGAGAAAAACAAAAACCTCCTTTCCTGCGCAGTCAGATAAAAAGGTCAAAAAGGCCAATGTTCTATCAAAGCTTTATGCCAAAACAAAACATCCAGGTAAAACACACTCGGTGACTCTTAAAAAGCGTAGTGTGCTGTTAAATATAACAGCGAACGAAATAGGCGAAGCTTCATTACCGAAAGTTATTTGCAGAGGATCGTGTAAACATGGCTGTTTGGCATGTATTATGAAGGAGACAAGCGTTTGAGATAAGTAATCACATGATTAGTGCAGTTAATCACTAAATAGATAAATAGAGCATAAAAAAAAAGAAATAAATGTGATTTTTACTTTCATATATGATTTATTTTTTGTGATTAAGGTGGGTACTTGTAGGTATAAAACAGGTTTATATCCTACGCAAAATTTACAGTTACAATTAACAATAGAAATGCTTCCTTATTTTATAGAAAAAAAAGCTGGACTCGCCTAAAAGACTGTTCATCAAAATGTACGAATAGGTACTAACATATTGTACTGAAGAAAATTTTTAATCCGGATACTTTGAATAATGATTTGCTTCGATATGATTGAAAATTTTTGTTTTATATGCAAGAAAATTTTAAATCTGGTAACTATACTTAAAACAATAATTTGCTTTGATATGTTTTAAAATTCTTATATTATAATATTATATATTATATTATATATGCATTGCTACAAAAATTGCCTAATTACTTTGTGCACAAGTAAATCCTTGCGCTTTGAAATGTAAGTGTCACTGAGCATTGTACGACAAGAAAAAAACAAAACGATGGAAGTTAGTGTTGTAAGCAAAAAGTCCGATTTCACAGCTGCAAATATACAAGAAGTTTCTTAAAGCCGCCCTCTGTACTTTTAAGTTAAGAAATATCTCAGTAATTTCCTTTTTGGTACAACAACGGTGTTTTCTATCTCTGTCTCTACCCATGTCCATCTTAAAAATGTAAGAATGCGTTTATTTCCACTTAAAAAAAACACAATTCCAACCAATGTCACTTCCCACTTCTGCACTCGACAGTACTCGCACTGCGTGGTATGGAGTTTGGAAAACTGCCATACAAGCGCATTTGTGCGTACAATATCAGCCATATCGCCGTTATTTAAGGTTGATATTCACTACCGACATTACGCTTGCGAATTTTGAGTCCCGCGTGATGTTAGGTGTTGGTAAATGAGGGGCTCGTACGAACCATTATCGTGTCTCGCCATAAATAACGTTTCATACCTGGATTCCGTTAGAATTTATAATGGGCTAGGCAAGCAGGCAACGACTGGATAAGCATGGGCCAGGACAGAAAGAAGTGGTGTGCTTTGGAAGAGGACTATATCCAGGAGTGGACGAATGTGGGCCGGAGGACTGGATTAAATTGTGATCAATCTAACAAATCGTGCTTCGTGTGATCACAGCATTAATCTGGTGAGCAGTCTCGGTTTTATTACGATGTTTCTGTCTAATAAAACTTTTTGGTTATAATGAACTAATTCATTTCGCTTTTTACAAGTGGTATTGGTGGATATTGCGCAGTAATTACGATTGGTTTTAGAAAAGTTTAAATCTAAGTTTGCAATAGAGATTTCATCTGATTACTGACGGTAACTACTCTTTCCATTACAGTAGTCGGACAAGTTCATGGTCAACAAGTTTCTCTTTAAGTCAAATTATTTTGATTGTTGATGTTGGTGTTGGTGCCCGATGATGTAGACGGACGGGACGTGTTCCTCACGTTCCTCGATTGACGAGTGTGTAATGTTACTATGTTAGTGTTACCCGATAGTGAACATAACAGAGTAGTTATTTGAGAATTCTCTTAAACTTGAGATTTGAAAGTGTTAATCATGAGCTATTTCTGTACTCTGAAAACTATTGGCGACGATGCGTTGGTGTTTGTACGTTTGTTTGTGGATGTGTTTGGCACGTTGGGAGGTCTGAACCTCTACGATAGTTTCCATTATTGTAGAGTCAACTGTAGAGTAGATTGTAAATTCAATTGTAGAGTCAATTGTAGAGTAAATTGTATGGTCACTTGTAGAGTCAATTGTAGACTCACTTGTAGAGTCAATCGTTTGCAAATATTTGCAAGATTTATGAAAGAAAGATCCATGCATTTTGTGGTGAATTTGAGAGATTACAAAGTAATTTAACGTAGAAAGTTATTGTCATTGACTAAGAGATTGTGTTCGTTGGATATGATGCGACCCCAATTATTGGTCAGGTGGACTGAGCGAAAAGAGTTACTCCCCAGAACTTTTTCCTCTTTCCGGTTTTTCACACGAGGACGCGTGAACCGTCAGAATGGCCGTGTTGGAGCGTGGTCAGCGCCTTTTACCAGACGATAACGATTTCCTATTTATGAATGTTTACTTTTTTATTTAAAGTTGGTAATTCGAAATATACCTCATGCCTAATTGTAAGTTCAGAATTTCAGATAATGAAGGTAATTTTAAATAATATTAATTTTGAAATGACACTTTTACAGATATGATTTAGTTGGTTGGTCTGTGCTGCATTCGAGTTTAGTTTATGGTCAGAAACGTCTACTTCTTAGTACGTAGTACTTAGTCTAGGTTTTGGAAACGTCAAGCTGTACGCTTGGGTAAGGTTTTCATAGTGCTGTCAACACATTTAGTTTGTAGAGTGAATAAGTTCGCTAGCCTGTCCGATTTAGCTTTATAAAGTTAGCAAGTCTGATTGAATTAGCTTGCGCGGGAAGCCATGATTGAATCGAACGGCATTCCTTATTCGGATTATCAATTGATAAGAAGTGTTAGTTCCGTGTCAAACTTACCGCGTTTTCAAGTTCCAGAGTGCCTGATTACAGTTTAGTATCGTTTGAGTAAAACTCAAGGCGTTTTAGCTAGAATGTATCTTATTATGTCCCCAAAAACAGGGCAGGTACTTGGCGCAAGCTGTATTTTTGTGAGCCTCTAATCTGAATTGTCGGTACTTAAGCGGGGCGGCACAAAATTACAAACACATAAATCTTTATTATTTCATTACACCCCTGGAAATATCCACAGTTGTAAATCTTGAAAACCTTACACTTACAAAAAAAGCCATCTTGTTGAACTGCACGAATCTCTACCATATTTTGTTGGTCATTTGTTAGTCTAGATTAGAGGTATCACGTCTGATTACCACGTCAGAGGTCGTGGGTTTGTTCCCACATTTGTACAATTGGCCTGTCTGGGTGAATTTTCATGTTTGTGACGTCCTTGCCTAGTTACCACATCACAGGGTATCCTTATTTGGGACTAGGTCAAGTGATTGTATTGTGTGTAAGTTATTATTATTATTTGAGACCGCTTCATGTTAAACTTAACATCACATAACGTAAACTCACGCCTGTATCCCGGAGAGGTAAGCAGAGACTAAGAACTGCCACCTACCATGATTCTGAGAGATGTCTTTCGCTTCATCGATATTCATCAGCCGTTTTATGCACGCACGTTGGTTTCGGGCAAGTGGCAAACCCTGGTCTCTGCCTACCCTCCGGGATATAGGCGTGAGTTTATGTAATGTAAATAAATTTAATGACTGCACAGCCGATACGCCAACCTTTACATGCGTGCACTCTACTCAGTTACCTTACGGGTGACTTTGCAACGAAATTGTAAAAGTTGATGTGCCGTCGACTGTACCACAGTAGGAAGTAATTTAGAAGTATTAATCTAATGGCAAACAATACTTGGAATCATTAGAAACTGGTATTTTATTAAGTTTGTTTTACGAGTCAAAAAATAATTTTTGTTGTTTTAGAGGCTAATAAATTTTCTTAATTTGAAAAGGTTTTTTATTTGAGCAACATTTGGTGCAGATTTCATTTCATCTTTAAATTCTTAGGGTTCCGTATCTCAGTAAAAAAAACAACACTTATCACTGGCAAGATAAAGTTTCATAATAGACTTAAATTGGCAAATTCTCACGTATCAGTAAAAAAATAATTGTTTTCATTTCGTCTATCTATAGATAGATAGCTCTATCTATAGAGCTAATACCTAATAAACGAGCAATTCTTATATATAATAATAATAACTTCGACACTATACAATCACTTGTCCTGGTCCCAAGCTAGGATACCCTGTTCTATGGTAACCAGGCAAGGACGTCACAAACATATATTATATATTAATGTTTAAATTCGGGCAATGATAAACTGCCACAATATCATTAGAATACGAACGTAAATTTCGCCACGCTCAACAAAGTTGCAACAGCTCAGGTGGTCGGGCGATCCCGAAACCAGAAGACCCCGGTTCGAGTTCATTGTCCGATTACCTGTTGCCTTTATTATCTAATATCGAGCAAAAACGGCAACAAAGCCACGTTTGTTGTATATTTGAGCCCCCTTTAAATATTTATTTTATTGTGTTTTTAGTATTTGTTATCAAATCTCCTGGGCTCTGCACGCCGTTCACACCGGGTATCGGCAGAATACCAGCGCTGGAGTTTACTTGTAAACTCTCGGCACATGCTGAGTCGAAAGCCATTTGCATTTGCCACGCACACGTTTTTATGTTTTTATGTTATTATTCTAATGTCACCAATAGATAGGTACTTACTGTACCGTATAATGTGTCAAGTTAACTGTCTGTGTCTGTCTGTTAATGTGTCTTTAACTGCACCACGGCACGCACTCCGTAGTACAATTATGGGTTACCGTAGGCACTGACTGAAAATCAGCGCTGAGGGATCACTTCCTCAGCACAACGCTGAGTCAGCTGCCTCTTGTGGCAATGTAGATACACCACAGGCTACATCTATGGTCCTGTTTTATTTATTCGTTTTGTCTGTTGTGTATTTAGTTTTCTTTCTGTTGTTGTGCATATTATCTTACTTATGTGCTTATTTTGTTTCTGTGATGTATCTTGTTGGTATAATAAATGTCTTTCTTCTTCTTCTTCTTAAGTTGTTATGTTTCCATGATTTATGTATGCTTCTATCTTGTCAATGTTTACTCTGTGCCGTTACTTCGTGACTTATGTAATGCTTTTTGTATGTGTGTGTGTCTTGTGGAAATAAATCTGTTATCTATCTGTCTATCTATCTAAAGCGGCAACACAAATACATCATCTGTGAACATTTCCACTGTGTAGCTATAACGGTTCATGAGATACAGCCTGGTGATAGACAGACAGACAAGACAGTACCGTTTGGGTACGGAACCCTAAAAATTACTTGAGCACTTTGGCAAAACCTCCCAAATCCGCCGACTTAAAGCAAAATCGGTTAGTCGAAAGAAATTAAATCACTCTTATGCGATAAAGCCAAACGTTCGGGGAAGTTCCCGAGTTGTTTTTAATACCACCGGCGCTTATCTCCTTGTGTTAGTGGAACATTGTCTGCGAAATCCCTAGTTACAGATTACTTCCGAGCTTCCTTTCCGGAGGCGAACTAAAGTTGCGTGGGGCCGAGGTCAGAGGTTGGTTTCCAATAGCAACACTACAAACACTACAGGGTGACTTCGAATTCATTTATCGTTTTTTAAGGGGGCATTCTAACTATGATTTTGAAACGTATGACGTACAGGACGTAAAAAAAACTGCGCGTCAAAAAAATTTTTTTTGTTACTTTTTATAATAATAAAAAGAATATTCCTTCAAAATATGGCATTTCAAAATCACGCTGTAGAGACGTAGCCATGGCTACATAGTTTAGGAAATGACAATAAGGTGCTGATGATTAATTGAGCTGCTTGACCCTTACTTTAAATAGTGTTTGCATATCGTAATAAAGTGTTGGCGCCGGATTAAGAATATCGTCACTCCATTTCCTCCCGTGGATCTCGTAGAAGGCGACTAAAATACAAGATACAAGATATTTATTTGCGTCAACGGGCAGCAGCGTCTTCCTGAGATTCCAACCGCATACTGTGATCGCCAACCCGCCTGTCAAGCGTGGCGATTATGGCAAAACCCATCATGGTTATGAAAACCATGAAGGAGGCTTGTGTCCTGCTGTGGGCGTCAAATGGCTGATGATGATGGTGATGATGACGATGATGATGATTTTAATTAAAAATAATGATGATATTATTGTGAACATTTATTTATTTAATTTTAAAGGTCACAAACGGCACAATGTAACAACTTAACTGAGACATTCCTATATTTCTGTTACTCGATTATATTGTCTGGTTGGTATTATTACAAGTTTAAGGTGAATTACAAATCTTTTCACGGAGGAAAAAAAGTGTAACAAAATAGAGAGATAATCAAAAACTAAGCGAAAGAATATTATATATTTCTGAAAATATATTCCTCTTCAAAAAATACTGTATAATAGAAATCCCTTGACAGAATTACGCTATTATTATTGTTATTATTCTTTGTTTGGCAATCCAACAGCACAAAACAATAAAAATATCTACAATCAATTATGGTAAAAATTAAGCCAAAAATAGATTTCACATTAAGATATAATTTTACTCTACAACATTATCAAGCAGTGGGAAGAGAACAAAAAGTGTTTCACTGAAATTGAATTGGGAAGTGGGTGGGACTGGTAGAGGGCGTGTGTGTGCGTGCGTGCGTGCGTGCGTGCGTGCGTGCGTGCGTGCGTGCGTGCGTGCGTGCGTGCGTACGTGCGTGCGTGCGTGCGTGCGTGTAGTAGGAGTGTTTGTAGGAGAGTGTGCTTAGTTGAGTAGGACCTGTAGAACCTGATATTTGAAGGATGCCTTGCAATATGACAATAAATGTAATTCAGAGAAACGTTAATTGTAGGTATTATATCTATGTTACGTATGTTACTTGTACTGCACAATTAATTTGCTTAGTTCGAAAGAAAGTGAACGGTGTAATCTTAGTAACTTATTAGCTGACTTCAATAAAAGTTCACATGAGGGAAAGTTACGTGGCAGTAATATGTTGAAGTTTGTGAAGATGTATGAATTCTGGATAGTATTGTGGAACATATTTATTAGCAGAACTAAACATGTTCCACAATACTATCCCGAATTCATACATCTTCATAAACATATTCAAAAGCAAACTTCTACTGTACAAGTTCATCGGTAGAGCCGGTATACCGGTGATTTTAGTACTCTGATGCCGGTGTATACGATACGAGTAGCATCTTAGTAGCTATAATAGTACTCTGATTAAATCGGCCAATTTATGTACTAAAATCGCTGGTGAACACGATACGAGTAGCATCTTAGTAGCTAAAATTGCTCACTTGGTCCGATTATAATAAGATCGTGAAAACGCGGCTTAAGCATAACTGACGCCAGTTCTATCCCTCGTAGCAGTAAATCTTTCGTCATTTTTCTCGTAGCAGTAGTCACCGTTTGACAAATAAAACATAATTAAATATGTAATGTAGATATTAACCTGTTAGCTTATGACCTTGAAAAGAACAATTAAAAAGCATTGTTATGGTGGCCCGATCAGCCCATTTAGAATTCTAATTATTTCTGTATCTTTGTGCTGAAGTGTTTTGAAGTCAGTTTTTATTTTTTATCTAAAAATGTTTATTTCAGGATTTTTTGTGAATATCACAACGACGCCATCAAATTACGTTTTCAGGAAGCAAATGTACGAGTTAATACAAAAATAATACCCAAATAGCTGTGTACCTTTAAAATTTGAAGAGTTTCCTCGACTTCTCCAGCATCTAATCATCAGATCCCGACTTGATGACTGTGGGACCACCTGTAAAGTCTACCCTTTCAAACAAAAAAAAAAAAATTACCAAATCGTTCCACGCGTCTTTGAGTAACCGGGGAATATACATAAAAAATAATAAAAAAGATCCCGACGAATTGAGAACCCTCCTTTTTTAAGTCAGTTAAAATCCGAATTCACAAACACAATGGTGTACACGACAACCCAGATAGACTATAGTTTTATTTAGTAAGATGACGCATTCTATCCGAGCGTACTTAGACCGTGAGAAAGCGGCTTTAAAAAGCAAACGGTTTTCTTAGAATACACGATGAGTTTTGAGGGCTTTGAAATCCAACGCAAAATGAACATGCCTTAACAATACGTAAATAATCGAATACGCGAGTTTTTTTTTTTTAAAAACGTCCCAAAAATATCTCGACACTAACTCGAATCTTTTAGAACCTTTTGTAGCCAGCCAGATCTTAGGCACGCGGGTCATTCTGCGTTCTGATGGATGTTCGCATTGTTGTCTCACACTACATGGGTGAAGGGACCATTCGAATGCTGCAGTGCCTGGGACATTGTTTTTTAGATGGAGTAGGCTGGCCCAGCACCTATACCATCCTGACAGCTTGGTCGGCCTATCCCACATGGAGGAAAGACAAGTCAATACGTGCAGAGCCAACCAAGTGCGGGTTTCCTCACGATGCTTTCCTTCCAGGTTATCGTATGGTATTGCTACTAGAAATTCGCAGATGTACTTAACTTTTTAATAAATAACTACTCACAGAACCGCGGCTTTCATACCACCTAGATTTCAGCGTATATAAGCACTAAGACTAACGCACTGCAGACCCAATCAGCATTCCAAGAAGGCAATAATTCCACGGACCAATGTAATTAAGAAACAGTAAATAATTATATTACTCCGGGCCACCGTTTTAATCTAACAGGCCGCAAGCCCCATAACTTGGGCATCAAGTATTTTAATTATCTTAATCTACGGTTAAAACTCCGCCGCGATTTAGGAGGCCTCAGGGAGTCTGCCCAAGTTCGGGGCTGAGGCGGAGTCGCCAAGGAATGGCTCGTGGCTACATCTGAACTCGGTGTTAGAATGATTCGTGATATGTTAACAAATGGAGCTTAAATTGATGTTTGTTAGAGATTTCACCGTTCGAGCATTGTTACCAGCGAATTTCGTACAAACAAGTTGAAACAGAATCATATTTGTGTGCCTACTTTGGCCTTTGCAGCTGCGTAATGAGATGATTTATGCAGCGTCCGGTGGAACCTTCACTCACACTAGATGGATGAAGGGACCACTCGGACGCATCAATCACCCAATAACGGCTGAATGGATTTAGATGACATTCGGTATGGAGATATTTTGAGTCCCGGGGTAGGACATAGGATTCTTTTTACCCCGGATATTACTCTTTAAATGCGGACTGAGTCGCGGGCAAAAGCTAGTTGTAAAATAAATTAGTAGACTCCCTAATGTAGTTCAAAAAGTAGTGAGAATGATATAAGATATAAGCAGTCTCTAAAATTGCACCACACAAAAAGCTATCTCGTCTGGCTGCTAATTTCTAAGACAACTCTCGCGCGTGGCACAGTATCATACAGATGGACAGATGGTTCAAATGAATAGGTTACTATGAATAGTGTTCTTTTTCGTTTGTTCGGTTGGACTTTTTTTTTGTCCATTTTTTCTCCGATATGACCTAGATTTTGAAATGGACATCTAGTTTAACTTGTAACGTTCATTAAGTCCCAGTTCCTGTGCTACTTTGTATAAAAAAATGATTTGATTTGATTTGATTTGACTTATTATTTAAAAAAAAAAAACACAAGTGCACGAGAGTTCTTAACAACTGATTATAAACTTGTATAAAATACTCACCTGTACATATGAACTGAAAATAACGCAAAAAAATGTAGCCTATAAACGTCACACAGCAGGGCACAGGCCTTCTCTCAGAGAAAGAGTTCGGGCTTAATTACCACGCGTGTCCATCGCTAATTGGCAATTTCAAGCGCTGAGGTATGTGAATAGCTCAGACACTCAGGTTTCCTTACAATCTTTTCCATTACCAAAAAACAAAATAATATGTTACCACCAATCGTGTATATAAAAAAAAATATGTTGTGAGCATATACATGGTTGAACAGATTCAGATTAAAAAATGTTTTATTCAAAATACCACAGAAACTGTGACTTAATGAACGTTACAAGTTAAACTAGGTATCCATTTCAAAATATAGATCAACATCGAAATCTAGCCATTTGAGGTCCACTGCAGGACATAGGCCTCCTTCGTGGTTTTCATAACCATGGGGCGTTTTGCCATAATATAGCCGCGCTTGGCAGTCGGGTTGGCGATCGCAGTTTGCGTTTGGAATCTCAGGACGGCGCTGCTGCCCGTCTCCTGGTAATTGATTTCCTTAGTCGCCTTCTACGACATCCACGGAAGGAGATGGAGTGACGCTATTCTTAATCCGGCGCCACACGGAACTTGAACATCACGCCACACCACAAAAAACCTCTTTGGCGGTTTTACCTGTAACTGTAAGTATTTCAAATCGGAATTTTCCTGTTACTATTTAGCTCATAATCCAAATTTTTAATTTCAAAATATTACTCCTGAAACACTTAATAAGACTTTAATACTTTAAACTGAGCCTAGCCTAGTGGATTGGACTCGGAAACGAGAGACCCGGGTTCGATTCCCAGTGCAGGCATGTACCTATGACTTTTTTTTCTAAGTAAAGTACATTTGTGAAGTCGTAGTAGCAATACCACTCGCTAACCGTGAAGGGAAATATCGTGAGGAAACTTGAGTGTCTGAGCTATTCACATACCTCAGCGCTTGAAATCGCTAATCCGCGGTAGGCACGCGTGGTGATTAAGTCCATACTCTCTCCCTGAGAGAAGGCCTGTGCCCTACAGCGGGACGTATATAGGCTGCTTATGACTTTAAACTTAAGCCATACTTCTGTATGATTGTTTAGTGGCACGGTGCTAAATTGGTCAACGGGACCATTTGAATAATTCATTATTTGAGGCTTATTTAACTTCGTCGCCGCCGTTTTAGGGTAAGTAGTTTTCTTTGTTGATTTCGTTGAACATTTAATGTTAAGGGTCAGGAAATATTGATAGGTTCTTAAGGGCACTTAAAAATAACATAATACCTATGTAAAGATAAAGATAAAGATTTTTTAATTACCAAAGAAAAATTTGCATAGTTACAATACTCGCGGTATCCGCACTAGACTTTAAGTCTGTATCGCAGAGACCTTGTTAAACTTACTAAAGTATTTGTCAACAGGTTCGGTAACGCTACAAGTAAACGCTATAAAAATAAAAGTTCTTACGAAAAATAGTCTTAGAATAGGTATCATTTAAAGATAGATCTTAAAAATTATACTTAACAAAAACTAGAAATACAAAGATGTGTTAAGTGTGTAGAGTGTGTGTCGGTGTGTGTGTGTGTGTGTGTGTGTGTGTGTGTGTGTGTGTGTGTGTGTGTGTGTGTGTGAGTGTCTGCGTGCGTGTGTATAAGTGTGATGAATATGTATGTGAGTAATTTTTCTTCATAGACAAGCATTAAGGATCTCTTCAGTTTTTTGGTAATCCAAATCTTGGAGCCAAGCCTCTATGGCTCGTTTAGCTTTGGTTGTTGGGAGATTTTTTAAATTATCAATATGTAGGCAAATTTTGTTATAAGTATGTATAAAAGAGAATGGAGGAAAACGTCGAGCAAAGGTGGTACGAATAGATGGGAGAGGTATTCTGTAGACTCGACGGGAAGCTAAGTTTAGAAAATCTGGGGAGTTAACTGTCTTTGTATGTGTTGCGGTAGCTACTTTAGATATGAATAGCTGGCGTACTCGAAGAACGTTACTTTCTCTGTAGAGTTCATTTGTGGGAAACCTGAAGGGCTTTCGTAACATAACTTTTAGAACTGCACGTTGTGCTCTTTCAACCTCTATCAGAGTAGTTTTAGCTATCCCACCCCATACCGATAGGCAATATAAAATTGCACATTGACATAAAGATTTGTAAACTAGTATTAAGATTGGTTTAGGGGCTGAGTTACGCAAGGATTTCATTATGTAAATAGATTTACGTAGTTTGCCAGAGAGGGAAGAAATGTGTTGCTTAAATGATAAGTGTTCATCCAGCAATATTCCTAGGTACTTTATGGTATCAGTGTGGTCAATTGCTAAACACGAACAAGGGACGTGTGTTTGTTGAGGATTATCTTCCAGAAAGGAGCAACAAGAGTGGATAGTGAGTTTAGAGAGTATGAGAGGTTTGGATGCACGGGTTTTGTGGAAAGCAAGAAATTTGGTTTTCTTAACATTAAGAGTAAGCAGGTTTTTATTTAACCAATTTGCAAGTACAGCCATACCCAGTTCAGCAGATTTAAATATTGTTTCCCAGGAAGAATCGTGAAAGAGCACAACTGTATCGTCAGCATAGCAAATCAGATCAGCGTCTTTTAATGAGATGTTAAGTAAATCATTCATATAGATTAAAAACAAAGTGGGTCCAAGGATACTGCCTTGAGGGACTCCAAAATAAACAGGGAGTTGGTTACTTATTATTTCACCCTAACGCACTGCCGACGATTAGTAAGATAACTCTGGAACCAGCCATGAGCAATACCTCTTATACCAGCGTTTTCTAGTTTGCGTAGGAGTATAGGGATCGACACCGTGTCAAACGCCTTAGCAAGGTCTAGGAATACACCCAAGCAGCATTTGTTTTCATCAAGAGAAGCAGTTACTAGGCTTGTCAGCCGCAAAACCGCATCTTCTGTTGACTTTTGACGACGGAAACCGTATTGGTTTTTGGATATGTAGGAGTGATCCTCCAGGAAGTTTACCAAGCGCTTATTAATAATTTTTTCAAGCAGTTTCGAGAAAATGCTGAGTAAAGTAATGGGTCTATAATTGCTAGGGATTAATTTACTTCCGTCTTTGTGGATTGGAGATATCACACCTAACTTCCATGCGTCAGGAAATGTGCCAGTTGACATACTTAGGTTAAATATATATGTTAGTGGTTCGATTAAAGCAGATTGAGTTAGTTTAATTAATAAAGGTGAGTATCTGTCAATGCCTGGGGCGCTACCTATTTTAAGCTCTTTTATATAATGACTGACTTCTTCTATATCGGTAGGGTATAAGAATAACGAGTTTGTAGGAGCTACGCTACTTTTATAGTCTGCGGCCAGTCTGTCTTCGGTGGTTTGTAATCGACAAAGCGTTTCGCTTGCAAGTTTCTGACCTACGTTAGCAAAGTACTCATTACAGGTGGCTAAAGCTTTCGTAGGATTTGTGTCAGTGATTAACTCCTTTGCATCGTTGTTACGTCTTGAAAAGTTGCATATGTTTTTTATTGTTTCCCAAAGTTTCTTTGGATTTTTTAAATTTTCTGTCAGTTGATTGCTTTCGTATGATGTTTTAATCCTTTTTTGCAGATCAGACAAGAAGTTACGATACCTTTTGTAGGTAACTTGACAAATTAAATTTGTAGGGTTGTTTTTTGCCTTACGATGAAGTGCGTCGCGGTTTTTTTGACATTTAATGAGACCCGGAGTTACCCAAGGCTTAAGATTAAACTTACGACGGGGGATAGTTAGTTCCTTAGTATGGACTATAACAGCATTTTTTAATATCTCAGTAAAGCAGGATGTTGCATCATTAGTGCTATTATTTTTAGTAACGCCAGACCAATCAGTCGATTTTAGCTCTGTGGCCACCGCCGCGAAGTCAGTCACCAGTCTTGTTCGTTTATAATTTCCGTTTTTAGGTTTTATAGAGGGGACACCAAGAACGCAGATGTTGTGATCAGTAACATCAGTATGTGCTACTATTCCTACAGCAGATTCTAAATTTTTAATGAAAATGTGGTCTAGACATGCATCCCCTCTGGTAGGGGAAGTAATGGCAGGAAGAAGTTGGTGTTCTGTCAAAAGGCATAGATATTCAGAGCATTGGTCACTCAGGGGATAGTTACAAATATCCAAATTTAAGTCACCTGCGAGAATCATAACTTTGCTTTGATTTTCTTTAGTAAGGGCTTTGTACGGTCAGCAACTACTGAAAGTACATTGACGCACGAGGTAAATTGCGCAAGTAGTAACAGGAAACAAGCGGACGGCGCAATTCACCTTTGCGATACATTAGGTTTTTAGGTTTAGTTATAATCTAGCTCGCATAGAACAAACATAACAATAAACAGTGAAGTTTTAACATAACATCTTTGATTGGTGCAAACATCCCTCAACAACAACAAGAACAAGTGCCAGTCACCTAACATCAACATTAACACTAACTGTAGGAGTTCGGAGTAACTAAATCTGCGACCCCCTACATTTTGGTCCTTCGAGCCGGATTGTTCTTGATGGTTATGAGCCCAAATCTTTTTGTTAATTAGTGTTTTGGCCGCGTCATACATCTGTTCCAGCCGGTCGTAGTCTTGATCATAGCTGGTCATGTCGGTTCTCGCTCTAATGTTCTCACAAACTCTGATCTGATCTACTTGCCCGACGGGATTGACATTTTATTCGGTGCCGACGTCTATGCCGAGCTGATTATGCCAGGCTTGATAAAAACAGAAAGCCCGAAACCGGTCATTGCTCAACAAACAAAAATTGGCTGGGTTATCAGCGGCCAATCAAAAACAATTCAATGCCATGTAACGCTGACCAACCTGGAAGACATGGCTAAGTTCTGGGAGCAAGAAGAAATACAAACCAACAACGAAATAGAAGGTTCGGAAGATAGCTGCGAGCGACATTACAAGGAAACAACAACCAGACTCACAGATGGGCGTTACCAAGTACGTCTTCCCCTGAAACCTGAAATACAGGAAGAACTGGGAACATCAAAAAAACAAGCCGTGGCACAATTCAAACAGCTCGAACGGAAAATGAATACCAATCCGGCCTTCGGTGAAAACTATAAACAATTCATGCGCGAGTACCTAGAACTAGGTCACATGAAAAAATGCGATGCGCACGGCGATAAAAGCAAGCTACAGTACTTTTTGCCGCACCACGGCATCATTCGCGAAAACGCTGTAACAACCAAGCTGAGGGTCGTATTCAACGCCTCGGCCAAAACCAGTTCAAATCAGAGCCTCAACGATCTCATGGAGGGCGGGCCCAACCTTCAAGCTGACCTACAAGGCATCTTGTTGCAGTGGAGAAAATACCAGTACGTTCTCACTGGCGACATTGAGAAGATGTACCGCTACCTTGCAATGCACCCCGACGATCAGCCTCTACAAAAGATCATATGGAGATGGTCCTCTCACCACCGCCTCGAGGAATACCAACTGTGCACGGTTACATATGGAACGAAGGCCGCCCCCTTCCTGGCGCTACGAACCCTCAAACAGCTGGCCATTGACGAGGGAGATAAGTATCCGCTCGCTAAAAAGGTCCTGAACAACAATTTCTTCATGGACGATGCTATTTTTGGAGGAAACACTATATCAGAAACAAAACAAACAAGAGACCAACTGATTCAGCTCTTAAAATCTGGAGGATTGAATCTTAGAAAGTGGGCCAGCAACGAGCCGAGCTTAGTGGAAGATCTGTCTGAGGAGATGCGGAACCCACAAAACTTTGAATTTACGGAATCAACAACATCAAAGGCCTTGGGACTGAGCTGGAATCCGAAGAGCGACGAATTTGTCTTTACACCAGTACTCAAACCATCAACAACAAAGAACCCCACTAAAAGGCAAATTCTCAGCGAAATCTCAACACTATTCGACCCTTTAGGGTGGTTGGCGCCTATAACAGTCAAAACAAAAATCCTCTTCCAAAAAGTCTGGAAATATAAACTGGAATGGGAAGAAAAGGTCCCGGAAGAAATCCAAAAAGAGTGGAATTTGCTTCGGGCAGAGTTAACAAACATGCAGCCTTTCAGAATAAAGCGCTGGCTAGGCTGCGATAACAGAGTCGAAATCGAGTTGCATGCGTACTGTGACGCATCGGAAAAGGCATACGCGTGTGTTGTGTACAGCGCGGTGCGAGACAGAAATGGTGAATACCAAATCAACATAGCCGCCGCAAAAACAAAGGTCGCGCCCTTACAACATACACAAACATTGCCTAGACTGGAGTTATGTGGCGCGCAGTTATTGGCTACACTGATTGATAAGGTGAAACAATACCTAAACCGGCCCAACATTAAAGTGACAGCTTGGACAGATTCCATGGTGGTCCTAGGATGGCTGAAAGGTCATGAAAGTCGTTGGAAACCTTACGTTGCCAACAGAGTGAAGAACATCAACAAAATAGTACCAGCAGAGAATTGGCGTCACGTGAAATCTGAGGAAAATCCAGCTGACTGCGCATCACGCGGACTACTGCCGTCACAACTGCAACACTATTCCCTTTGGTGGAAGGGACCAGAATGGCTACAAAACATGAACATACCGCCGGAAATCAATAACAAAAATTTCCCCGAGATTACAACAGATGTCGATGTCAAAGTGCATATAGCCACAATACCTACAAGGAAGGAACAAAACATTATGAGTGAGATCTTAGAAAACCAAGACTCTATGTCAAAGGCGGTCCGAGTAGTAGCATGGGTATCACGTTTCATAACAATGGCACGCGAGCGACGACTCCACGCCGAGCGCGCCAAACACCTGACGCTAGCTGAAATCAGAGCGGCCCGCTCACTGATAATAAAAAGAGTACAAAATGAACTCTATAAACAAGAGATACGCGATTTGCAATGCAAGGGCAAGGTTGCAAACAGCTGTTCGATATTGAAGCTACACCCGTTCGTTGATGACAATCAAATGCTGCGAGTGGGCGGGCGTCTTCAGAACTCTTGGTTGCCAGCAGAAGCAAAACACCCTATTATTGTACCCCAGACTGGCAGACTAACAGAATTGCTGATCCGAGAGGCACATTTAACAACACTACATGGAGGCGCGAGATTGACTTTGGCGACACTAAGGCAGCGTTACTGGATTGTTGGCGGGAACAATAACATTAAAAAACATATCAGACAATGTGTAAAATGCTGCCGATACAGAAACAACAACACCCAACAGCTGATGGGTAGCCTACCAAGTGCCAGAACGACACCGTCCCCCCCATTTTATCACACTGGGGTGGATTTTACCGGAGCAGTAGATGTGAAAATAAACAAAGGCAGGGGTGTCAAAACAAGCAAGGGCTACATCGCCATATTTATTTGTATGGTGACAAAGGCGGTTCACCTAGAACTTGTGACAGATTTATCAACGCCCACATTTATAATGGCACTGAAACGCATGACGGCTAGAAGAGGATGCCCAAGACACATCTACAGTGACAATGGCACTAACTTCGTAGGAGCCGAGAGGGTGCTCTACAGGCAACTACAGTCAGCACAGAAGAACATCAGTGACACATGCAATCTGGAAATCACTAACATGGGACTGGAGTGGCACTTTAACGCGCCGAGTTGGCCAACTGCCGGAGGACTGTGGGAAGCGGCAGTCAAGTCAATGAAGTATCATCTCAAGCGTGTGCTGGGAGAACAGAAATTAACATACGAAGAGTTCGCAACACTGCTCACTGAGATTGAAGCCTGTTTGAACTCTCGCCCACTCTGCCCCCTAACAGAAGATGTGGATGACCTCGAATGTCTGACACCCGGACATTTCCTCATCGGCCGTCCACTGATTTCAATACCAGATGACGATTTAACAGAAACTTCAGTGAGCCCACACAACAGATGGCGATTAACAAAACAAATGCATCAACAATTTTGGAAAAGATGGTCTGCCGAATACCTCCATCAGCTGCAAATCAGAAGCAAATGGAACAAAGAAACAACAAATATTTCCATAGGAGACATAGTCCTCATCAAGGAAGATAACATGCCGCCTGTTAAATGGGTCATGGCCAGAGTGCAAGAGCTACATCCGGGCAGGGACGGTCTGGTGCGGGTTGTGACACTGAAAGCAAAGGGAAATATACTTAAAAGACCAATAACAAAGCTGGTCCCATTACCGACCAATGACAATCAAAATCTCAAAGATCTAAGGCAAGACAGAGCAAAGAACAGCAACAAACAAAAACAAGATTCCAACCAGCCTTCGATTCAAGAACAAAAACAAACAAGGAGTAAACGGCGAATGAAGATTAACTCGAGTTTCTTGGGTATTGTACTTGCGCTAGCGACCCTGATCACCCCAACAAGACAATCAGAGGACGTCGTCAATATTCAACCATTCATAGAAAATAAACCAATGTACTTCGACAATTTGGGCACTATACAAAACATCCACGATCACTGGAAAATCGTCACATACTACAACATGACGTCATACTGGCTCGGAATTAAAAATGTGGAACGCCTGGTACAACACGTAGAAAGCTTCCCATTTCGAAGTATATGCGACGTTATTGGTACTGAACTGAGCCAAGAAGTAGAAGAGATGAAGAACAACAACGTATTACTGATGCCAACAGTTGTGAATAAGCTGCAGACAAGACGCAATCGTCGAGGACTCATAAACGGCGTTGGCTACCTAGCCAACTCACTATTCGGTGTACTGGATGAAAGATTCGCCGAGAAATACACCGGAGATATTGAAGCGCTACATAACAACGAACACCACCTTTTAGCTCTGATTAAAAATCAAACATCCATAGTGGAAACCCAGAACAACATTATCGCAAGAAACAAGCAAGTCCTGGAAAGACATCTATGTCTCATAGAGGAACACTTGAACATGACCGACAGTTACTTTCAGAATACAAACAACAACCTAAAGCAAGACGAAAACATGATCTATTTCAACATGATGGCATTGTCGGCAAATATTATTATAACAAAACTCCGGACAATTCAACAGATGCTACTCAACACAGCAATTAACATCCATCATGGACAAATCGACATCAGGCTGCTGACGCAAAATCAACTAATAGGCGAACTGAAGGCCATATCCGGACAGCTACCCAAAAATCTGTATCTACCGGTTGAAAACATCCAAGAGCATCTAGCAAACGTTTACAAGCTGCTGGAGGTTCGCTGGAGAGCCGTTGAGAACTATTTCATAGTAGAAATTGTCCTACCACTTACAAGTAACAGTCAGTTTAAGCTCTACAGGCCGATAGCGATCACCACTCAAAAACACAACAAAACCATAACAATGAAAACCAAAACCGAGTATATAGCAATTAATATCAGACAGGAGATCTACATGGCACTGACAGACAAGGAAATATCGTCGTGCGTCGAAATGGGCCCATCCAGTCGAGTCTGCAACTTTAACAAGCCCACTATCAACATGAAAAGCAACCAAGCACCCTGCGAAATTAGTGTGATAACAAACACAACCTCTACTGCCTGCATTTACGCTGCACATGCGACATGCGACAATCAATGGATCGAGTTACACAGACCGAACACTTGGCTTTTCTCCTGCTGTGAAATTTGCGCCTTTCGAGTTATATGCAATGGACAGCTGATTGCAAGGTCAGCGCATTCTGCAGGAATTATTACGGCAGGTCATGGTTGCATAATAAAACATGACGACGCGACCTTATATACGCAGCGGTTCTACGAAAACAGGATCGATATCAGTCCCAACATTATAGTCCCATCGACAGATCTGGAAGACATCAACCGTATAGCGACGAATAACGTTTTTACACCGATAACCGCTATAGAGAGAGAGGTAAACGACAAGGACATCACGGAACTCCAAAACAGAATCCAACAATTGAAGGAACAAAGTGAGATAACCGACAATATATCGACGCATGATGCCCATCAATACGCAGTGTCCTATACAGCGCTTGCTTTGATCCTTGTCGTTGGAGTTGCCGCAGGGTGCACATATATGCACTGGAGACGTAACAAACGACACGTCCAGAATAGCCGTGGAACGGAGGCGACCCAGGTTTCCCAGAGTATCGAACTGGAAATGACATCCCCACCAACAACTACAACTCAAAACAATAAATTATCGGGTCGTACCGTTCCGCAAAATAGTTATGATTTTAAGTTCTAAGTGTGAAATATTTAAGCAGTGTGAAATATTTAAGTTTTACGAAGTAAATTAAGTGAACAGGTTAAGATATTTAAGACATTTTTTGTAATCATTTTACTTTTCTTAGGATTTACACTGTTATTTTTTGTTTTGGGAGCATGTACGGTCAGCAACTACTGAAAGTACATTGACGCACGAGGTAAATTGCGCAAGTAGTAACAGGAAACAAGCGGACGGCGCAATTCACCTTTGCGATACATTAGGTTTTTAGGTTTAGTTATAATCTAGCTCGCATAGAACAAACATAACAATAAACAGTGAAGTTTTAACATAACATCTTTGATTGGTGCAAACATCCCTCAACAACAACAAGAACAAGTGCCAGTCACCTAACATCAACATTAACACTAACTGTAGGAGTTCGGAGTAACTAAATCTGCGACCCCCTACAGGCTTGGTCTAGAGTTGTCAAAAATCTATCAGTTGAATGAAAAGACGGGGATCGGTAGATTCCAAATACTACAGTATCTGGGGATAGCTTAATTTTTAAGCAATTGCAGTCATCTATCAGGGGTTCAGAAACCGTAGGAGTCCAAGAGTTTAGAATAAAGGCAACCACTCCACCACTTTTGTTGATGTATTTGCTGGTACGATAGTCGGTATAGCCAGTAATCTGCGGTAAGAACATTACATCATTAAGCCAACATTCAGTTAGGATAATAGCGTCAAAAGTTACCTTTAAACGCCCCAAAGCTAGTAGAAACTCGTCAAAATTCTTTTGTATACTTCGTATGTTGAAGGTAAGGATCTTAAAATTGTGTGTTGAATTTGAGATCAATTCACAGCAGTTTTCAAGGCTTTCAAGTGTGTGGCAGTTAATTTGTAGTATCTTTTCTGTTTCAGTTAGATAATCCATGAGTGAGTATTATTATCTATAAAATGTTTAGAAATCACAATACATTTTGCACTTGAAAGTCTGAAATTTTGTGTTACTATTGCTTGATGAGCTTGCTTGTTATGAAGTATTTTACGAGTGTGGTATGTGTAAGTGTGTATGTCTGTTGAGGTTAGTGATTGTATGGGATATGCACATGTATGATTCCGGTGTAAAGTTTGCATATTTGTGTGTGTGGTCTTTATAACGTGTGTAGTGTGTGAGTTTACATTTAGTAAAGCGAAAGTGACTAGTGATAACCAAGGAACACTAGTTTTTGTGACATCGGCAATCCAATATAATAAATAAGTAATACTTAGGAGTCTTGGGTTACTATGTTTGCACCTAACACGTAGTAAGGTAGCTAACAAGTAGGCAACAGTTACATTATTGTGCTGTACGCGGTATGTTGCCGGAAGCTGGGCCAACTTTTTCTTCAAGGTCTGCCAGTGACAAGATGCGAGTGCTCGGTTTGTTGTCATTTTGACGTACGTGAACTGCTCCGTTCTTGACCCAGCAGTAACGAAAGTTGTTGGCGGAAGCGCGGAGTCTAGCCTCTCGAAATAACTGGCGGTTATTTTTCGTCAAGCGCTCGTTGACATACAGTTTGTTGGAGGTACCGTTCACGACATCTTCTGAGCTGAGATTACGTCGCGCCTTAGCTGCTTTGATTATCTCATTCCTCTTTTGCCGACGCAGTAGTTTCACCAATATGGGACGGGGTTTACGGTCTTCTGATGTTTGTAGCTGAGATCCTCTTACTGGTTGTTTTGGTCCGATGCGGGTGACGTCATCGATGTCAGCTTCATTCAGCTGGATACCGAGCTTTTGAGACGTAACTAGCACAATGTGTGTTAGACTTTCGTTGGTGCATTCAGGGACTCCGACAATCTCCAACTCATTTTTCATGGAGTTTTGTTCCTGCACGTTCAGTAGGTGTTGGAGCTCAATAACTGAAGATTTAAGACCAGCAATTTCTAGGTCCGAAGCCGCCAGCTTTTTCGAGTAGTCGGTGTGAGTGACGCTCAGCGACCCCGCCAGCTTTGAGAGCTGGTCCTTAAGTTCAATTACTTCCTGCCGCAGTAAACTCAGTTCTTGGTTTTGTTGTTTCATTTCGCATATCTCTTGTCTTAGTTGGCGTATCTCAGATAAAACAACCGAAGAATCGGTGGTCTGATTTTCATTGATAGCTTTTCCTTTGGGTTTAGAACCCCGCGAAGTATTGATATTAGAGCTTTTAGTTTCAGTCGGCCCAGCTTCGATGGAACGCGTTGAGCTCGGTGTACTATCTCCTTTAGCGCAAGCGCCGGCCGCGGTGACGGGAGGATACATCATAGAGTTGCCGTGCAAATTCAGTCGAGTCGCCGCGCGCATTTACGCGGGAAGCAGGCGCAGACGGGCGGGAGTTCTATGGGTGAAGAAGCGGGAGGCGGGGGACGCTTACCGATGCAGGGGACTATGGCCGAATTAATAAATTTGAAATGTTTTTGCTTATATCTTCTGTTTCACTGTATGTACGATAAAACTGTTTACACCACTGATTAGCTTAGTGTGTTAGCAAGATGTTGAATACAAACACGAGAACCGGAGACTATGTTTTACCACTTTTTGAATTTATTAATTACGGAGCGGCGTAACATAGATGCGTACCGGACGATGACCCCCCGTTGACGTCATGACATGTAGCAAACAATTTATATAATTCATAATCTTTTTTTTACGTAGCAGACTAGTATCGTCCCACTGCAGAGCACAGGCATTTTCTCAGAGAGAGAAGGGCACCACCACGCATGCCCACTGTGGATTAGCATTTAAAGTGCTGAAGTATGTGAGCACCTCAGACACTCAGGTTTCCTCACGATGTTTTCCTTCGCAGTTAGCGAGTACTAGAGAGAGCTAGCAAGAGCTACTATAACTTCACAAATGTACTTAACTTAGAAAACAAAGTCACTGGTACTTGCCGCGATTCGAACCCACGACCTGCTGAATGTGAGGTCGGCGTTCTACCGCTCTCTTACCATTGTTCGTATCATCATCATCATCAGCCCTTTGGCGCCCACTGCAGGACATAAGCCTCCTTCGTGGTTTTCATAACCACGAGGAGTTTTGCCACAATCACCACGCTTGGCAGGCGGGTTGGCGATCGCAGTATGCGGTTGGAATCTCAGGAAGACGCTGCTGCCTGTCTCCTGGTAATTTATTTCCTTAGTCGCCTTCTACGATATCCACGGGAGGAAATGGAGTGACGCTATTCTGAATTCGATGCCACCATTGTTCGTATAACACATTATAAACATACTAGCTGACCCGACAAACGATTTTTTCCATATTGATTAGCCTAGATCTATTCTCAGAGTTACAAAGTATACACATTGTTTTTATAAAAATCGGTGATCCCGTTTCGGAGAAGATCGATCAAAAATATTGTGACACGAGATTTTATATATTAGATTGTAACCAACTTTAATAGCTCATAGAGAAAAAGTTTTAGTTGGTAACACACACACACTCGTGCGCACACACGCACATACACACGCACGCACACACACACACACACACATACACACACACACACACACACACACACACACACACACACACACACATACACATACACAGACACATACATACACATATAATTATATAATAATAGGTTAGATAAAAAATATTGTTATAATAAGCAGTCTGTTATTCCAATGCCACTAGACAGAAAATGTTCACTTGGCAATCAAATCCGAAGATCGCCACGACACTGATCAACCCCTGTCAAATTATGTCTTTACATTTGATTTTAGTAATATCAACCATGTATAAGTATATTCCTGTTTTCTTTGTTATTTTTGTAAATCTTACTTTGGCAAATTAATACATATAGGTATTTATATATCCATGTGGCACCGGATTAAATACGTGTGAACACCACGAAAGAGGCCTGTGTCCTGCAGTGGGCGTCAAATGGCTGATGATGATGATGATGATGATGATGATGTACTGAACAGTCGCGACTTTTGACTTATTACACGCGCGACTAGCGTCGTCGTACAACCCACGCTGCTATCTAATGTTTGGCAGTTAGCAAGATAATCAGACCTACTGTCTATTCAATTTGCGGCTCAATATTCCGTTTCCGGGTTAAGGTGCTATCATACATAGAGAATAGGATAAACAAATTATCCTTCCAAATAAAATTAACGATGATTTTTTAGGCGCACAGCACGCCGTTATTTGACACAACTCACAAAGAATAATTTTGAACACGTTTGGTTTCGTGATTGTTATACATTATTCGGTACTAGTACCTAAGTGAGTACCTGGAATAATTATGTTACTAAAAGAGTAAGCTTACCAATATACTCGTATATAACACGGTCACGATATCTGTGCACCTGTCTCGATGACGTACTGGCGCTTCGGTAAATAAACCAATTCATCAAGATGCGTATCGGCTACGAAGGTGCTAACCGTACCGATGCGAAAGGGGCTATTATATTCTGGAGAGGTGCACATATATTGTGATCGTGTTATTATGTCAATCCACAGAAAATGAAATGGCAACAATGTCTGTGAGCAAGCTGTTGCTACAGTTTTAGCGGTAGTGGAATTTCACTTGCTATCGGTTAAGGAAATCTGTGTGAAAAAACCCGGGGCTAGTTGGCATTGTTGTTTGAAATTCGTATAATTTTACATAATATTTTTCATCAACGCCCATGTACATAGCCCCTGGATATCGACCGCTAACCGGAGTTAATACCAATCATTTTATTGTCGTAAGCACAATTAGATGACCATATCACAAATTTACACTTTGTTTTCAGACGCAACATCTGGGCGTCGGCAGCATCACAGCTGAGTAGGAGAGCAGTCGAAATATTAAGTTTCTGACAGACGGAGGGGATGCTCCTCTTAAATATAAGAGATGCACAAAAGAAATCCACAGTTCAATAAATTATGAAACCATCCACCAGTCTATATAAGGCCTGCTCGGTGTAAGCCAACCCCAAATCGAACCTAATCACCGCGCGCTGGCTAACATAAATCAATGATAACAAATCCAATAGCGGTTTTACGTAAACAACGAGCCTCTCTGACCGCTCAATCCGTGAAAACTGAGGTATTCCGACAGATCAGTCATGTTTCGAACGTCACAGACTTTCTCATTATCCTTCTCAGTGACCTTGAAAATATTAGTGGTTTTTAATTGTTATTTTCATGTTTAGGACTGAGGAGGTTATGAAAAACTGCGAAGGTGCGTACTTCATTGTGAATGCCATTATTTAGAATAAGCATAAACAATATTTAGACAACTTTACAAGGAATTACATACAGTAGGTGCATAATGAAGTTAATAACCTTACAAAGAATCACATGCAGTAGATACCAACATAATGATGTTAGTAAACCACAGCACACTACCTATAATACCTGGTCAAAATCGAAATGTGAACCTGTATTGTTGCTAGATTAATATCAATATCGTATCCAAAATTAAAATGTAAACTCAATTCAATAATTGAAGTCGTATTTAAATCCGACAAATCTATCCCATCGCTGCATATTTATGTAAATAGCATCTTTAACATATCATGACGTTGGTGAAGCGAAGAAGGCTTTTCAAGATCGTGGCAAGCGGCAACTCCTCCGGGATGCAAGTGTAACTTAGACGCTCACAGACAGCTATAATGTTTATTAATGTACATCACATCCCGGAATGTATATCTTTAAAATATAACACAGTATCACACACACAGCAAGTAATGTAATGTATCTTTCCATTCATTCCATTAAAGTTCTTCTCACTTTCCAGCTAACAGCTGAACTTAACAAGTTATAAATGTCTATCATAAGGTACGAAGACATGTAAAAATATACATTATAGCTGTTATGTGTAGTCTCTTGACGATTTCTATGTAAAGATGTATCGTGCTATAATATATAAGTAGCTTTACATTATAGCTGCCGTGTGTAAAGTCTTTTAGCGTTTTATTTCAAAAACTAATGCGTTTACGTGTACATCGCAATGTCATCCCGACTGCGCCGATTTTTGTCCAAGCTGTCTGTCGGACAAAGTACCTATCAGTGTGGAAAACTTATTTCATTTGTATATTGTTCATTATAAGCTAGCGACTATCAAAACAACCCGATTTTCTAATAAACCTCCAGCGGATTGGAGGTACAGATTATGTATATTTTTTTATCCTCTTAAAAGAACGTGAAAAAATGAAGTTAAAAATTGTAACGTTTTGAACCGCATAAGTTTAACAAAATCAGCTCGCTCGGCGCACGGAATAAATCACAAACTGCGCGACGCGCCGTGGTTTATTCATAGGGATTGACGCATACGTAACGGCTTTAAATGAATAATCGTCCTCTCATCGAAGGCTCACACCCGAAATGCCCTCCGGAGTTGCAACAACAGTCAGTACTGTTCAGCAGCAGTAAGCTCAGGATCTATAAGGTAAGACAAGAATATTCTTTATTGTAGATCAGAGTGCATGACATAAAACATGTTAAGATACAAGGTCTCGTTTAAAAAAAGACGATTCCTTAAAACACTTCTCCGAAGCAGTATAAATAGTCTGTGGTAAAGGGTAAAACGTAACCACAAATTATTTGAACTGCCTCTGAGGAGTGTTTTAGGAGAATTGTGTTCTTATAAATAAAATCGACAGCATAAAACTGCCGGCTCAATTGCTTATTGATCTATCTATTCACATAGAAGAAATTTAATCATCATCATCAGCCATTTGACGCCCACTGCAGGACATAGGCCTCCCTCATGGTTTTTAACCATGAAGGGTTTTGCCATAATCGCCACGCTTGGCAGGCGGGTTGGCGATCGCAGAATATGGTTGGAATCTCAGGAAGACGCTGTCTCCTGGTAATTGATTTCTTTAGTCGCCTTCTACGACATCCACGGAAGGAAATGGAGTGACGCTATTCTTTATCCGGCGCCAAAAGAAATTTAATATCTTCGTATTATTGTCAAAATAGCACAACGGCAGAGCTTAAAACCATAAAGTAAGGGTTAAAACTTTGGTCTTTGCATCTACGTAATGAGATGATTTATGCACCGTTTAGTGGCACCTTCACTCACACTAGATGGGTGAAGGGACCACTCGGACGCTGCAGTGCCTGCAAGAAAGTAGGGTTAAGAAAACAAGAAAATATTGTACTTCCTTTCTTGAATTAATCCAGTCCATGCAAAACTGGTTTGGAAGAGATATCTATCGATACTTAGCGGCCGCCGTCTATCAACTCTTAGGTTGAAAATTATTTGTCTAATTTTCTTTTTGTGTAGAATAAAGTTTATGTATGTAATAAGGTGTTTTTTATTACATACATAAACAGCCTTTGACTCTATATGCCTCACACGTTCTCTTCACGATTATTTTGTTTTATTTCTGTTTACTTGACGTTCGTGTTTTTTGTTTGTGTAAATTTATGTTTCTGTGACAATTTCAATAAACATCCTCTTTCTTTCTTTCTTTCTGTCTTTTATCTCTTTATCTACATGCATTACCCTTTATTTGGGTGCATCAAAGTCCCTTTTTAGCGTGAATAAAAATCCCTTTATTTACCCTATAGGGTGTATAAAAATCCCTTTATTTTTCCCTTGAAAGGGACAAGTCCAGTATCCGTTCTTGGAATAGCCCGTCATCGGTTATGGTGGGCAGATGAGCGATCGCGATTTTATTGCAGATGAAGTTTAATTATTTGGATATTTGTAGATTCTGCGGTATATGGCCGCATGCGACCACGTAACGAGGGAGTTCTAGAATGAGACTTATTAATATATAACAACGTTTTCCGAGTCAGCTAGACTCTCGGCAACTGTTGTTTTGACATAATAATTAGCCTATGACCTATTCTCGGACCGGTCAAGTAAAGGTTGATTGCATTTGAAAATATTACAATTATCGAAATAAATATTGCATTTGAGCGAGAGGTGAATTGGAGCACCGGTTTTTTCAATCCATACATATATAAACTCACGCCTGTATCCCAGAGGGGTAAGCAGAGACCAGGGACTGACACTTGCCCCGATCCTGTCAGATCATTTTCGCTACCTCAGCATTCATTAGTCGTTGCATGCACGCACGCCGGTTTCAGGTACTTTTTGTCGTGCCATTTTCAATCCAACTGTGCAATTATTTAATTTATCTTTCAACATGGCATCTCCAATGAGATTAAACCATTTTTTTCTTAGCAAGTTATTCATTGAAATCATTACTGATTTTGCATTGTTGAAATAACAACAAATGTTTTTTTTACTAGTATATTTACCACTTCCAAGCGGTCTTTTTGGAAGTCCATGGAGGAGGCCTATGTCTAGCTGTGGAATTCTTGTGGCTGAATGATGATGATGATATTTTTTTAAATCTAGTGCTTAAGGTTTCTCATCATGGTTATGTTTACCCCTTAAAATTTGGCTAACGGCTTTGATCTCACCCGGTAGCAGACAATAAAGACAACTTGAAGAAAATATATACATACAATATTGTACTTATTTAAATATCGACATAAATACACTATATATAAATCCAAGCAGTGCTAAGGCGGTCGGTAGAACAACGTAAAACACGATTCCTCTAAAGCACACCGAAGAGGCAGTTTGTTTAATCTGTAGTTACGACTTTTCCTCGTAAGATTTCATACATACATAAACTCACGCCTGTATCCCTGAGGGGTAGGCAGAGACCAGGGCCGGCCACTTGCCACGATCCGGACAGATCACTTTCGCTTCCTCAACATTCATTAGTCGTTGCATGCACGCACGCCACGCACGCAAATAAAATTTCCACAACAGACTATTTTAATCGGGGTTTTGAGGAATCGAGTGTTTATAAATAAAACCGTAACTTTCCACAATATAAAAGAAATAATTGACTTTATTAGTTACGCTTAGCACGACTTCTGTATCGTGATCGCTATGGCATAGAGTTCTAAGATCTCACATTAACTCGTTACAAAATGTAAGATAGCTATCGTTCTGTTGAAAGCTCTACTTGGTTATAGAGATCATACAAAAGGGGTAAAAGAACAATATTACTGTTTAATATATATTTAACGACGCAGTCGGGCAAAATTTAGCCCGTTAAAGTACTTAATTTAAAAAACGTACCACGTAAGCCTCTCACCGACACAGACTTGAATAAAACAGAAAAACCGCTTAAGAGGTTCAATGTGGCAACACTTGCACCACCATCGAAAATAAACATATTGTTACGTACATTTATGAAGTTATAGTAGCAAACCCACTCGCTAAGCGTGAAGGAAAAGATCGTGAAGAAACCTGAGTGTCTGAGGTGTTCACAAAGCTCAGCGCTGAGAAGCCGTGGGCACGCGTGGTGATTAAGCCCGCACGCACTCTATCTGAGAGAGGGCCTGTGCCCTGCAGTGGGACGTATATAGGCTAAAAAAATGTTACAGAATATATCATTTTTGCAAAGAGTATCGGATCAATCTCTCAATCAAGTTAACAGTAATTTTTTTTAAGGCTGTTCTTACGACGGCCTGACTCGCTCGCACAATTTATTAATTTCATTTATTGTAATAAAACAAGTATACTTTTGATAAATGAGGTCTAAGGGTTAGATAGATAATAAAATTGTGAACATACAAGGCATATGTTTTTTATCTTGTACTTTGAGAGAATTAGATTTCAAAATGAATAATTATGGAAACAACTTTATTAACGATACGTGTAGGAAAACAAATACATGTATAAAATGTCCGTTATTTAATTATGTATAAAACCCCTCAGACTACATTTGTCAAAATTTGACACATATTATGACAGTACTGAAAAAAACAATTATGCGCGCGAGACAGCACGCAAGAACACCCTTAAGTTGTAAGAAAATCAGAGTGGCTAAGGTGTTCGAATGCCTCAGCCCTTGAAACCACCAATCCGCGGTGGCCCATGCTCTCTCTCTGACAGAAGGCCTGTGCTCTACAGTGGGACGTATATTATAAAGGCTACTATAAGCTTGTTAATTTTATCACAAGCTTATTTATCTTTCGGTTGTTGCAAGCTACACTTCGTTATTACTATTCCGCGCCCGTGCACCGTAACTCGTTTCTTTGGCGGCGTAAATTCGGGGCTGTAACTGCGCCCGCGTGACCGCATGAAACAAATGAACTGCACTAACAGAATAACATCCTCGGTTTATACGTCGCGGCTAGGGTTGCCAGCTCTGAAAAATGATTTTCCCAAAGAAAAAAATAATTTTCAGCCAATTTGAGGATTTTTTGTGATGATTGCAATGTTTGCTAAAAATTATAACATAACGTATATACGTCCTACTACATGGCACAGAATTGTTTCCGAGAAAGAAAGAAAAAACGAGCTGACACAAGCCCACCTCGGTGTAATATGTTACCTCTATTTCAAAACAAAAAAATCTTTCCACATCCCGATATTTTTACGCAGCGTATACAGTCATTACATAGACGCACACCTTTACCCCCAAAGAGTAGGCAGAGCCCAGGGCCTACCACTTGCCACGAAAAATTTAAGAAACATAAGTCATAATTTGTTACTCTCTCTTTGACAATGAGAGAAGACGAGTGCAGGCTGCATTGTCAAGAGTCGACTTGCAAATTTCCCTTAAATCGCCATTTAAGTCGACTTTTGTATGAAGAATTGTAGTTAAATGCTGTAAGCGATATTTAAGAAAGTGGTGAGATTGAATTTCGAAAAAACGTTTTTTTGTCTAATTTCCCGACGGTGGGTCCCAATTATAGATAGATAGATAGATAGATAAAACATTTATTCACATTTGCACACACACATGAACAGGAACAGTACAAAAAGAAGCACCGTATACATACAGCAAACAAAGAAAAAATAAGATAAAACGAATACAGTAAAACAATCCACAGAAAGAAAAGACAGTATACACATGAAACACGTAATGTACACGACAACAACAACAGAGAATTATTGTAGGTGTGGCAAATTTGAAAAGGTTCTGACTCAGCATGTGCTGGAGTGGGCGACCACCTCAGCGCTGTTATTATGTCAGTACCCGATGGTAAGACAGCGTGTAGGGCCCGGAGAAATGTAGGTGGCATCCTTTCAAAAAATGCAGATATAGAAAAAGAAGTACCCACCTAATATTAAATTTGTGTTAATTATAAATGCATAAAATGTCATAATTCGAGCTAACGAAGTAATGAATAAATAATTTTAGTAATTTGCATTAGAGTAAGAAATATTTCATTATGTCATAAAATAAATAAATAAAATTAATAGTAAATAAGAGAAATTATAATAATGATAACAATTAAATTTTATTGTAAAATAATAGGAAAATGTCAGAGAAATTATCAGAATTAGAATTAAAAATTTTAAGTAAATGTCGGCAAATGGTCACTGGGAAAGCGATTTCTGGGATTCCAGCAGGAACTCCTTGTATTTAGCTTTGAAGCCAGCTTTGGAGTCAGCTTTGGAGTTAATTTAAGGAGTTAATAATGGAATTATGTTATCGTTTTCGTTGTATAAAATGTTATCCTGGAAATTCCTGTAATCTGGTAACCCCAAAAGTGGGATGGTTAGCAAGACATGACTGTTGGTTCTTATTATGAATAAATTAACCCTCTCTAGCCTTAATTACTATGCTCTTAAACTAATGTAGTAACCTGTTTAGACTTTCTTTCACTAGAACTTCCCGTGTGTAGGTTTTATTACTTTCTTTGTGTCCTAAAAAGAATTTTATAACAAGATATTTACGTATGTTTATAATAATCTACTATTATATAAAAAACTCATGTCACTGTGTTTATTATCGTACTCCTCCGAACTAGCTTTACCGATTTTTATGAAATGTGTATTACCTACCAAATGTTAGGTCTGCGTAGCCTTATTAATATGGCAAAACAACGTTTTTCAGTATATATATATATATATATATACATATATATCATCAGCCATTTGACGCCCACTGCAGGACATAGGCCTCCTTCGTGGATTTCATAACCACGAGGGGTTTTGCCATAATCGCCACGCTTGGCAGGCGGGTTGGCGATCACAATATGCGGTTGGAATCTCAGGAAAACGCTGCTGCCCGTCTCCTGGTTATTGATTTCCTTAGTCGCCTTCTATGACATCCATAGAAGGAAATGGAGTGACGCTATTCTTAATCCGGCGCCACACAGATATTAAGTATAAGTACGTATAAATATTCAAATTTGCCGCGGCTACACCTCTTTCTCATTTCCTTCAGCAAATTGAAAATATTTTTTTTAATATATTTTGCGTAATTTTTTCCGGAGTAACAATAAAGAAAATTCTTAGGTGTCTAATCTCAGACTCGGCGCCAACACGATGAAAATTTTATTATTTACGATACATTACATAAACTCACAGTTTTATCTTGGAGGAGAAGGCAGATACCAGGTTTTGCCACTTGCCACGAAAAAATTACGAAATATAACTTGTAACTTTTAACGCCTTGTAAACTGAAATGAAATAACTTTATTGTAAAACGGTTACAAAAAAGTCTCTATACAAACTTTTGATGACTACCCGCCCAACTGTCAAGACTTGATATCACTTAAAGCACCACCGCTCAAGTAGCGGAGGAAATGAACCATTGCCAAGATATTGCACGCAAAGCGATCATTTTCCAGAAAGTAACGACAAACAAACGACTTTGCAAACACAGACAGAAAATTCCGCGGCAATAATAATTACGGGACATGATAAATACTAACTTATTTGCCGTGTACAGTGCCTGTACTCTGGTAGTCAATGTGGCCATATTGCGTTTAAATTTGTAAAAGATCTACGGTAGATTAACCCCCGAACTCCCGTAAGCTAACAGTCTATTAAAAGTATAAAAGAATTGTAAAAACAAAAAGTAAAAGTAAATTCAAAGTAAGTTGGCCGCTGTACATTTTGTACAAATACCCTCAGTTTGGGTGTATTTCCATGTTTGTGATGTCCTTGCTTGGTTACCATAGCACAGAGTGCGTGTTGCGTGGAAGTTGTTAATTTATTTTATTTAAAGTGTTTTTGCGCTCGTAGCCCCGGCTGCCTGAGTGATCTTAAACGATCACGAAGGTTAAGCAACACAGGGCGCGTTCAGTGCATGGATGGGTCGCCGTCTATGCCTAACGCTAGTGGCATTTTTCCGAGCGGTTCCGTGCTTCGCAAGGCATGTTAAGCTGTTGGTGCCGGCTGCCGTCGATAGATGGCAGTCGTTAAGCCAAGTCAGAGGCCTTAGGGCGGCTTGACAACTTCTGACAGTAGACGAGCCACTAGTCTACAAGCCTCCACCAATCCGGACTTGGCCCCCGTGGTGGAGTATGGCCTATACCTTCCTCAGGGAAGAGACCCGTGCCCCTCGGTGGGGACATAATGGGTTGATGATGAAAGTGTTTTTAATCACTTGGAAAAAAAAAGAAAGTCCCAGCTGTCAACTGAAAATATAAATAAGCAATGTTTTTATGCATGATTGTAACCATGAGATGAATTCCTCAATTTTGTCGACGAAGCTAAATAATTAAGCGACATAATATGATGTTTATTATTTTACATATACTAATATTATAAAGAGGAAAAGTTTGTACAATTATATTTTTGTAAGATTGTATATACAGGGTAATCTCCGAAAGTACTTAAGATAAGATAAGATAAGAATATTGTTTATTGTACCAGGATAAACACAAAAATGAAATATATACAAAAATACACTACAATTCACGGCCTTATTGCTTATAGCAGTTTCTTCCAGGCAACCGACGATGGAGAGTAAAGTTGCTGTAGGAAAAGTGAGACGGGTAGTCGGTGCAAATATAAATATTGATTTACATACTTATACTTAATAATAATACACTTACATAAACCTTTACATACTATAGGTATAACAATTATAAACGTGCGTAAAGTTACATAAGTTACAATAAAGTTCTACCAGAGGACAAAAGAAGAGAGCGATCCGATTTATTTACAAGCTAGGTAGTAGGGACTCGCTAAGGGATTTCTTTAAAGAAACTAACATCTTAACAGTTGCAAGTCAATACATTTATGAAAATATAATGTATGTTAGAAAAACCATCAGCAATTTTGAAAATGTTGGTAGCTATCACAATATTGATACTAGGAATAAACATAAATTGTCATTTCCACGTTATAGACTTACAAAAGTTAATACATCCTTTATGGGGCACTCTGTACGGTTCTACAATAAGATTCCTTAAGATATATTAGAGTTACCACCGACGCGGTTTAAAAAATGTATTAAGCATACTCTGTGCAAAAAAGCCTATCATAACATTAAGGATTATTTGGAAGACAAGGATGCCTGGTATTTAAGTAATGTTAACAGGAACGATTGTATCTAGTGTAGTGTAACTTTAAGTTGAAAACTCTGTTAATTAAGCAAACCTGTTTTGAAAAGAATAAATGTGGAGTTTCTTTGTTAGCTTCTTCTCCGCATAGTCTATTAATTGTGAAACTAACAGTTTTGACGTTCATTAAGTAAATATTTTGTTTTTATAGTGAATAAGAATTTTTGACTTTGACTTTTGACAGGCGGTTCTAACAGCAAATGAGCTGATCTTAAGAACCTCGTCGAATGCCTTGGAATCTTTAGCATCAGATCTTGGTCAGACCGAAGGGGCCCACTGTGGGAGTTAAAGCGCCCTTTAAGATATAGACGGGTGGCTGGGTTGAAAAGTACTGAGTAGAGAAGAGAAATGATGTGGGGATTTCTGCGGAAACAGATATGAACCTTATAGCAAAGTTTTACTTATCCTATTTCAATAATTCTTTAACAACTATTTAGAATGGACTTTAGAATGGCCTTTTAGGGTGGACAGAGGCTATAGGCTAATCCGTTGAACGCGAACGAAGTCGCGTGCACTGATAGTAGCGACCATAAGCAGCCTATGTACGTCCCACTGTAGAGCACAGGCCTTCTCTCAGGGAGAGAGTATGGGCTTAATCACCACGCGTGCCCACCGTGGATTGGCGATTTCAAGCGCGGGTATGTGAATAGCTCAGACGCTCAGGTTTCTTCACGATTTTTTCCTTCACAGTTAGCGTGTGGTATTTGCTACTATAACTTCACAAATTTACGTAACTTAGAAAACAACTACCCACTAGGCTACAACCGCACGATAGTAGCTTAAACGGCGTTAATAAAAAAATTTACAATACCAACCAATATATTAGAGTTTGTCACTTATGAAAATGTACGTTCAATTTTCCATTAAAAAAAAACTTAATGAATTAGTAAATTTTAACTGCATTGGCACTGTTTGATGTTTTACACAGAATGGACATTATTCTGAAGAGTTCCGTTCTCCATCTCTGGAAGGCTTAACCAGATCTTCACCAAATTAAAAATGGAACCAGTGGGACGTTATATCTATTCGAACAAAAAAAGAATTGTCGAAATCGGTTAAGATTTGACGGAGTTATGGAGGAACATAGCCAAAACATAGTTTATATGAACATATATATATATGGATGGATATAATATATATATAAACACATTTTTAAACCGACTTCGAAAAATGAGTTTATCAATTCGACGCATATATATATGCGTCGAATTGATAAACTCTTTTTTCGAAGTCGGTCTAAAAATGTGGGATAAAATCCGTAGAACGAAAGTGGATACCAACACAAACTCTACTTGGGATGCCTAGGAACTGCACATTTTAGAAAAAACCCTGTTTATTCTTATCACCTGTGAGCAAATAATCCAGTTTTAGTATTTTTATGACTCGCAATGCTCACATACAGGCAACATCCGGTATTGGGTTTAGGTACACTATGCGTGTGGCGCCCGATTTAGAATAGCGTCACTCCATTTTGTTCCGTGGATGTCGTAGAAGGCGACTAAGGAAATCAATTACCAGGAGACGGACAGCAGCGTCTTCCTGAGATTCCAACCGCATACTGCGATCGCCAAACCGCCTGCCAAGCGTGGCGATTGTGGCAAAAATCCTCATGGTTATGAAAACCACGAAAGAGGCCTATGTCCTGCAGCGGGCGTCAAATGGCTGATGATGATGACTCTAAATGCAGAATCTCCTTTAGGTCACTGTTCAGAAAATGAACACTAACCTGCTCCTATATTATGCGCATAAAATCTGAACGATTTCAATAGTTTTACTGGCCAATTCCACATTAGTTGCTATCACAAACGGCAGGATTTGGACAGGATTTGATGCATATATTTAGACCTCTGCTTCTCTATTCGGCTAAATATGACTGCAAATAACCTGATTCGGTGCATGTGTTCTACTTACAATAACATCATTTTGAGTAATCCAGAGAGCGTACCTGACATCCATCATGACTCATCATGCTTCCGATCACAATTAACTAATTTCAATATATGTATTTCAAAATTATAAATTTAGGTAACTATAATCGTAAATGTATTTTGTACTTCCTCTTATTAAAAATGTAAATGTAATGTAATTTATCATGCTGTATGCACATGTATTGATGTTATGGTTTGATTAGAGCGTTTTCATCTCATTTAGGGCCGCTTTCTGAATTTCGGTAAGTAAATACTTAAGTAACGTTCTGTCACGCTCTTCTCTGAAAAAAATCGAAGAGACAGCACTACAGTTAACTATTTACTTAGCAAAATTCTCAATTCAAAAACTGGCCCTAAATGTTTTTAATTTAAGTCCGTAACATTGTTTTGTATATCTAATAAATAAATAAAATATAACGATTCCAATAGTCGAACTGTCGAATTCCACATTGATTGGTATTCGCAAACGTCAGGATTTTGACAGGATTTGGTGCGCAGAAGTAGGCCTCTTATTGCAATAAACGGATAGGCCGGCCTTTTACTATGATAATTATAACATGTTGTGTTATGCATTCTGTTGTCTAACACAATAAATAAATAAAATAAATAACAAAAACAGGGAAGTGCAACATTTGGGACTTTCCAAGTCAGCCTCCCGAGGAAAAGCGTGTCAGTGACTTAGTGGCAAGTTTGGATTTGTTAAAGAAACAATAACAACACAAACTCACATTTGTATCGCAGAGGAGTAGACAAAGACCAGAGGCCACTTGCCACAACGAATAAAGAAACGGTGCAATAAATAATAGAAAAATAATATTGAAACGGCATTCATTGAAACTCAAAATGGCCACATGGACGTCGGGTGTTAGGGACAGGTACGGATGGCAATAACAGAGCTTTGTACAACACAACACTCAACAGAATTTCCTCTGGGACGCAAACAGTGGCTGTCGGCGCAGTAAATATTTGACGTCTCGGTCTAACTCAATTGCGTTGTTATTTCGCGCTTCTGTGCAGATGCTCTGAGTGAAGCGAACTGAGAGAGCTTTTTTTGCTGTCATAGGGTTTCATTTGACCTCTGTATATATTTTGCTATGTTCCTTCATGACTCTGTGAAATTTTAACCGATTTCGACAATTCTTTTTTTTTCAAATATGTGTAACGTCCCATTGGTCCGATTTTAATTTGGTGACGATCTGATGAAGACTTTCAGAGTTGGAGAACGGAACTCTTCAACAGACAGCAGTAAATAAGGTAGAATGAAGCACATCCTTTAGGAATATGCATATGTTTCCTAATATAGTGTAAAAGTAGTCCCAAGGTAATTTGGTGATGTTCTAGTGGAGACTTTCCGAGATGGAAAATGAGAACTTCAAATTTTAAGGCAAACAATTGAGTAAGGTAGATTATGGTTATAAGGGACTTTTTTCTCCCGCTCCCCCACTAAAAATGGAAAAATAAAAATATTTAAATAAATATATGTGCTGGTCATGAAACTGGACTGCAAATTATACTTCTACTTCTACTACTTCTTCGTATATGAAGTTCTAACTTAATGGTATCATTTTAAATTACTTCTAACTTTTTAGTGCTGTAGTGTTTGAAGTCGGTTTTTATTTTTTATAGGTTTTGAATAATGGCCTGCGTCCATAATGATCACTGAATTTCATAATTTAGGTCAAGGGAGATTGACTAATGCAGAGGGAGCCACGTTAACGGTATCCGTCGCGTAGGATCCAGTCAGTAGCGATTGCCTACCTTTCTAGGCTCATACGGCATAATATGTGGCTCACCCAATTCCACTTCAGTGTAGCGGTTGCAGCTCCAGACAGACAATTTTGGGGCTGAAGCGTAGTGTTGTGTTTAAAATTTTGTCAGTCATGTTTAAAACCAGACTATTGCGCTCATTATGGACGCAGGCCATTATTCAAAACCTATAAAAAATAAAAACCGACTTCAAACACTACAGCACTAAAAAGTTTCAGTGATGGTACAATTTTCGATTAAGTGAACATTGTTCTATACTATACCTTTGACAAAAAACACAAATAGCAAGGTTTCTATACAAAGCACCATTTTACCCATGGGAGTAAAAGCAAACATCCCAAAACATAAAGCATCTGACTCTATCCCAGATTCGTCATACATCCCGTCCCACAGGAAATATCACTAAGTGGAGCCGGGCATTATCAGTAGCAGATAAAGCCCGCATCCAACACCCCCTACTAACATACCTTTATAACAAAGGGTGTTTGTTTATCACTGTAAGAGGTAAGAACACTTTTTTGCACTGACACTGTACTGGCAACATTGATATTCGTAGCAAGAAAGTGTTCGCAAAACGGTCGCGAAAAATAGTTCACTTTTCAAAAAGACCCGAAGTACCTTTAAAAAGACTCCCGGTGTAAACTAGTAAAAAAAACAATTTTTTTAAATGGATCTCATGTAAAGTTTCATTAAAAAAAATAGCATCCATATAGTGTAAAAACTGTTCTTAAAACTCATTGGACAATATCTGATTAATATCATAGATGAGTTTGTATGTTTGTCACGCAATACAACCAACTAAGAGTTTAATTTTTTTTTTCTCCAAAATGATATGGATTTTGAAATGGATCACTTGTAACGTTCATTAACCCTCAACTACTGACGTGTCATTTTGTTGCACTACCACTGACGTTACGTATAGTATACGTACGTTAATTTGAGGACCTTCTGATGCATCAATAGAGTGTAACTTTGATGTATACTGCGATCTATTTATTTAGACACAATCAAATGAAATAGCAATAATAAAAAAACAGTATTATTAATCATAGAAAAATATTTATTCATCAATAACCATGGAGGTAATCAAAATTACACACACATTTAAAAAAAATTAACACAAAAATATTCTCTAACAATAGGAACTTCCTTTTTTGGTTTTATTAATTACTAAGGACGGTTTTAATTAGGAAAAAATCACAATTGTCATAAATCACAATATAAGGCACTTTTTAACAACAATTATTACAGGTCGGCTTGGAGCACTGCAAGCAGACCGGTTTACGACAAGCTTGACAGCCGTACCGGGTTTTGCGACGTTTCAGTTTGAAACATATATATAACAATTCTTCATGGTGTCAAATATAAGAAATTCGCTGCTTGATTGACCACCACCACAATATTCGTACTCGGAAGACACAACGCGGTCCGATTGTATGTAGTCATTTTCATCCGCCGATGATTCTTCGTTGTTGACACTATTCACTTGAACACGTGCTATTTTAGATGTAGATGGCATAGAAGAAGAATTTAGCCGCTTACGGTTCATTTTATCTGCCGACAAACATAAATAAATATTTTAAAAAAAGTTACACTAACACTGACGCTACGTACAACATACGTCGGGTAGTCAAACTCACCTGCTTAGGAACGTGGCAGGCGTCCGCTCCCCACCGCAGCACACGCGTCACTGGCGACTAAGAAACTACCAAAAAGGGCGCGCAGAAATTCCCGCGCAAAGTCAAGATTTGAACGAAAAACCGTTTGGGTGACGTACCATATACGTACGTCAGTGGTTGAGGGTTAAGACCGACTAGCAACAATTTCTTAAATGTGGCTTAAACACCTTTTAACTAAAATTCTTCATACAAAATTCTGTTTAAATGACAACTTAAGTGATATTTCAAAAGTGGTGCCAGTCAGCGTTAGTCGCAGTTTCTGTGCTATTTTGAATGAAACATTTAATTTTAATTTTTGAATTTGAACGAATTTCGGTGAAGGTTTTCACCTATATAGACAATTTTCTAAGTAGTAGCAATAAAAAAACAATCATATGAATACATTTACGGGCAAAACTAATACTTATAAACTCAAACAAAGTGGCAGTGAAAACCTAGTTCAGAAAAAGTAGAGAAATCGAGATCTGCAGCCAAAATACGACAGCTCTTATCTCATGTGGCATAAAAGCGAGTATCGAACGAAGTCGGGCGTCTCAGAGTATCACAGACTGTATCGACAGAGGATACTGTGGGCTGCGTCCCTTGTCGTACTCAGTCGTGTAAATAAATAAAAATCCCTGATATTTCAGTGGGCACTTCAATCGCGTCCGTTGGGTACAGTTGTGTTCAAAAGTCCGAACAAATAACAGTTCGTAGCTAAGTTGGTGTTTACTTGGAGCGTGGATGTTTACGAATTTCAAATGAAAAACACTTTTTTTTTAAACTGTCAAAGGTGTGACCTTTTACATATGGTGTCCGCAAACAAATCACAAGTTTTATAGTAATACTAACTGTCTCCGCGAATTTCGTACCGCCACAGAATCCGTTTATACGATTCTTGTTCCCATGGCAACGCAGTAAATAAATATGTTAGAGTTTGGCTTGAAAAAACAGTTACGGTAACGATAAAATATTATCCCACGAGAACGCATTACCGGGATCTCAAGTATCCTACGTCTCAATTCAGATTTTTCTCTTTCTGTATGCCAAGTTCAGCCGTTATTGCGTGATTGAGTAACAAATATCAAAACATTGATACATCCAAACATCTTGACTAGCTTTGACAATTATAATATTGTCGAACTAAAACCTTCGTAAGCATTATTCACATATAATACCGGATAAACAAACTTTTTTTTTCTCGGAAGAGTCCGACCAGATTTCGCTCTGATTCGCAAAGCTTAATCATGGTGAGTAGAGACCGAGCTCGAGTCGGTTGCTCGTCTCTGACTCACGATGATTAAGCTCTGCGAATCAGAGTGAAACCTGGTCGGACTCTTCCGACAAAAAAACCAAGTAAGCTTATGTGGTATTAAGTAAATAATTTATAATATTAATATTATAACTTCATAACTACTTAAAATTAACTGTATCCTGGAGAGAAAGACATTTTTAGTTACGCTGTGTGTTTCAAAAGGATTTGTTTTGAATCGTATTTTTTTGTTATGTTCTCAATTAGTTGTTAACGAATCCCTCTGAAACTCAAAACATAGGCAGTTAATGTTTTTGTCTTCGTGTTATCAAACCTAGATTTAATTACAATTCAATGATTTATAATTTATTGCAACATTCGAAAAAAAATATGAACGCCTATCGAATACAAAATATGGGCGATTTAGGACAAAACGGCTTTGTTTCTGTACCTAACTATTAAGTGATTGAATACTTTTGTAGTCGACTGTAGCTTAGGAGAACTGACCTACCGGACAGTATTTCTAAGTCCTAATCCATGGGTCACCGAAGATCAAAATAGGTACTCATATATCGCTTATTTGACCTAGCAAGAATAATATATTATTCTAGTCGTTTGCTCGTATTTTTCCGCTTAGTCAGAATTGCTGGTGGATTTTGTGGCTCCAGTCCTCCGAGATAATTTATTCCGGAGGAAGTTTTAGTACCTACTTTCTTTTGCACTGTGGAGCCAATGCCGGGTACAGAACAACCAAATAAAAACCGGCCATGTGCATGTCGGGCCTAGGCGCAGTGTAGGGTTCCGTAGAAAGAGGGGGTTTGATATATGAGCAGCACTTTATAGAACTAACAACTTCATCAATGTAATTTTCAATGGATTTTGTACGAAGTTTTCCTTTTATATGTTTTTTTTTTTTTGGTGGCCTATTACTCGGTAACCTGTAAAGACTACCCTGATTTATTTTACGCTTCTAAAATTAACCGTCTAGCACGGTGGTGCAATGCATGGTGCAAACAAAAATGTATTGATTGAATGAATTATAAAAAACTGAATGGAAAAACTTACTGAATGAATTGTAAAAAGATCGTACTAAATCTAACGTCGTACTCGTAATCGTACTAAACTGCGTACAAAATCCATTGAAAATTAGATTTATGAAGTTGTTACTGTAAAGCAAATAAGATCTCCTCTTTCTACAAAACCCTACACAGCGACTCGAGTACTATTTTTATTCGAAATTTTGCAATATTTTGGTTTAAATTGCAATGTATGATTGATTATAATAAAATTGATTTTGAATGAATGTAAAAAGTTTTTTGTCTAATGTCTACAGTTTAAGTTTGCCCTTTAAAAGAACTTTCAAAGGATCTACTTTTTAAAATTCCTGTTATAATAATTTTTTTCATGAGAATGTCGGTTTTGATCTGTAGAAATGCGTGCCAGTTTAGACAGAAAAAAAAATAAATAGTAGTATGTAATAAATAATAAGTTATTTTATTGAAAAATATGAAATATGCCTGAAATCATTTTTTTTCGGTATAAAATAAAAAAAAATCGTATCTTATCTTATCTCAGTGCAATAAAACAAAAAAAGTTTTATTTACAATTTAACAATTCACAAAATGGTCGCCGAATTGACGAATGGTTAGGATGGGTATGTAAGAAGGTTAGGTGTCTAGGGTTAACGATTACACAGTTACTTAACTTTGTGAGTAGAACATGAGGTGTACATCTGAGGAATACATAACATCTTGAACGATACAAATGGGAGCCTCAGTGCGCTTGTTGAATTTGTACCTAACAACAACGTTATATGTAAAATTGAGACAACAATGTCCATTACATTGCAAGAAAGTTGACACTGTCGCCTTAACTGCCAGCCTAAGTTTGGGCCAGCCGGACCGTTTCGTTTTACCCCAAAAAAAATTACGTTGGTCATCCCACTATTGTTATCTTTTTCGGGGACATCAATGATTCTTTTCTTTTAAATACAGTCTTATATTTTACAAATCCGTGTGGCGCCGGATTAAGAACAGCCTCACTCCATTTCCTACCGTGGATGTCGAGAAGGCGACTAAGGAAATAAATTACCAGGAGACGGGCAGCAGCGTCTTCCTGAGATTCCAACCGCATACTGCGATCGCCAATCCGCCTGTCTATGTCCTGCAGTGGGAATGAATTGGCTGATGGTGATGATGATTTTACAAAAAGTCGAGTTCACTAAAACCCTTTATAGACAGACTTAAAGCTGGTTTGTAGGAGGAATTTATCTCATAAGCCGGCCTTAAATCCATTTTAAGAGCGTTTTAGTCAGATCGAGTTTTTGTAAATACGACTGTGTATTTAATCTGTAGCTATATCTTCTCTTTGTCAAATCTCCACCACAGACGTTTTTAATCGGCTTTTTTAAAGAATCGTGTTTTTGCAAATAGGACCGTAAGTCAAAAGCAGTCTTAACCATTACACACACAGTGATTGAACTTTGTGAGTTGTACCATTACATAAGCTTCACATCTGAGGAATGCACAACATCTTGAACGATACAAATGGGAGCTTCAGTGCGCTTGTTGAATTTGTACCGAACAACAATGTTACATGTAAAATTGAGACAACAATGCCCATTACATTGCAAGAAAGTTGACAATGTCGCCTTAACTGCCAGCGTAAGTTAGGACCAGCCGGACTGTTTAGTTTAACCCCATCAGTATCAGAGGGTGAAAATTTCGGAAGCTCTAGCTAGACATTATTAACTTCATTCCGGAATCACTTATTTGGATGTTTGTCGGAGGAGTCCGGCCACGTTTCACTCTTATTCGAAGAGCTTCATTATGGTGTGTCGAGACGGAGCTCGCGTCGTCGGGCGCTCGTCTCTGGTCGGAATCTTCCGACGGAAATTCTAGTAAGTGATTCCGGAATTAAGTTAAGAATATCAGACCGGTCCAATTTTGTAACTCAGCTACGTCCACGCCCCGAAGTTCCGCCGTTATCGTGACCGAGTCGACTCTCACAGCAAGTTGAAACAAGTTGGAGCGTAAAAGTTTCAATGTAGCTCATGAAACGCTTCTCGCGGACCAAGTTCCAGATAAGGACGCGCCAAGGTAGCTCCGCGGTACGTGGTCGGGATTTCAATACCGGCTTTAACTAAAGATGACACACGAATACACATGTGGAGGACTTGACAGTTTCAAACTTTTCAAGCACATGTATGATACGATGGTACGTTCGGTACTCTACTAGATGTTGGATTCCGCGTTAAGTCACAGTAACATGATAAGATTAATTGTGAAACTAACAACTTTGACGTTCATTAACCACTCGTCTGCCGCGACACAGATCTGTGTCCAACTTAGTATGGGCCACCTATACGTTCCATTCCGCGAGGGCAGTTCAGGAGTTAAGTAAACATTTTGTTTTTATAGTGAATAAAATTTTTTGACTTTGACTTTGATAAAATAACAATATTCTGAAAACACAGCAAAAATTATTTATAAAGATGCAGTACAATTGACGGTGTTATTGCTATTAGCACTTTATTCCAGACAACCGTATGATGGAAAAATGCTGAAGGAAAAGAGAGACGGGTAGTCGGTGCAATTATGAATACTAAAATACATACTTATATAAATAACAATATACCTACATAAACCATTAGATTATGTAGTTATGGTAAATATACATAAATAAGTTATAATAAATATCTACACGAGGAGGAAATAAATAATATATTATAGCTACATGAAGGAGAAAAAAGAAACACAAAATAGATAAGTGTACAAATATTATACTCTACGACACAGATAGAACTCCTTTACTTTGTTTTTAAAGACAGCTAGGGAGGGAGAGCCCCTTGTTAAAACCAGCAGATCATTCCACAGCCGAGCGGCCGTTACAGTAAATGAGTCGCTTAAAAACCTCGTCGAGTGAGTCGGAGTCTTCAGCGACAGGTTCTGATCAGACCGCAATGCCCAGCTGTAAGAGTCACTAAGATAGGTTAAGCACTCTTTGAGATATTAAAGGGTGACTGGATTGAACAGTATTGACTAAAGAAGAGAAAGGCTGTGAGCATTCCTACGAAAACGGATAGGAAGCCACTTGAGCTTAGCGTGGAATTCAGAGACGTGGTCATATTTGCGTAAGCCAAATATGAACCTTATTGCAAAGTTTTGGAGGCGCTCAAGTTAAGTAACATGGCTGGACTCGGTAGTTTTTTGAACTTATCTAAGATACATTTGTACAAATTTACAGGCATATACGACTAGATACCTTGTTGGTCTTAAAACCTATTTAGAGGCAAAAACTTGGTGAATAAAAAGGGTGATAATTTTGAACGTTATTCGACACGCGCTCATAGGAAAGGAAAGTGGCAAAAATTCACCAACAATTTTAATAAGGTGAAAAACATGTGGATTGACAAATCACAAAATTTCACTAATTCAGTCTCGGGCCTTATTTTTAAGAAGGTTTGTGAAAAAAAAAAATCGCTTTGTAGTTGTTAAAACGGTTAAGAACAGCGGTTGAATAAGGGTGATAATTTTGAACGTTATTCGACACGCGCTCATAGGCAAGGAAAGTACGCTGAAGAATTCACCAACAATTTTAATAAGGTGAAAAACATGTGGATTGACAAATCACAAAATTTCACTAATTCAGTCTCGGGCCTTATTTTCAAGAAGGTTTGTCAAAAAAAATCGCTTTGTAGTTGTTAAAACGGTTAAGATTTATTACAATGCAAACTTTGCGTAAACACGCTTCATTTTAATCAAGTTGTGAGCCCCCAAATGAATTCCAAGAAAATTGAGATCCCAAGCTTAATTTCTCTGCTTCAAAAGACCCGAGCTTATGAATCTTTTTCGAGCAATTCGACGCCACTTCGACGAGTAGTTCGGAGCTTCAGAAGTTTCAATAGTGCTGCTGGACTTTTCAGATAAGGATGCGCTCGAGCAGCTATGGAGCACGTGCCAGGGGTGCTAATAGCGGGGTTTTCTACTATTGAGCAAGTCAGTGCCACTTTCTATGGTGCCGACAACAACCACAGAAGAAATCTTACTTCAAAGTATAGTACATTACTTCAGAGGGAAGAATGTGACAGTTCCATACCGAGATTATGGCATTTGCGCCACGAGCTTGCGAGGGGCGCAAACCATTTGAGGTATGGAACTGTACTTTATCCTGAGGTATGTATAGTGCTTTTTATTACACCTACGAGGAAAATTATAGACATAAATGCATAGAAATTCGCCCGTTTCTGGAGTAGACTAAGATCATAAGGTCATGCAGCCACTTCTTACGTGATTCCGCGCGTTTTATATACAAAAATAATTTCGTTTTTAATTTTCTGTATGCACCAAGGAGGTTGGTAACTGGTAAAAAAAACTGTATGTGGCCAGTAACAATTTACTTGAAATTTAATTAGTAGACAGTTAAAGTCTCTTTGCAGTATGACTGCTGACAAATTAAAAAAAAAAAAACCGGGTATGTAATGGAATTTCATACATACTTCCCACCCTTGGGTCGGAAGGATTTTCATACAAACTTCCATACCTTGGGATGAAAGGATTTGAAGGGCGGGATAAAGGCGTTTCTTCCCTCTAATTGGTATAATTAGTATGTATTTTCAGAGCAGGTGTGATAAAAAATAATTTACATTCTGTTTGTTGAATGTCAAAGTACTTACAATGCGAGCTTCGAGTCGAGTGTGTAGTAGAAAAAAAAACGGCGAAAAAAAAATTATAGATTTCGTGCCTGACACGTTGGAAATGAATCGAGTCATAAATGTCATGTGAAAAATGCCCTTCTGACGTTTTGAAAAAGGTTAAGCTACAGAGCAAACCCTTAACCCGATCGTCTTTGCTTTAGGCTCAAATCGTAGCTGACTAATTTGTCCAGAGGATTTTTTCTCAAATTTTTGATAACATTCTTCGTTTCCAAAATATCGAGCGCCAAAAACACAAATAATATAACAATTTTTTTTTTCACTAATTTGGCCATAACTTTTATCGTTTTTGACCTTCTTGAATAATTTTTTTTTGCGCCTTTTAGCTCTTGCTGACAAGTCCGGTCTCTTTTGAGCTTTTTTTAAGATTATATCTTCACAACTAAGGGCATCGCACTTTTTCGTGAAATCAGAGCCTACACTGGAGCGAACGAAAAGACATTTTTAATACTGTTGCTCAAAAAGTTTCGTATTGCAGGGACGTATAGCGTTCGGGATGTGGGCTATTACATTACTCGAGCTTTTTCTTTACCTATTCCGAACTAGTGCGTTCTCTTTCCCAACTGTCAAAATAATGTCTATTAAAAAGAAAAAACCAACCACGAAGTTTTTACTAAAAAAAAATTCATAGAAGTTTTTATGATTCAGGCAAATATTTCTAAAAAGAAGCTACTAATTTGTTTGAATATCAGATTTAATGATTTGATTCAATGAGTTAGGTTAGGTTTCATTTCATTTCATCTCAATAAATTTAATTTTCATTTCATATCAATAAAAACATTCTACTGAAGACTTGGCTGTATGGGCATAGTTCCCTTTGCCTACCCAGAATGGGTAAAGAAAAAAAAAAATCTCTGCTTATATCCTTTTACGGTTGGCGCCATTTTCCAAAAATTGTCTTTATTAAATTGCTTTATTTTTCTCAACTGTATTAAAAATATTTGTTCAGTACACGTGCGGAACCGTCTCATTGCAACTTGTTCCGACTGTCAACCCTCACCTTCGGCTTCGCCTCGGCTCGGGTAGACATTTGTCGGAACTCTTTGCAATGACAGGCTTTCCGCACTCGTAATGAAATATACTATTCCAATTTCAAAACTCCACTCTGACCATCTTTTCTCAAATCATAAGTTGGTACGAGTACCTACCTAATCTATATAGTCTGTGCTACCTAAGTTGGTGAAGGAAAAGTAAGATGCGCACTCGGTGCAAATATGAATATTAAAATACATACTTATGTAACATAACATAACATAACATAAACATTTACATACAGGCACATACATTGCTTCTGGCCCCACACTAGGATACCCTGTGTCGTGGGAACTAGAAACAGCGACATCGCAAACATGTAAATATCCAAGACCTGGGGTTTTTTAAATAACAGTATACCTAAGCAAATCATTACAATTAAAACAATTTGGTTATCTTAATCTCGCTCTATTTTTCTCGTTGAGAGTCGATTTCATTGGATTGGATTAACCGAAAAAAAAGTAAATGAAGATTTTTAAATTACAAAACAATAATAATATTACCAATCAAAGTTTTCTCTTCGATGGAAAACTTCCCATCGTAATTAAGTAGATTAAAAAACAATATACTTCGGTTTGGCACCGACTCAAAAATTGTTATTTAGGGCTTATTAAACTTTTTTTTAAATTAACTTGACAGTGTTTTTCCTCATATCAAAATGTTTTTTCAATCTATGCATTTGTTGATAGAGAAAGAACAAAGTGTTGTTGCATTCTGGACCTATGCATGTATTATCAAGCTTAAGTTTAAGGTACCATCTTGCAAAGGAATAAGAAAGTTAAGCATACGTCTTGCATACATCCATAGTTTGTTTCAGGCTAAAAGCTAAAAATGCAGTACACTAAAATTTATGGGTTCAGTACCACAAACAAAATGTTCAGCTGGGAGGACAAATTAATGTTGAATGTTGGTGAACCAAAAGAGGCTTTACAAGAATGTCGCAAGTGTCGCAAGCGCTTGGTCTTCTTCTACCCTGTTTATGTTAGTATGTTCTGGTAAAATAATGGACTTCTTTCAAAAACCTGTTTAGAGGCTAAAAATTCTACCCACGCCTAGACTTGAACACGCGACCTCTGGCTAACCGTGCCAGCGCTCTCCCAACTGAGCTATTGGGCAAGGGTAGGCATAAATAAACTTTTTGTATTCAGCGTCCTGTGGCAGTGAGTGAAGAACTCACACTTGATGGATCAAGGATGCTGCAGTACTTGGGAAAAGGTTTTTTTTTAGATAGAGTAGGCTGGCCCAGCACCTAAACCATCCTCCTGATAGCTTAGTCGGCCTAACTCACAGGGAAGACAAGACGTTAACGGTGAAGGAAAACATCGCGAGGAAACCCGCGGCTTGGTTGGCTCCGCACGTATTGACTTGCCCAAAATAACGTTCGCAATAATAACTTTCCATCCAAGTCGGTGGGCGGGCCAACAAATCGCGCAAGGGCGAGTTAAATGTTTATTCAGTGGACGGAATGGACTATTACGAGACAAACTACGGAGAAAATAACGCCTACTCGATTACTTCGCTAAATTACAAGGTTAAGGGTCCGTTTCGTAATGTCTTGAGAATTTATTTCCAGCTTGCAGTATAATCTATTTAAAAAAATGGCCAAGTGCGAGTTGGACTCGCACACGAAAGGTTCCGTACCATTATCTATACCACATTAGACAAAGATCGAGACAAGATAGATTAAGTACATTGAGAACAGCACCATCTGTAGAAACCAAGAAGAGGCATTTAAGATTGACATTTAACGACATGACATTGGCACTGTGAATATTACATAGATGGCGAGCGCTGGTATTGGACAACGTTTGTTGTATGGGAGCCCCCCTTCATTATTTATTTTATTATTTAGTACCTACTTATTGTTATAGCGACAGCAAAAATACATCATCTGTGAAAATTTCAACTGTCTAGCTATCACGGTTCATGAGATACAGCCTGTTGACAGACAGCCAGACAGACAGACAGACAGACGGACAGTGGAGTCTTAGTAATAGGGTCCCTTACCCCTTTGGATACGGAAGCCTAAAAAGGAAGGGCAGATAAGCAATTCAATTAATTGAATTTAAAAAAGTATTTAAAAGTAGCTTACGTAGATTCTCAATCCGAAACCGACGAATTGATCTCAGATTCGTGGTAATGCTAATAAAAATTCACATATTTATCTAAAGCCTTACTTGATCATCAGCCATTTGACGCCCACTACAGGTCATAGGCCTCCCTCACGGTTTTCCAAACTTCCTCCCTGCGACTCCCTGCCAGCGTAACCAGGTCGTTAGACCATTTGGTGGGGGACTTCCCACGCTGCGTCGTCCGGTCCGCGGTCGCCAGGTCAGAACTTGTTCGCCCCAACGGCTATCAGTTCTTCGAGCTATGTACCCCGCCCACTGCCAACTTCACCCGCCCACTACGTTGGTTTTATTACCATGTTTTTTTAGCTCGCTTTATGAATTACACATTTACCAGGCTAAAATAGTCAGATAAAAGTGCGAAAATAAAGAAAACGTAAGACCTAAAGAAAAGATTCCTTGTTAAAACTTTTCGTATTCAGATTATTTGATTAAAAATATTTAAAAATGGTGAGTAGGCATTATATGGTAATATAGATAACAAAAAGCATTGGGACAAAAAACAAGACAAGGCGTTAAAAAATATTTTGAATCAGTTGACAATTTCAAATGAATAACAAAGTGGCTAACTTTTATTGTTTTGGTGTTTCCAGTTTCCGACAGTTCCACTTTGAATAGTCCATTAATTTTAAACAAAGGCCCGTGTTTTTGAAATTTTCATATCAAAGGTGTCAAAAGTTGGACGTCGGATAACAACACGGAGCCCGCGTTCTAATATTTCCAAATGTTTCCATCTTTGTGTAATTTTTATTATTTCTCTGAGAGAAGGCCTGTGCTTTACCGTGGGGCGTATATAGGCTGAATTATTATTATTTATTTTGTGTTCCGTGTGGCACCGGATCGTTGAATTTCCTCCCGTGGATGTCGTAGAAGGCGACTAAGGAATTAAATTCCCAGGAGACGGGCAGCAGCATCTTCCTGAGATTCCAACCGCATACTGCGATCGCCAACCCGCCTGCCGAGCGTGGCGATTTTGGCAAAACCCCGCATGGTTATGAAAACCACAAAGAAGGCCTTATGTCCTACAGTGGGCGTCAAATGGCTGATGATGATTTGTATCTCTGAGCTGTCACGTGGGCATAAGAGCGCGGAAGTGCAATGTGAACGTACATCACTAGAAAGCTAGGATCCCTTCGGGAGGCCAGCTGGCATCGTTGGGGCACTGCTGGGTTTCTGGAAAGAGATTGGCTGGCTGGGCCGCCTTTCATAAAGCTACAATTAATATTTTTTTACGACAGTTTGATGAACATTGCGTAACTGAGTATTCCTACTCGTTAACCTGTGGGTTAATTGACTTTGCGATGGACAGCAAATTGTCATAGTAAACAATTAATTGTAGTTGGCCCTGGAGTGACTTTACAGTCCTGCTACGTACAATGGCGAAAATAAGTGGCTAAATGCGGAAACCACACGGAAAAGCTAACTAACTATGTATATCTGAACAAACGTTTTTCTTAGTATTGCTCTTGAATTGGGCCAACGGATTTTTAATAATGCCTTCAATAAATAACGAGTAGAGAAGAAAAGTTCTGTGGCAGTTGAAGGTTTATTCCAATCCCGAAATCACGAAAAACAAATAAGTATCTCGCTAATGTATTTTTCTGATATTTTTCCGCTATTTCAGAGTTATTATTATACCACCGAGGGCTCCATACAACTATTTATAATATGTAAGTACCCACAAATACTTACATATTATTAATAGTCCAGGAATCAAGTCTCGCAGTTTTTCCGAGCTTTTCCCGAACTTCGAAGACAAAATTTTGAATCGTATTAAATCATACAAATGTATAGTTTTCAGATCTTTCCCTATACTTGTAGTATAAGACAATATTACTCGCCAAATTTCACGGTTCTAGGTCAACGGAAAGTACCCTATAAATGTTGATTCTCTTGTGTGTCGAAATAAATACGCTTTTTGCGCCAAAAACGGCCGTATCTTTTATAACGTTAACTTAGAAGTTTGATTTTTTTCATAGCTTCAAGGGATTGTAGACCCTTAGAATTTCAACTTGATACCTTTACGCGTTTTGACAGACAGAGGCATGGACGGCCGGACGTTTTGATGTGCGGAACCCTAAAAACCAACACCGAAACCATACCAACATGTTTCGTTTGTACTATCAAAGTTCGCCCGCTGAGCTCGTGGAAAGAATGCGCAACGCCGCGCCCAAAACCGCTGGTAGGCATAATCTGGCTAGTTTACACTTGTTAAGTACGCAAGTGGTTGACTGAACTAAAATTAACGCATACGTTATTAACTTGTTTTTTTTTTGTTAACTAGACTCCGGATTCGATTACTTGAATTTTTGTCATCGTTTTTTTCTTACTCCCCAGTAGAGAAAAACATGCTCGTGAACAGTCACTAAAGAGCTCTTTAGTAGCAAGTTCTATGTAAACTACTTAGTGAACAAGTTGTTAGTGTACTGGTAGGACGTGTATTTCTATGGGCTCTAGGTATTCATGCTCTCCCATAAATTGAAATAGAATCGAGTTTATATTTCTGTTTGGTGGCCTTGCCCTCTTCACTGCGTAGCTACCTCGGCGAGCGTGTTCCTGTGTATTTTTTTTAGAAATAAGCTTTTTACCTAATTTGCTGAATCGGCCGTTTAAAGTTTAGTTAAATATTAGCGGCGCATACTTTACCACTGTGGTGTGTGTGGCTCAGTAAACATTAAACTAAAACTCTCCATAAAATATATTAAAATGCCTGTCTTAAAATATCAGTCTTAGACTAACTTGCACAATTTTCTTGGCATATTTAGCATGTAACTAAAATCCTCTATAACATAACATAACATAAACTCACGCCTGTATCCCAGAGGGGTAGGCAGAGACCAGGGACAGCCACTTGCTACGATCCTGACAGATCATTTTCGCTTCCTCTATAAAAAGTATAATTTAAATGGCTGCTTAAGTGACGTTTAAGTAATGATACAAGTCAGCTTAAACGCGTAAACTAGGCACTAAGAGAAACAATAAATACGTGGCGGCCGTGTTCGTGGCCGGATCGGCGGCGCTCGCGGTTACGTGGCCTCTTCGGACGTGTTCATGACGTGTCAAAGTTTTATTTTCGATGCAGTATAATATTTGAGATATACTGGACCTCTAGACCAACGATTTCTAAAGTGTATTCCGCGGAGCCAAAGGGTTAGCGCTCGGTCACCCAGGTACTGTAACATTTACGAAGTGGTGCACGTCGCTAAACGCATGTAAAGTAGGCATAAAGAGTGAAACAATAAATACAATCCGTGCAAAAGTGTCGCGATCCATCATCCCATACGTGGCGGCCGTGTTTGTGGCCGGATCGGCGGCGCTCGTGACGACGTGGTCTCTACGGGTGTGTTCATAATGTGTTAAAGAAATATTTTCGATGAGTTAGGCGTGACTTAGCATATTGATATCCCAGTATCTACGACTATCCATATTTGGGCTATACTGGACCTCTACACCAGCGATTTCTAAAGTGGATTCCGCGGAACTAAAGGGTTAGCGCTCGGTCACCCAGATACTGTAACCTTTGCAAAGTGTTGTACGTCACTTAATGCATGTAAACTAGGCATAAAGAGTAAAACAATAAATGCAATCCGGCAAAAGTATCGCGATCCCATACGTGGCGGCCGTGTTTGTGGCCGGATCGACTTGGTTTCTTCGGATGTGTGCATTATGCCTCAAGGTAATATTTGAGATGAGTTAGGTAAAATGTTAGGTATATTTTTTTTTTTTTTTTTAAATAAAAACTTCCACATCAAACAATCACTTGTCCTGACGCCAAACTAGCATACCCTGCTGTAGTAACCAGGCAAGGACCTCACAATCATGTAAATAAACTCAGTTTCATTAAATCAAGTACGGCGGCCTCTAGTGGAAATCGAAGCCACGACCTCAGACCAACGACGCAGTCGATTGTTACCCAGGGTGCGCCAACGTACAGGGCTCAGTAGGTACGTTATTCTCTGAGGCTCCTTTCGTGCGCGCGATTAGATCTGATATATTTTTACTTTATGTTCTTACACGACTGCGAAAGCGAAAGGGGGATATACTTTTCGCGTGTTTCTATTATGTATGTGTGATGGAACGGCTGGCTTGTTTTAAATGAGGTATTAAATGGGGAATTGTTGACGCGAGTGCCACTGGCAATATGGTGTCCCAAAAAAAAAGAAAATGACGGGCGTCAGTTGTCATATTGTAGAATAAAAACACTTACAACCTTTAAATAAAAAAAAAACCGATGAATTGAGAACCTTTTCCTTCTTTAAGGTCGGTATTAGATAAACAAAATAATAAACAGTTAGAGTCTTAAAAGAGACTTAAATTACTCTATCGAATTGTCAACCTTGCGTTTTTGTATAACTGTCACGCCGATCGCCGATGGTTTGCAGAAGAGAAATATTTTTTACTATGGGTTTTTTGCTATTAAATTGCTTTTGGCTGTTTAGGAAAAGATAATCGATCAAAAGACGCCATCTCTAAAAATTTCTAGCAGCCTCAGTAAGTTGCACAATTGCTTCAAAGGCTGTGTTCTGCAATCGCTCGGACAAAAATTTGCGCTTTCAAGCTTAATATTTCGCAAACGGAACCCTACAAAAAATTATATTCCTTTACTTAGAATATTTTTAAGCGACCAATCCAACGATACCCCACACTATGGTTTAGGGGAGAAAAAAAATCTATCGAGGTAAGGGAAGTATAATAAACAAAAAAAATCTTACATTTTATTCTACCGTTATGTCGGCGTTGATTAATATGTACCAAATTTGTCTGTGCCAAATTTCAGCTTTCTTGTACTAATCGCCTCTGAGCTAGGCCACGGACAGACAGACGGATGGACAGGGCGAAACAATAAGGGTTCCTTGGCGACTGCGGAACCCTAAAAAGTAGTGTTTTTAGGTATCTCTGCACGAGCAGTACGATGGCACAAGTCACGCGTTTTGTGGCGCTAGAATGTCAGAATTCGAAAATTAATGCACTGGAAAGTCGTGACTTTTGACAACCCGCGACTAGCCTCGTCATGCTACCCGGGCAGTAGTTTCTTATACTTTCTCCACATTTCATCTTAGCCGAGAAATAGTCCTAAACATACTTCGAGTATGTAGCCGCGGTTTTAGCTTCATGCGAAGTTCTCCGCCGCCCCAGCTGGCATTTGTTTCTCAACTAAGTAATATGATTAATGGATAAAACCCGTGCACCGCTCTCTGCTCTTTGTACCGCCTTATATTTACCTATCTGTTAAAGTTTATATTAAAAGTTGGCGCGTTCCCTATTAGGACTCAGATTTCAGCCCAGTTCCCTCACTACGTCGTCGGCGTCGTTGTCGACCAAACTGTACGTCGGCTCGCCTTTGCCAATTGCCGAACACACTCGCCACTGTAACGGACCTGTCTGTGTAGCATACTCACAACATATAAGACTGAAATGAGGGGAATATTTAAGAAATAGCGAGTTAGTTAAATAAATTGAACTTATATCCAAAGAATAACAAGCGGTCGGAGCCGGCGCCGAAAATGTTTTCCTACCCGCTCGTAGATGCGGGTATTCGCGCAGAAGTTACTTTTTCCCCGACAGAGCGGCGCCAATAAAACATCACGCCACCCGACTAAAACCAATAAGGATGATACTTATTTATGAACCCGTACTATTGTTTCATGTGTCAGGTCGACTGGTGAAATCTGAGTGAAATCGTATAAAAAGGCCGAGGGCCAAACGCGCGGGGCGATTCCAGACTAGAGAATTGAACAGTAAATACATCCGTTACGCTCGTAGGGAAATTCGCCATTTTCAGCGAATTTATTAGCATTAGGGAGTTTCGTTTGCATTTAAATTCGAAAATAGGAGAGTGGCTTTGGATTTGTTACCTAACATCACCTGTGGGCATCGCGTCCCAGACTATCAGCTCTGGTGTGAAGTTTCAGGTTTAGAGTTGCTCTCGAAGCTAGGGAGTTGATTTGAAAGTAAAAGTGTTAAGGTTAGAAGCGGTTTTCGGTTCCTGAATCTTTCGTACATTTAGCTAGAAGTTTTCCGCGTAAAATAGGGTTTTCAGCCTTAGTAATTAGGGTAGCTTCCGCGAAATAAAATGTGAACTAATCCTTTTTCTCCACAGTACTACGTTTATGGGAAATAAATTTGTACAAAAGTAAACTCTCGGTGGCAAAGGTATGCTAAGGATAGTCCGTGTGTCCAGCCTTTGTCAAATACCCAAGGCTCGGTGAGGCCACACGAGGTTATTCGTATCATGCTTGCGTCATAGCTTTCAGAGTTTTGTTCGAATTTAATTCTACTTATTACTTTAACTTAGTTCCACTAGCTAGTGGTAATTGAGTTTCAGTACACAAACGTGTGAATTTAGAGCGAATTCACTTGGGAGCCTTAAGAAGTTTAAATTAATGGACTAAGGAACCCAAAATCTAGCTCTGCTTACTATGCTACGGCTGAATCTGAGTCTGCTTGGGTCGAAAGGTTTAAAGAATCCCTTCACCGGAGGCGTTCCCAATTTAATTTAGTAAAAAGAAAATAATTATTATAATTGAGATAATTAGATATTAATTATCTTGTTTGGAGATTGGGTTAAAACGCTTCTTGTGAATGCGGTGTTAGATCTTCTTCCGTTAGCATTCGTGGTGTAGCAATTTTCCCCCTGCTTACCCTGAGTGACAGACGATTCTAGCCCTCTGGCACTTTGCACCCATAACATATTTATGTATTATATTTCGTATATTCTTACCTTGCGGGTGGTTACCGAACCCATAAAACCACCCGCGCATACACATCCTAGGCTACACACTCTGGCCGGCCAGAAAGTCTGAAAGCTAACTGTGTCAAGTTACCGAGTGATTTGAAACAGTCTGGGTTTCCGGAGTTAGGGAGGATAGAAGTAGGAAATAGCTGTGACTAGGGAGACACCATAGGCACTCACACATATACACGATTAAATGTAAATGGGGTTTGTTTTGCTGAAACAATTGATGGGTGGTTAAATTAGCTTACGGGGTTGGGAAGAATTAGGCAGGCTCCCCCTTTTCTTTCAGGGTATCCAGTTGTATGAAGAGCGTAAGTATTTCCCCGATTCCCCACCTTAGCAATGCGGTCATTAAGTAGGATAATAAATAGCGATTTATTTCCGTACCAAAAAAATAAGTAATCCAATAGCTTTGTTTTTCAATATTGACAGCAATATTATTTTGTAACGTCCTGTGCAAAGGTCTCACATTAAATACCGTTAAAATAAATAAGCTCTGACAAATTTCTATAAACTAATTAAGTGAAAGCTAAAGTAGACAACCAAATTTTAATTAATCAGAAGTGCCAAATGTGTTAGATGTTTATTCCTCCATTCTTATTATGAACCGTGAAATTTGCTGTGTATAAATGAAATATTTTCAGTAGCTAGCTTTTATTCTCAAAATACTAAAAGTGACTCTTAACTATCTAACACATTACTATTCTAGCCTTTTACTCCAATTATTAAAAGTGACTCGTAATTTATCTAAAACTTTACTATTTTCGCTTACGGAACTCTTCAAACATAAATCAATGAAACGTTTAGCTACTTCCTCTAATTTCTTCCGTTGCTTAGTTTGCTATGGCATCTCATTAATGAAAGCGTAGAGGTTCGAGTCCTGTTGGACGTTAGAAACTATGATACGATGTTAGCGTTGACTCGTAAACGAAGGTCTAATAAGTAAGACTGTAAGTTCGTGCCTTGTTTACTTACATTAAAATTAACTACTGAACTTTGATTTCTCGCCTATCGAAACTTTGATTTGGTAGGTCTGAAAATGGTATCAAATTATTATTAATATAAAACCTAGATGTAATAAAACCAAATCGACATTGACATTATCTTTTAAAACCCTGATTAACAACCTACGTATTACTGATTATCTTTTTACGCACCTACCTTCAATATTTTGCGCCGCATCTCGCTTACGTGAATCTATCCTTATAGCGTTGAGGTTGAGTGCCGTTTTATATTGATAGTTTAACAATCTATCGAGCAATGGAAATGAGTATGCTATAGGGCGAAGGATCCGATAAATAAAATAGTCTTTATTGACATTATGACAAAAACCGTTATGGAATGTTGTGGTTGTTAGATTTTAAGGCGTAAACCTTTTTAATTTGAATAAGATTTAAACTTGCTTATCTCTTTACTTCAATAATATTTTGTGCTCTGCCTTGTTTGATCTAATGGTATTTGGGATACTTGCTGCTTGGAGCTCTGATGGACTTCGTCGGTTCAGTCCATTGTTGTGACGTCTTGAATAGACTTTTCCAACATACACGTCCGGGTTACATACTTTTAGTAGAGTTATCTCCTAGGTATTTGATACCGTTGAGTTTTGTGTATAATGGCTGGACCATACGAAAGTTATCTACCTATTCAGAGTTTCAAGGAATAATTTCCTTTCATTGGATCAAACAATCTAGAATTGTTTATTTTTTAAACATTTGTGCTATTGCTGCTATTAATGCTTGCAATCTTTAGTGAGGCTGACCACTTCTACACAATGAGCGTTATTCGCTAGTTGCTAAAACTTCGTTTGACCAGTCATCCATTATATCCAGGCTTTCCGGATTGAATTTTCTCCGATGTACCATGCCTTGATATCACAACCCTCTACTATTCTACGACCTGATGACTGTTCATACGTTGAAAGCACCTTTTATAAATCTTCCTACGGTCAGTTTTCACTGGATTGCCTGCATTTGGCAAACGCAATTGAAATGTTATGTATATCCATGAATCTAGTTATAGATAAAACTATGTACAGTGGGACAATGATGAGCATACGGTGTGAAAGACCCAGCCTTTGGTTGGAGAACTGAGTTTCTTTTAGTCCGGATCCCGTCTCTGAGTCAAGTACTTTTAACTAGATTTGTGTTAGTTAACTTTCACTTTATCTATTATATTATAAATTTAAACTTTATTCTGCATTAACTGCGCTTCATGCTTATAATTTCTATTTGCCATCGCTTCAATCAAATTACTAGCGGACTTTAGTGACGAAAATCTGTTGAACATTGTAATAATATTATTAACAATAATATTGTTGTAATGATCTACTTCTTTTATCTGTTCTTACACAATGTTCCATACCGGTTTAAACTGTTTCATATTCTACTTTAAATAGCAAACTTATTCAAAACTTATTCACATTAAAATTTCTAATTTTCATTCTTGTTAGGGCTTTACTTAACCCTTTCAATATAGGACGGAATTAACTCAATCTCTCTACTTAACTCTGATATCAAACCGAGATAACTCGACCTTTAATTTCAATTTAAAGAAAATTAACTAGATCTTTATCTATACTTTTGCGCTCGAACATTTGTTTTCAATCTCAGATACCTTAAAAGGGCTAGGGTTACGTATACGATCACAACGCAGGGTTCTACCGATTAAAACTAGACGATCACAGTTGGCCATTAGAGTGTTTTGCATCATAGTAACTTTTATTTGTCTCGACGGGGTTTAATATTTTAAATTACGGGGTGGATCTTACAATATGGTGTTACCGTGACCATGATATTTTATTACGAGTTTGAGTAGTTTGTTTATGTTTATGATGCAGAATATTCTTATTTCATTTAATAATTGTTGGCTTTATGCCACAATTTGTTGTTCGTGAAATGGAAAAGGTAGAAACATTGGGATTGGCAGCGAATGTGCGAGTTCAAATCGTTAAACAAAATTAGATTAATTACTTAGGATTAAATAAAAACCAAAAAACTTTGATTTAAACTAAAACTTTTATAAATATTCAGTACGTAGGAAAACGTTGTAGAAAGAGTAAAAACAAACAACACATAAAACAATTCAAAATTTATTTATTCGGTCCTTACTTAGTATGTGCAATTGTGCATTCCACTTAAGACAAGTTTTCAAATCCGAGTCTAAATTTAGATCCGCGTTAAACAAAATATCTAATAGGCCCGGCTCAAAGCAATATTTCTTACTGATGATGCGATTAGTTTTAAAAGTAAGTAATCATTATCTAAATAAACTAGGTAACAGGTAAATATTAAGTAAATTGCAAAAAAAGTATTATGTGTGGGGGGGTTGCCCTTATCATTACTTTGTCAATCTCGTCCCATTATTATTGCCTAAGCTTTGAACCAAAGTTATATCAGATGTAGGCAGGTAATTTAAATCAAATAGTTTAAAATCTAAATGTTTTATACTCTGGGGGTTGCGATTTTTAGTACAACATAGGTACTATTTTATTTAAAAGATTTTTCAAAAAGCGTTAAATATACTTCGTTAAGTTTTAATGGTATCGCTTTTGAAGTATTGTCTGACAAACGGGAATAGAACCATTAAATTCAATTCATAATTTTATTACATTAAGTAATCGCGTAACATAATGGTAAAATAAACCTAGGTCGAATTAATAAATTCCTCATTTTTGGAGTCAATTTAAAATTAAACAAAAACAAGTTTGGATATGAACCGTATGAAGATAACAATTTAACTATCGGAAAGTTATGTAGGTACGACTAAACCTGCACTTCCTTCGCATAGCAATCAGGTCAGTACATCAGACATATTGACGATTGTAGGGTTGAAAAGGGTCATGGTACATGCACTAGATGGCGCTTTTATACGGCTTTTATATCGTGTATATTTTATAATATGAGCTAAAAAAAAATAGTTATGTAGTACTGTTAAAATTAGTATGAGTTAAATTAGCATTTCAAATTTACATAATCTAAAAAAAAAATATATTTAATATGCAATTTAATTTTGAATCAACATTGGGAATAATAATAATAAGCTATGTAGTTTACAGAAAATAATTTAACTAAGCGATTTAAAACACAATACGCTCCAAACTAAGTTGAGAAGATTTAATATTGACGAGATGAAAACGGGGGAATAAGGTTGTGGTCACCCATTCATAGACTGCTAGTGGACATTGTTGCTTGACCACAGTACTCAGTAGGATGCAGTTGATCGAGAGGTAGCACTACGCACGGATCATAGGAATTGAATGAAAATTGAGTTAACATTTAATTAACTTGTTATTATTAGTAATCGAGAATATTTCATTTTTATTAGTAATCGAGAATATTTCATTTCAACGGGAAGTAAAAAAAAAAATGTAAAAACTTATAAAAAAAAAAAATTACATTAATTAACCAAAGTTCTTCTTTATGGGGGGTTGTTAAAAATATTTCCACGATTTTAAATCTACTTAAGGAATATTTTCGGTTTAATACTTTAATAAAACTTGTTCTGCATATTAATTAACATTTGTTATTGAGAGAGATCATTATTATTTTAATTTGTTGATAATTATAATTAATTTTCAAAATATTTTCATGCTGGGGATTGATATCAATTTTTACATTCGATAAATATTCCATTTCGCGGAAACTAGCTTTTCATTTGGGGGGTTGCAATAAAACTTAATATAAAATTAACAAAAGTTTTCTCGACGGGGAGTTGCTATTACAGTATTATTAAGAATCTAGCATTGCGTAATTAGGTAGTCTTCGTATAGCGGTTGCGTAAATATATTCATTCATTATAATGATTCATTTAGAGTTCGGATTTCTTCAATTTGCTAAAGTTTCGTTGATTTAACAGGATTTCCTATATTTCATTCACGACAATTCGTAAATTTCGTAATAAATATAATAGACTAATTCATCAAATAATAAACTAAAAAAAAAAAAAAACAAACCTTTGTTTTATTTTAATTCTTAGCGTACTTATAGTAAAAAACAAAATAAAAAAATTAATAAATAAACAGTTCGTTTTATTTAACCATCCGCGTACAGTAAACGATAAAAATAGATAATTGAACATTCTCATTAAGCCAAACTTTTGATTTTAATTTATGTAAATTTTATTTTTAATAAAATACGGAAGCATATCAATCTAATCGGGATTTAAAGTTGATTATTTAATTTTCGTCGTTGACTGTACTTCTTAAACCAGGTAATTAAAACGGTTTTGAAAGGTAATAAGGTATTGGTTTTGAGAGGTAACCGCATGTTAAACTATAAGTTAATTAAGGGTATTTTACTTTAAATTTAAATTCTATCACAATCCATTCCAAAACGGTTATTGAGATAAGTACTTCCGACTACTTCCTATAAATAATATTCAGTATTGCCTATAAAATAAATTAAACTCGCTAGGTTACAACAAAATAAAATAAATCCACGGTTATCGCTGTTCGCTAAATCTTTAGATCTTCGCTGTAAAATTAAACAAATAACAATAATACTAGGTATGCAGAAGGGAATGATATTGCTTATTTGAGTCGATGATAGATGATTGAAGTATGGCGTGCAAAAGAAGAGTGTGAAAGTGGGGAATGATTGGGAGGCCTAAGGTTTGGCGAAGTGTTAAACGTAGATAGCCTGTCGTAGTACGGTCCCATGCCGACATACACGCACCTCAAAAGGGTTCAAATACCGTTTTCCTTTGCTGGATGCAAAGCATCATTTAGTTTAAATAGTATCATTTGGTATTTGGAACCTTCACTCTACACGGGAATTAAACACTGCACATTCTCCAAATATAATGATATTTGAAATGGAAAGATTAGAAATAATGACTGTTTGGTTATTAGATCGGTGGACTTGGAAAGCTTGCTGATTGTTAGTATCGAAATTTCGTAGACGGAAATTACGTTTTGGGGTGCGTCCTCTCTCACACGAAAGCCGTGCCTGACGTTGGGGCAGCCAAAGGATGTAATTTATACCGGATTGACTTTCGGTAACTCTGCCTCACAACCAGGGTCGTCGATTACGGAGTTTTGACTGACAGGCCATTCATGGATGCTGAGATAATTAATTCAGGCTGCGTTATCTAAACTTTGTAACTGAAAAATATCTGAAGTATTTGGTTTAAATACACACACATCATGACAGACATGTGGGACAATATTGCAACAGGTATATTAGAAGAAGATAGGGGCCATTGTGAGAGCTATCACAGATACCATGTCCTTGTTTGTATAAAATTTGTATTCGTCGGTTCTTCTACAAATTTTGGGGGTTGATTGTAACGGACCTGTCTGTGTAGCATACTCACAACATATAAGACTGAAATGAGGGGAATATTTAAGAAATAGCGAGTTAGTTAAATAAATTGAACTTATATCCAAAGAATAACAAGCGGTCGGAGCCGGCGCCGAAAATGTTTTCCTACCCGCTCGTAGATGCGGGTATTCGCGCAGAAGTTACTTTTTCCCCGACAGAGCGGCGCCAATAAAACATCACGCCACCCGACTAAAACCAATAAGGATGATACTTATTTATGAACCCGTACTATTGTTTCATGTGTCAGGTCGACTGGTGAAATCTGAGTGAAATCGTATAAAAAGGCCGAGGGCCAAACGCGCGGGGCGATTCCAGACTAGAGAATTGAACAGTAAATACATCCGTTACGCTCGTAGGGAAATTCGCCATTTTCAGCGAATTTATTAGCATTAGGGAGTTTCGTTTGCATTTAAATTCGAAAATAGGAGAGTGGCTTTGGATTTGTTACCTAACATCACCTGTGGGCATCGCGTCCCAGACTATCAGCTCTGGTGTGAAGTTTCAGGTTTAGAGTTGCTCTCGAAGCTAGGGAGTTGATTTGAAAGTAAAAGTGTTAAGGTTAGAAGCGGTTTTCGGTTCCTGAATCTTTCGTACATTTAGCTAGAAGTTTTCCGCGTAAAATAGGGTTTTCAGCCTTAGTAATTAGGGTAGCTTCCGCGAAATAAAATGTGAACTAATCCTTTTTCTCCACAGTACTACGTTTATGGGAAATAAATTTGTACAAAAGTAAACTCTCGGTGGCAAAGGTATGCTAAGGATAGTCCGTGTGTCCAGCCTTTGTCAAATACCCAAGGCTCGGTGAGGCCACACGAGGTTATTCGTATCATGCTTGCGTCATAGCTTTCAGAGTTTTGTTCGAATTTAATTCTACTTATTACTTTAACTTAGTTCCACTAGCTAGTGGTAATTGAGTTTCAGTACACAAACGTGTGAATTTAGAGCGAATTCACTTGGGAGCCTTAAGAAGTTTAAATTAATGGACTAAGGAACCCAAAATCTAGCTCTGCTTACTATGCTACGGCTGAATCTGAGTCTGCTTGGGTCGAAAGGTTTAAAGAATCCCTTCACCGGAGGCGTTCCCAATTTAATTTAGTAAAAAGAAAATAATTATTATAATTGAGATAATTAGATATTAATTATCTTGTTTGGAGATTGGGTTAAAACGCTTCTTGTGAATGCGGTGTTAGATCTTCTTCCGTTAGCATTCGTGGTGTAGCAATTTTCCCCCTGCTTACCCTGAGTGACAGACGATTCTAGCCCTCTGGCACTTTGCACCCATAACATATTTATGTATTATATTTCGTATATTCTTACCTTGCGGGTGGTTACCGAACCCATAAAACCACCCGCGCATACACATCCTAGGCTACACACTCTGGCCGGCCAGAAAGTCTGAAAGCTAACTGTGTCAAGTTACCGAGTGATTTGAAACAGTCTGGGTTTCCGGAGTTAGGGAGGATAGAAGTAGGAAATAGCTGTGACTAGGGAGACACCATAGGCACTCACACATATACACGATTAAATGTAAATGGGGTTTGTTTTGCTGAAACAATTGATGGGTGGTTAAATTAGCTTACGGGGTTGGGAAGAATTAGGCAGGCTCCCCCTTTTCTTTCAGGGTATCCAGTTGTATGAAGAGCGTAAGTATTTCCCCGATTCCCCACCTTAGCAATGCGGTCATTAAGTAGGATAATAAATAGCGATTTATTTCCGTACCAAAAAAATAAGTAATCCAATAGCTTTGTTTTTCAATATTGACAGCAATATTATTTTGTAACGTCCTGTGCAAAGGTCTCACATTAAATACCGTTAAAATAAATAAGCTCTGACAAATTTCTATAAACTAATTAAGTGAAAGCTAAAGTAGACAACCAAATTTTAATTAATCAGAAGTGCCAAATGTGTTAGATGTTTATTCCTCCATTCTTATTATGAACCGTGAAATTTGCTGTGTATAAATGAAATATTTTCAGTAGCTAGCTTTTATTCTCAAAATACTAAAAGTGACTCTTAACTATCTAACACATTACTATTCTAGCCTTTTACTCCAATTATTAAAAGTGACTCGTAATTTATCTAAAACTTTACTATTTTCGCTTACGGAACTCTTCAAACATAAATCAATGAAACGTTTAGCTACTTCCTCTAATTTCTTCCGTTGCTTAGTTTGCTATGGCATCTCATTAATGAAAGCGTAGAGGTTCGAGTCCTGTTGGACGTTAGAAACTATGATACGATGTTAGCGTTGACTCGTAAACGAAGGTCTAATAAGTAAGACTGTAAGTTCGTGCCTTGTTTACTTACATTAAAATTAACTACTGAACTTTGATTTCTCGCCTATCGAAACTTTGATTTGGTAGGTCTGAAAATGGTATCAAATTATTATTAATATAAAACCTAGATGTAATAAAACCAAATCGACATTGACATTATCTTTTAAAACCCTGATTAACAACCTACGTATTACTGATTATCTTTTTACGCACCTACCTTCAATATTTTGCGCCGCATCTCGCTTACGTGAATCTATCCTTATAGCGTTGAGGTTGAGTGCCGTTTTATATTGATAGTTTAACAATCTATCGAGCAATGGAAATGAGTATGCTATAGGGCGAAGGATCCGATAAATAAAATAGTCTTTATTGACATTATGACAAAAACCGTTATGGAATGTTGTGGTTGTTAGATTTTAAGGCGTAAACCTTTTTAATTTGAATAAGATTTAAACTTGCTTATCTCTTTACTTCAATAATATTTTGTGCTCTGCCTTGTTTGATCTAATGGTATTTGGGATACTTGCTGCTTGGAGCTCTGATGGACTTCGTCGGTTCAGTCCATTGTTGTGACGTCTTGAATAGACTTTTCCAACATACACGTCCGGGTTACATACTTTTAGTAGAGTTATCTCCTAGGTATTTGATACCGTTGAGTTTTGTGTATAATGGCTGGACCATACGAAAGTTATCTACCTATTCAGAGTTTCAAGGAATAATTTCCTTTCATTGGATCAAACAATCTAGAATTGTTTATTTTTTAAACATTTGTGCTATTGCTGCTATTAATGCTTGCAATCTTTAGTGAGGCTGACCACTTCTACACAATGAGCGTTATTCGCTAGTTGCTAAAACTTCGTTTGACCAGTCATCCATTATATCCAGGCTTTCCGGATTGAATTTTCTCCGATGTACCATGCCTTGATATCACAACCCTCTACTATTCTACGACCTGATGACTGTTCATACGTTGAAAGCACCTTTTATAAATCTTCCTACGGTCAGTTTTCACTGGATTGCCTGCATTTGGCAAACGCAATTGAAATGTTATGTATATCCATGAATCTAGTTATAGATAAAACTATGTACAGTGGGACAATGATGAGCATACGGTGTGAAAGACCCAGCCTTTGGTTGGAGAACTGAGTTTCTTTTAGTCCGGATCCCGTCTCTGAGTCAAGTACTTTTAACTAGATTTGTGTTAGTTAACTTTCACTTTATCTATTATATTATAAATTTAAACTTTATTCTGCATTAACTGCGCTTCATGCTTATAATTTCTATTTGCCATCGCTTCAATCAAATTACTAGCGGACTTTAGTGACGAAAATCTGTTGAACATTGTAATAATATTATTAACAATAATATTGTTGTAATGATCTACTTCTTTTATCTGTTCTTACACAATGTTCCATACCGGTTTAAACTGTTTCATATTCTACTTTAAATAGCAAACTTATTCAAAACTTATTCACATTAAAATTTCTAATTTTCATTCTTGTTAGGGCTTTACTTAACCCTTTCAATATAGGACGGAATTAACTCAATCTCTCTACTTAACTCTGATATCAAACCGAGATAACTCGACCTTTAATTTCAATTTAAAGAAAATTAACTAGATCTTTATCTATACTTTTGCGCTCGAACATTTGTTTTCAATCTCAGATACCTTAAAAGGGCTAGGGTTACGTATACGATCACAACGCAGGGTTCTACCGATTAAAACTAGACGATCACAGTTGGCCATTAGAGTGTTTTGCATCATAGTAACTTTTATTTGTCTCGACGGGGTTTAATATTTTAAATTACGGGGGTGGGTTAGTACACCACGCGTGGTGGCATAGTACGCCCCTTGTCCCTATTACTGGCTATCCTCATGCATACGTGTCCGGCAATCTCCTTCAGACCATTTACCATCACGAACTTCGCTTAGCCTAGTAATAGTTCTTCAGCCATTTGACGCCCACTGCAGGACATAGGCCTCCTTCATGGTTTTCATAACCATGAGGGGTTTTGCCATAATCGCCACGCTAGGCAGGCGGGTTGGCGATCGCAGTATGCGGTTGGAATCTCAGGAAGACGCTGCTGCCCGTCTCCTGGTAATTGATTTTCTTAGTCGCCTTCTACGACATCCACGGAAGGAAATGGAGTGACGCTATTCTTAATCCGGCGCCACACGTATTATTATTATATAGTTATATTACTAATATCTATTATATAGTTATATTACTAATATCACTTAGCCTAGTGCATCAATTCGGCAACTACTTAATATCTCTGTTCGAATCCATTATCATACAGTTAGAAAAGTCCATAAATGTTAAGCATTTTCCAAAAGCGGTGGTAGCCTAGTGGGTAGAACATTGGACTCGGAAGCGAGAAACCAAGGTTCGATTCCCAGTGCGGGCATGTACCTATGACTTCGTTTTCTAAGTTATGTACATTTCTGAAGTTATAGTAGCAATACCACTCGCCAACGGTGGAGGAAAACATCGTGAAGAAACCTAAGTGTCTGAGCTATTCACATACCTCGGCGCTTCAAATCGCCAATCCGCGGTGGGCACGCGTGGTGATTAAGCCCATACTCTCTTCTTGAGAGAAGGCCAGTGCACTACAGAGGGACGTATATAGGCTGCTTATGTTTTCCATGAAGACTGCATTATTTTATACAGGGAAAACTGCAATACGAATAGTCTACAAATAGCGGGACTCACAAGCTAGTAGTGGTAGTAGTAGGCTTATCGTCCGGCTAACCTGAGCAAACTAATAACGTGTCATTTGACATTTTGTATCTAGTGGTGGGCGTGTCCGCTGAATACGCACCGTACTAGTGATGTGCCACTAGAAATATTTCCAAATGACAGAAATTTTATTATGGCATTTCTAGTCATCGTGAATATATACGGAGTGACCTCAGACATGCGCAATTACTGAAACGTATAGGCTAAATTTTGTCATTTACAACAACTTATGTTTCCGGAATTAAGATTAAGTTTTGGTGAAATTTTAAAAATCTTATAGGTAGAACAATTTTTTTGTCGTAAGCACACACTTTTTCTGCTACCCAAAATTACTTCATTTAAGCTTAAACAAACAATGTCAGGACAAAAAGTAATAAAAATTCTAAAAAACTTTGTCCTGAGCGTCTTATGGCCAATTTCATTGTTTTTTAAGACTCTTAAGCATTTAACATATTAGAAAAAAAAATTCAACGTTACGGTACTTCCTACCACTTTAAAATTGGATTCACAATTTCGAGCAAAAGGTCAAAACCACGAATATTTACAAATATTTTGTACCATTACTGATAAATCATTTATAATACTGTTATATGAAAATTTTCATAATGAAAAGAACGTTCCCTCAAAATACGGTAAACTAATTCAAGGCCACCCAGTAGTTATATTATAACACGGACTCAAAACAATGACTCTGTAGGAGTCATAGATGGTCCTGACTCTTGTTAAAATCACATTCACAGGGTACAAAATATTTAATTCTGTGCTCTTGTGAGTTACATTTATTTTCATGGAAGTCTGAGTTAGGAAATAAAATATTTTTTTTCTGCAATATTTAATTGCAAGAGTCCTAAACCATTTTTGAAACGTATAATAACAATTCTATAAAAGTCCTTCAGGATAGTGGGAAGTGTCAAACCCTGTTTGCCTAAGCCACTGGGATACAGGCGTAAGTTTATGCACTCAAATGTAATAAGAATTCTATTGGACGTTGGGGTATGTTCAAACCTTTTGTATAGGGACAGGGCCGGTGTTAAAAATGTAATTGAAGAAATTTAGGAACATTGGGAATACACTCTGAAATCCTGGTACATAAGTAGTCGTAGCACATCACTAGCGACTACCAAACATCCTCAACACCAGATGCAAACGTCATCAGCATTTTTAGGACGACCGGACTAGTCGGGAACAAGCGGGAAGTGTGAACGTTTAATGTTAAAAGTTCTGCATACACCAGCGACATTACTCAACTTGGCAGATTTTTTTCCTCCTTTTTCATGCGGCTCTTTGTATTTGCAGTTTAATTTTCTGAAACTTTATAATGGCTGGTGTTGTAGGTAAGCGTAATTTGAAAGCGTTTTACTGGCTAAGCCAGTTGAAACTTTGCGAGAACTTGAAGTGTTTCGTTTCTGCAAGCGCCTTGATTTTGATGCATTTCGGTGCTAAAAGTCAGTGGGAACCGCAATTTAGCTTCCTTTTAAAAGTTTACGGCCGCCAATACAGCCGATTCATCGTTCGCTTGCAATTTTATTACACCCCGTATAAAGTTCCCAGTCGGGCGCCAATGCATCGGGTGTTAAAACGAAATTAAAAGTAATACCATTCAGCTTTTAACTAGATTACAATAGTAGATTGTATTATAAAGGAGCAAAATAATATTTTTACGGCGTGGGCGCTTTTCTGAATCCAGAGCGAAGTGGGGGTTTCTAGAACAGTAGAATCCTGAACGTAGCGTGGGATTGAAAGTACATCACCCGAGCCAAAAATATAAAAAAAAACAAAAAAATATAAAATATATACACTCTACTTTTCATCAACCACTATGAGAAAATAAAAGGCGCCTCTAGCATTTCTCCACTCAATAAAATTACCACAGGCTTTCATATATTTCTCCCAGGATTTTGCAGGTAATAGATTATCCAACACATTTCTTGCGTCAGTTCTAATACTTTCAGGAGTTAATTCTGTACCTTCACTGTCATTTGAAGAACTCATCTTTCAAAACACAACCATAAATTTCTAACAATCCGTTTTTTTTTATTCAGCCGGCGCGGCGCGACTATGGGCCGTCGTACCAGCCAGTCTTTATTCAAACAATATTTGCGTTCGATTTCGTAAGCACTAAGAGGTTCCAAATTCAAAAAGTACGCGGCAAAGATAATTGCCGCCCACTTACAAAGAGGATCAAAAACTCATTACTGCCCGCTAAAAGTTTCTTACGAGATCGAATCAGAAATGATGAGATTCGTAGACGAACGAAAGTCGTCGACATAGCCCAGCAGATTAGTAAGTTGAAGTGGCAGTGGGCGGGGCACATAGCACGCAGAACTGATGGCCGATGGGGCCGAAGGGTTCTCGAATGGAGACCGCATATCGGCAAGCGCAGCGTAGGACGACCAGCCACAAGATGGACAGATGACCTCATCCAAGTGGCAGGAAGACGCTGGATGCAGGCCGCTTCCAACCGGTCTTTTTGGAAATCCATGGAGGAGGCCTATGTCCAGCAGTGGACTTCTTGTGGCTGAATGATGATGATGATGATGAAAAGTTTCTTATAGAAAACACCACTTTTGGGTGCACTTAAAGGCGAACCAAGTCGTCATTTTCGAATAGATGGGATGAAAAAATACAAATATTGCCCTGTAAAGGATCGAGAACAAGAAGTGATCTCTTGCCTTATTTTACCCTGTCTATCTAAAATGTAAGTCTATTATTTTTCCCTATTGTGGCAGAACCCAAAAGGATGGTAATGTATTTGGCTCGTATGGATGTATGTAAGTATATTTATTTGTACGTATTACCATAACTTCTTAACCAATCGTCAGATTTTAATAATATCTCCATCGATTTGTCACAATTGCGCAACTGTCAAAGGCTATATAAAATCAGCATAAAGTTGACCAAAAAATAAAATTGTTACGAAATTCCCATTTATTTCGCATGAAGTTAATATTTTACTTATGGCGGTACAAACCCCCAGTGTGCGAGTTTGACTGGCTTTTATTCGCTTTGGAAACTCTGCCGGTTTTGCGTGTTGTTAGATGTTTCGTTTGATGAGAACGCATTTTCAGCTGTTTTGTGCATTTCAATTTGACAAAAAGGTTATTCGTTGAGCAAAAGCAGCGTTTTAAAGAAGCTCGTTGGATCTCACCTCTAGCCATCATATTAAAATTTACAGACTACGTGTGTTAAAAGAACTGTAGTCGCTTCTCTCAAGTGAACTTTGCAAAAGTCACGTACGGGCAACAAAAGGATTTTATTCGCTTACACTCTGAAAGTGATATTACAAGGCTTCCTGTGAGTTGTGCTTATTTTTCACGCGGTATTCGATTTGTTCCTAAGCGGCATGTCCTCTAGCCCGGTACAGGGACATTTTTACACTTCTGGGGAAAATGGCATATTCCTAGCAATGGGCAACGGTGGGAACATAATGGTGGTAATGGAATCGCTTAGAGGTTTTGTTCGAACTAAAGATAGCGTGGTGATTAAGCCCGTAGTCTCTCTCTCATTTGCACAAATGGCGTCAGTCTGGGCGTATTTTCATGTTTGTGACGTCCTTGGCTGGTTACTATAGCACAGGGTATCCCAGTTTGGGACCAGACCAAGTGATTGTATTGTGTGGAAATTATTATAACATTATTATTTGTACCAGGCAACTGGCAGGAGACCGCGCAGGGCAAAGACAAGTGGCGACTTCTTGTACCGGAGAAGATTAAGACCCACTTCGGGTCCCTGAGCCAGTGGAGTAAGTAAGTAAACAGTAAAGCTATAAAAAATATATAGGTATTTCCTTCATATTACAGCAATTTACTATCAAAATTCGTAAATCTTTTTGGTATTTCTTAGTTAAGTGTTAGTTCATAAAAAAAATTACCTCTCTCTATTGAGGACTCGTTAGATATGGTACACATAAAAGCTTATTTGTAAATTTTTAATGATTACACAATAATGGTTAAACAGAAAAGAAAGCCAAGGACGCAATCTGTCAATTTATTTTTATTTCCTTCTACTTAATTTGTGATAAAGAACCGTTCGTCTTTACATGCGTGTTGGTTCTGAGAACAAATGAAATGAAATGAAAAAAACTTTATTTAGAAAAGGGTTAAAAGAGTGGCGACTGGCTCCCAAACTAGGATTCCCTGTGCTATGGGTATCCAGGCTTCTATTAATGATTTTGCTTTCCGATATACGTATATTCGAGAATTTGTAGTAGCAAATTTCTGTGACAATTTAAATAAATATGCTCTTTCTTTCTTTCCTTCTTATTTCGAATGTTGCGTTGGTTTGGACATGTGGAGAGGATGAAGGAAGAAAGATAGACAAAACAAATATATCGAGAGAATGTGAATGGAAGGGCCGGTAAGGGACGACGACCAGACGGACATACTTCGACCAAATAGGGGATGTATTAGCAAAGGGCAAGATAAAAAGTACCCGAAACCGGCGTGCGTGCATGCAACGACTAATGAATGTTGAGGAAGCGAAAGTGATCTGTCAGGATCGTAGCAAGTGGCAGTCCCTGGTCTCTGCCTACCCCTCTGGGGTACAGGCGTGAGTTTATGTTATGTTATTTCTTTTAATATCACTCGCTGACGGTGATGGAAAACATGGTTAGGAAATCACGTAATTTTCCAGCTAGAAAACTATTTGGGCTCCACGTTTTGTAAGGGTGGCCCAACCATAACGCACAATATCCATTTTAAATGAATGAATGAATTAAAATATTTATTTCAGACCTGGGTCCATATTTGACAGTAATAACAGCAATAATAATAAAAATGTTAACATCACAGCAGAATTAATTTGTATAAAATATAATACAATAATTACAAAATCAGTGAAAAATAAATCTAAATTAAAATTGTATTGTATGAAATATACATATAAAATTTGTAATAAAATATGTACAGTATTTGTTTACTCTAGAGGCATAACCCAGGCTCCCCCCAGGCTCTAGGTAGTGAGATGGAGCTTGACCCAATGCACCAGGATGTATCGACCTTGTCCGCAAAAAGTTTCATTTGGAAACTCTAATTATCTTAATGTTTTTTGAGATATGATATTATGACAATGAGGTAATTCGGCACATTAACGCCATTGAACCTCAATCATGCCTCAGCGTAATTGAAAATATGGACAATCGGATAGAGGTATGCCACCAAAGCCGAGTGGGTAGAACATTGGACTCGGAAGCGGGAGACCCAGGTTCGAATCCCAGTGCGGGCATGTACCTATGACTTTTCTTTCTAAGTTATGTACATTTGTGAAGTTATAGTAGCAATACCACTCGCTAACGGCGACGGAAAACGTGAGGAAACCTGGGTGTCTGAGCTATTCACATACCTCAGCGCTTGAAATCGCCAATCCGCGGTGGGCACGCGTGGTGATTAAGCCCATACTCTCTCTATGAGAGAAGGCCTGTGCCAGTGTACAGTGGGACGTATATAGGCTGCTTACGATGCCACCAAAGCCTTGGCGAGCAATGGGCCGCCATTTTGTTTCACACAAATTATTTGATAAATAAATATTGTGTATGTAATGTGATTGCAGCGTTCTGCCAATGTGCTACGTTTTCCTAAATTAACGCAAGATTTGAATTTGCCCCCATTTTCGCAGTAAACTGTTGGCAACCCAGAAAAAACCAGCCGAGTCGGACTCGCTCACGAAGATTTCCGTACAATTATCTAGATACAACTAAAAATCACGTTTGTTGTATAGGAGCCCCCCTTAAATATTTATTTTACTTTAATTTAATTGTTTCTTTTAGAAGCGAACTTGATATTTTGTGATTATTGCAAGTGTCTACCTGTTGCCGTTATTAATATTTAGCAAAAAACGGCAACAAAATTACAAATTGTTCTTTTTTCAGACTTGCCAACAGTTTACTGCAAAAATGGCAGCAAATTCGAATATTGCGTTAATTTTGGAACACCTTTTACTATATTTCTTCTCGAGAACTTAATAAACCGATTTTCTCTTGTGATACTCCCATAAACATCCAGTGAACAGTATTTTTCCTTCTTTGTGTTCTTTAATCATAAGTAACGAATCCCGCAGAATTATTAGCCGAAACTGGGTCACTGCCAAAACATAATGTCTAATGAAACCGCTTCATACCCGTTTACGTTCTGCGTATGTTGCCTTTATCTGAAATTAAAATCGAGTTGTTGCGTCAATAAACTTGCTTATATTATTGAAGATAAGGCAAGTTTGGTCAACTATTTTGTGTCCGTCTTTTGGGGTTTCATTGTTAACAACTACTATTTCAATTTGCAATAGAGTAAACATCCATTACTAACCAGTTCCTTTGTGTCTATATATATAAAAATAAATATATTGTTGTATGTATACATAAGCAGCCTATATACGTCCCACTGCAGGGCACAGGCCTTCTCTCAGGGAGAGAGTGTGGGCTTAATCACCATGCGTGCCCACCGTGGATTGGCGATTTCAAGCGCTGAGGTATGTTAATAGCTCAGCCACTCAGGTTTCCTCACGATGTTTTCCTTCACGCTAGCGAGTGGTATTGCTACTATAACTTCACAAATGTACATAACTTAGAAAACCAAGTCATAGGTATGTACCTGGGTCTCTCGCTTCCGAGTCCGATGTTCTACCCACTAGGCTGCCCACTACCCACTAGGTAAATATGTATATATGTATATATTACCGTAATATCAGGTATTAGTGTGTATGGTATTATAATTATTGCTGAAATATTTATTTGTAATGTGCCTCTCTCCTCATAACACATTTAGGTACTTATAAGTATTTTTATCTGTTTCTTTTTTGCACGCCTTCCTCAATGTTTGCCTCTTCTGTAGCTCCTGCGGGTTGACTGGCAGAAAGTACAATTAGCATTAAGTCCACCCTTTGTACACTATCTGTGTTTAATAGAGAATTAATAATAATAATGATAACAACAATGTGCCCGCTGCTTCTTTCGTGCGAACAGTGGAAAAACCGTTTCAGTCTTAAACCGACTTCAAAAAAAGGAGATCGTTCTCAATTCGTCAGGATCTTTTTATTTTTTTGGATTCCGTACCCAGAGGATAAGGGACCCTATTAAGAGACACTAAGACTCCACTGTCCGTCTGTCTGTCTGTCAGTCTGTTACCAGGCTGTATCTCATGAACCGTGACAACTAGACAGTTGAAATTTTCACATATGATGTATTTCTGTTGCCAGTATTAAATTAAGTGCTAAAAACAGAATGAAATATATATTTGAAGGCTCCTAGGCATACCACAAACGTGATTTTTGCTCGATATTTTTAGTCGTTTAGCCGTTGTTTGCTCGATATTAATGACGGTAACAGGTAGACGCTTGAAATATTCAAATTTTGTATAGATGACGGTACGAAATCCTTCATGCACTAGTCCAACACCCACTAGGCCTTTTTAATTTTTTTTTATGACTTGTGGACCGATTCGCTAAATACAATTTTTTTTGTAAAACACCATTCCTTAAAACACTTAAGACAGTTTAAATAGTCTACGGTAAAGGGAAATAGTCTTATTTATAAAAATTCAACTCCATTCATCATCAGCCATTTAACGGCCACTGCAGGACACAGGCCTCCTTCGTGGTTTTTATAACCATGACAGGTTTTGCCATAATCGCCACGCTTGGCAGGCGGGTTGGCAATCGCAGTATGCGGCTGGAATCTCAGGAAGACGCTGCTGCCCGTCTCCTGGTAATTGATTTCCTTAGTCGCCTTCTACGACATCCACGGAAGGAAATGGAGTGACGCTATTCTTAATCCGGTGCCACACGGAATTTAATCCGGTGCCACACGAAAAATTCAACTCCATTAAAATGCTCTTAAGAGGAAGTTAGTGAGTAAAGGCGGTTTATGTTCAATTCAATTCAAATATTCATACATACACACATAAACTCACGCCTGTATCGCAGAGGGGTAGGCAGAGACCAGGGACTGCCACTTGCCACGATCATGACAGACCACTTTCGCTTCATCAACATTCATTAAACGTCGCATGCACCCACGCCGGTTTCGGGTACTTTTTATCCGGCCCTTATTTGATCAAAGTAGGGGATTTTTAGTAACTATATAAGCAATAATACAAAATGGACACCCACAACTCTAAAAAGTGTCGTTCATTTGTCATGAGTCATTTTCAGTTACCTAACATGGCAAAAACTTTACTCACTCGGGAAGACAAATCGGCGACCCAATTTACATCGCTCCAGTAAATTGCAGAGACTGCACTATTTTCTCGCAATTCGGAGCAGTAAGATCGATTGTAGGAGGTACAGTCAACGGCAGTTCAAGCATCACATTTTTTGATGAATAAAGAAAACGGACCTACATTCCGTTTTATTTACTCTACTGCCGAAAAAAAAAAAACAAAAGCCCGATTCATCGTCATCATCATTCAAATCAAATCAAATCAATTTTTTTTATTCAAAGTAGCACAGAAACTGCGACTTAATGAACGTTACAAGTTAAACTAGGTGTCCATTTCAAAATCTAGATCATTTTGGAGAAAAAATGGACAAAAAAACTCCAAACTTAGTCTTTTCAAGTCCTTAATTTACAGGATTTATATAAATGTTCTAAAACTCATGCATTGAACCGGCTTTAATTCCAGACATCATTGTCATCTAAATAATCTTTAGCTTTTTTGGCACAAAGTGCGCTTCACACATTTTTTGAACCGCGTTTCTGGCAAGCTTATTATTTCAGCCACAAGAAGTCCGCTGCTGGACGTAGGCCTCCTCCGTGGATTTCCAAAAAGACCGGTTGGAAGCGGTCCGCATTCAGCGTCTTCCTGCCACTTGGACAAGGTCATCTGTCCATCTTGTGGCTGGTCGTCCTACGCTGCGCTTGCCGATGATCTCGAAATAATAATTTTGATAGTTTTCTTATTAGAAGGGACTTAACGATCTTATTTAGTTTCTACACTGTTAATTCAGAAATCAGAAATCTATAATTTATTTCAACGTAAAGTATTTACATTCTGTTTGCTGCCCCGATTGCTGAACATTAACTGCTAAACAGGCGAGATCAATATATACACCAAGCATTTTGGGTGTTTTGAGAGCCGCATCGAAATGAATGTGCCTTAACGATAATTGTTGAATACACTAATTAGTGTATTTTGAAAAAGGCAATTTACTTGCATTTTCCAAAAAATATCTCGACACAAACTCGAATCGGTGAGAATCATTAGTAACCAGCCAGAGGCGTGCATGTAAGCTGCAGTCACACACAGCTGCATCCAGTTCTGCGGGTCGTTGTCCTTATAGTCGGAGAGGCGGTACTAGTGTTCGCGGACTTTTCGAAACAAGATTTCTCAACTCATTTTTACTTTATCTTACGTGTATAGTATACTTAAAAGTAATGGACTAAATAGATGCAATTTTTAATTATTAATAACATAACTGCGGCTCTCAAACCGCATTGGCGTGTATTGTATACCTTACATATAAGTCACAGTGTTGAATACATACATAAGATAAGATAAGATACACTACAGCACATGACATAAAAATTTTAAAAATATACAGTACGATTGGCGGTCTTATTACTAAAAGCAATTTCTTCCAGACAACCATAAACATAAACTCCATACATGTATAAACTCACGCCTGTATCCCAAAGGAGTAGGCAGAGACCAGGGACTGCCACTTGCCACGATCCTGACAGATCACTTTCGCTTCTTTAACATTAATTAGTCGTTGCATGCACGCACGCCGGTTTCGAGAACTTTTTATCTTGTGCTTTGCTAATACAACCCCTATTACATCCCTTACACTTAGGGGTTAAAGTATGAAATTGCCGTTTCATTGCAATAGGTTCTTTGAATTGACTCGAATTTCGAAAATCACTCGAATTTTCGCAGTATCCATCTTTCTTGTCTAAATTGAATAACAAAAACAATTGAAAGTCGATATTCAAATGTTTCACATTTTTTAAAAAAAGAACATCATAGAAACCATTTGAAAAAAGTTTCATTCGAAAACCTCAAACCATGAAGAGTCTATGTCAATTCAAAGAACCTATTGCAATAAAACGGCAATTTCATACTTTAACCCCTATTATTTTTTTTGTCAATCTTGTCAAGGAAGACCTTCATCCTCTCCACATGTGCAAACCAACGCATGTTGTTGTAGTGTTGAATTTGGGTCAAATAACCAGTTTTTACATAAAACTAATTCAAACTAGACGTAACTATATAGTTTCCAAAAATGTTGATAAATAAAAAAGTTCTGAAAATAAAAACTCTGAACGAATAAATCTCGAGAACCTTCACATAAAATCTTCGTCAATACATTTGTCTCACCAACTCAATTTATCTCATGCAGACGTGTTTTGGACGGCTGGGAGTCCTACTCAAGATACGTTTGTTTACGTATTTAATTTTATCCCAAGTGCTTTATAAATTACAACCTAAAAGACAAGAAAGGTAGAAAGGTAGCCATGGATAAGTTAATTTGACCAAATTAAAAAAAGCTCAGTATCTTAAAAGGCTGTCAAAGATCTAACCTGTGACCGGAGTAGGTACTTAGAACATACTGTATTGACAAGAGTCCAACTCTTGAAATATAGTGAGATGCTTTTACTAACGAGAGCATTACTGAAGGTATGTGGACACCTCAGACACTCGGGATTCCTCACGTTGTTTTCCTTCACCGTTAGTGAGTGGTATTGCTACTATAACTTCACAAACGTACATAACTTAGAAAACAAAGTCATAGAGGTACATGCCCGAATTGGGAATCGAACCTGGGTCCCTCGCTTCAGAGTCGAATGTTCTACCCACTAGGCTACCACCGCTCATATATAACATTGAAAATTTTCTTACGAATTCTAAGTGTCGTCGAAGTTGCGCGTATTCCACAACTACGGCCAATAAATTTTCTGTCGCAGGTCGCACCGACTGAGTAGCGTGACAGTGTCGCAAGAACATCGCACAAGCTGTTGAATGATATTGAGTAGGCTCCTTATTCACGTCACGTACCTACTCGCATGCCGCAGTCGATATTTTAACCAGGTACCCTGATTTTAAGCCTGCATCAATTCAAACGGATAGATAAGGGTGTTTTGAAGAAGAAAAATCGGTAGATTTTTTTTTGTTTATAGGCAGCTTGCTTAGATTTTTGACTGAAATTGGAAAAGTAACATGACATCAGCTCATAGCCTGCTTAATCTTGTTAAAAAGTTTATGTTTCGGTCAAAAAAGTCATCCATGTACTTTGTACAGTTGGCAGTAGGAGGTGTCACACTGTTACAGAGAATTTGTACGGGCCTGGCAACTCTCCGTTCCCCGCACCTCCAACTCCAGCTCGCTCAGGCTCGCTTCTATTTCTATCTCGCGGATTTCTATTTTATTTTATTTGGAAAACTAACAGCTTATCATTAACATAATAAGTTGCACACATAGATACAGAAAGCCAACAAAAAGTTTTCACAGATAGCAAGCTAGGTTGGCGTTTTCGGTTTTCCAGGCACGACAAACGTCTTCTCCAACGTCCATAGGGCGAAACTAAACACTCCGGCACATTGAAAGTCTTCAATTCCGAGAAAATATATACAAAGCACACGTATAGCACAAATAGAGCCCAACTCCTCTCAAGTTCGAATTTTCCTAAGTGAAGAGTGTGCCACGTCGCCGGTAGGGGCGCGACGATCGCCCGGAAGGCACCAGTGCGAGTATTCAGATTGGATCACGGATCGTCACCAGAACGAAAAATTTTTATTGTATAAAATACGTGAACCATTCCAGAATGTGTTGTTTGTAAGAGAAAAATTAAGGGAATTTAAGAATTTATTTCAATACAAAACACACAGAGTGCTATCGAACTTCTCCGAAGCGGCTTCATCGATTTTTATGATTTATTTTTGTGTATATTTGGTTGGTCTGAGAATAGCTTGTAGCCTAATTAATATGGCAAAACAACGTTTCCTGAGTCAGTTAGTATATATTACGTTTTTACATTATCTCAGACATATATCTGACTAGCGTGCGTGCAGGCAGCGACTAATGAACGCTGAACGTCGAAAAATTAACGATTGTAGTTCATTAATTAGTATTTACCTTGATATTTAATTATAACTAATTAATAAACACTTTTGATCAAATTGCTTTTGCTACAATTTCATAAATTTAGATCTTTTACAGTAAACTTTAGCCATTAAGTCGCTTGAGTTACAGGTAATTTTTTTATTAAAGTTGAATCATAAATATGTTATTTTTACCAATGTTGTGATGTTACTGTACACTGCTGTTATGACTATTTTACTTGAAATAAATTTTATTATTATTATAAACTCCTACTGCATGCTTCAAAACTTAAAATAAATTTTAGTTTTTACCTGTAAGGAACATACAATGTAGTCAGGATTTTTACTAATTTGACATTTTTAATCTAACCATTTTTAACTTATATTTGTATCTGTACCTAGCACTGACACACTTGACCGTTTTTAGGGTTCCGTACCCAAAGGGACCCTTTTACTAAGATTTCACTGTCTGTCTGTCTGTCAGGCTGTATCTCATGAACCGTGATAGCTAAATAGTTGAAATTTTCACAAATGATATATTTCTGTTGCCGCTATATCAATACCCAAACCAGGATAAAGTAAGTATTTAAGGGGACTCATGGGGTTGGGGACACGTGGGATCTTTTGCTTGATATTAATAACGGCAACAGGTAGACGCTTGAAATATTCAAATGTTGTATAGATAACGGTACGCAAACCTTCGTGCGCGAGTCTGACTCGCACTTGGCCGGTTTTTACTTTTGCAGACGAGCTTCGGAAGCAGCACCACAGCGCTTCAAACAGCGTCATTTGCAGCAAACACCACACACAGCTCAGCACGGAGAGACAAGTTTACGACCAGCGACAAAGTAGCTTTAAAGCGCCTATTTGTTTGTTTTACTGCCGATATTTTAGTCGCACGAATGTACGTGGGTGCGGGCCCCAGGCTTGCCGGAGTTGGGCCTGGTGTAAAGATTTTAGCACATGAATATTTGAAGTTTATGCCGTGATGCTGCGAGGAGAGAACAGTTTTTAAGACCGCATAAAGGATGGACGCCACGGCCTTTACAGCCGATTTTGACGTTTCTTGGTCGGACGTAATTTGAAAAAAAAAAAAAATGTTGGCAGCTCAATGTCTTTGGCTACCTTCTAAAAATGCATAGTGGTTTGGTTATTTTCAATCACAGTCAAATTTCAATTCAATTAAAAAATACTTTATTGCGCAAAAGGGGTGTTTGTACAATGGCGAGCTTAATACTAGTAAGTATTTTCTTCCAGCTAACCTCGGGTTATGTGGATAGTGCAAGGGGTAGTGCCAAGAAAGATTTATTGCAAGAACAAAGATAAAAAAATGAATAAATAATATTATTTATTCATTTTTTTATCTTTGTTATTACATAGTTACATACCAAATACATATAAAATACACATTATAACACAATAAACACAACTTCATAAAATTTACTTATATAATAGGATTATTACTCTGAAGTTCGAAGTAGTAGTAGTAGAAGTAGGATTCTACGTACGATAAATTTACGTACTGTGTAACTGTGAAATTACTACAAGCACTTGAATTGAGGTCTAGTGATGATAAATCATGCTCCGTTACATCGGATAATGGACTGGAGTTGCCAGCGTCAAAGATCTATTTTCGCATACTAACAATTTGTTAATCTACTGTCAACAGCATACAAAAAAAAAACAACTGACAGCTGTCAACAGTACTTTAACAAATTGTTTGTGTACGAAAAACCGGGGGTAAATCTTTTTCTTTATTTAGACATTCCCGAATATCCAGTTATACAACCGGCAGTTCGGCCAATCGTATCAACGTTGTTTTCGTTGCATAGTCACCCGTAATGTAGTTAAATAAATTGAATGACTACAAACGGTCGACGTGCTGTTCAGTCCATCCGATATGTATCGGAAATTTTGGTTATAAATTAGATTATGAGTTTATTTCACGCCTGTATTTCGGAGGGATAGCCAGAGATCAGGGTTTGCCACCTGCCACCTGCCTGACAACCTCCTTTGCTTTATCGTCAAATATTGGTCGCTGCGTACACGAACGTAATTTTACTTTTACTGCGAAAAAAATCAACAAACTCAATAATGGGATACAGTTGAGTAGTCCTTAGAACGACTCCTGAAATAAGTTTGTTCCGCGGAAAAGTCACAAGGGTTCCGCGAATGATATTTATCACTGAATCTATCAATCAATCAATTTATTTATTTGTAAACATAGGTAAATTATATTAGATCTTATAAAATAGCACTAGCTTTATGCTAGTGCTTCTTGCCTTTGGGCGTAGAAACGTAATTAATATCGTATGTTAAATAAAATGTCACTACAACTGTCATAATTTTTGCAGACGAAAACACGAATCGTTTTATTGTTACTCTTAAATAATTATTGAGCTACAAATATTATTTTGGTTTAATGTAATGAAACAGTGGCGGTACCTTCATAGCTCAAAGCTTGAAGTGAAGTTAAATCTTGCATTTAATATTTTGATATCGGGTTCCGTTGAACAAAATAAATTTGTTCGTGTTCTGTTTGACGGAATTGGATATAATTGTAAAAAAAAACACATTTAATAATTAAAAAGGTTTTTTTATTCCTCAAACATTCAACATGGGAAAATGACAATAGAAAATAGTATCTTAAGACGTGACCGTCACGGAATGAATGGTTCAGCGTACCCTGGCTCAGCCATTACATAGATCTGCTTACGCAGCAGTTTGGGGTCGGCAGTCAGCCACTCTACTCACATTGCAAATGTATAACAGGTCCATAGCCAAAAAAGGTTTGGAACCACCCCACCAGAAAACATAGACCCAAAGCAAAACACAACCAAGTTATTTTTTAGAAACCTATTTAGAGGCTAAAAATTCCACCCATGCCAGGACTTCAACCTTGAAAATTATCCCCAGCACGGATAAGTGAAGCAAAGAGAATATAAAAAACCAAGTCAATCAAAACAAACTAACAGCAGGACGCGAAAAACAAGTCAATAGATTAACAGCTGCAATTACACACAGACCTGGAGCCTCTCCAGGTAATCCCGGGAAGCCAGCGGCACAGGTGAAAAATGTGACAACATGAAAAAGGAGCAGGGACTACAGAACGAAGGCTGCGACAAAAGGCGGCTAACTTACAGTTTTGTTGAAATATAAGAGAATGCTACTCACTTAATAAAGAAAAAAAAACAGCAAGTACCAAAAACATAATACGAGTTACAAAGTAAACGGTGTTTTTAGGGTTCCGTAACCAAAGGGTAAGGGACCCTATTACTAAGACTCCGCTGTCCGTCCGTCCGTCTGTCACCAGGCTGTATCTCATGCTCTTTCTTTGCTCGATATTAATAAAGGCTACAGGTAGACGGAACCCTTCGTGCACGAGTCCGACTTGCACTTGGCCGGTTTTTTCTTGCACGTTTTGGTGGGATTAGATAGCTAGAACATCGAAAGTCATATAAAAAGTGTAATATAATCACTTTAATATTTCCGGGATTATGTTTTCACCGTGTATAAATTGCTGAAATTGCTTTTAGCAATTTATACATGGTGAAAATGTAATAAAGAATATTCTTATCTTATCTAGCAATATATTGTTTCTAATACAAGAGAAGCGTCTACAGCGGCGGCGCGCCGGAACGCGACACTAAAATATTAAAATTTAATTTGCATGTTACTTGCGGGAAAATGGTTTGGCTCTCCATTTTAGGGAAATCCTCCGAAATCGTAGAGTAGTACTGATCTTACTTTACAACCAAATTCTACTGAAATTTCAACAAAGAAATACTGGATAAGTCTGAGTAGAAATTACCAGTCCCTCAGCGTTCTATTCGCACCGAAAGCGTAGACTCCTCCTCAGACATCTCGTACCCGAAACAAAAAAATAACAATAAGTAGATTTTTACTCCTGCCAAATTTCAATATTCTTAGTCAACGGCACTTTCTGTTTACTAAGAACCCCATTGGTTTTGAAAGAGAGTTCCGTTTGCGAAATGTTAAGTTTTAAAGCGCAATTTTTTGTCCGATTAGGGTGTCCCCCTCTCCTCTCCTGGTTAAACGGCTGATTGTAGAAACGTGAAAAGATTCAGGGTAGCACATATAATGAACTTGAAAGGAATAGTATCACGGCTAAGTAGGCTTTACAAGTTAACGAGTACTTAATAGGCAACCAACTTATAAAAGTAAAATTTCGTACAAAATCCATTGAAAATTACTTCAATGAAGTTGTTAGTTCTGTAAAGCAGAAAAAAAAACTCTTTCTACGGAACCCTACATTGCGCGTGGCCGACATGCACTTGGCCGGTTTTTACAACTTTAAAAGATTGTTTAGTGCTTCCGCTCCCGAATTGGACTTTTTAGCCATTCGAAACGGTGTTCTTAGAACTCTTAGGCACTGCTGAAATCATCCGTAACGGACGCAAAAGCTTGTCATGATAGTAAAAGGACTGTAAGCCTTAGTTAGCCTCGATTGCAATTTCATAGCTCCTGAGGAAAAGGTCTTAATTGACGGATGGACAACAAAGTTTCCTTGCAAAGCTTTCGTGTTTTTAAGTAAAAACTTCTATAGGAGCACTTTTTACGAATAGTGAACAAAAAAAAACCGGCAAGTGCGAGTCGGACTCACGCACAAACGGTTCCGTACCATTATCTATACAACATTAGACACAAAGGTCGAGGAAAAACGGCAAAAAATCACGTTTGTTGTGTGGGAGCCCTCCTTACATATTTATTTTATTCCGGTTTTAGTATGTGTTGTTATAGCGACAACAGAAATACATTAGACAGACAGACAGACAGACGGACAGTGAAGTCTTAGTGACAGGGTCCCGTTTCTTCGCTTGATCTGCCGCTGACATCTGAAATATTTTATTCAACATATTAAGAAATTATTTGTAATTCTTTTACCTGGTTGTGCAATAAAGTGTTCTCTATCTATCTACTAATAATCTATCTACTTGTAGAACAGCACCGTGTCTCCTAATATTATGTTTATCTTGTTTCGCAGCGGGAACCTCGTCCTTGTCACTAATTGTTGCCTTGCAGCAAACCTAAACAGCTCTCCCAAAAGCAAAGGGCCGTGACACCGTGAAACGTCGGTCTAAACTGCATAAATTACGTGGCCGGTTAACGGACGGCGTGATTCTGTTAATTAACGTCGCGTCGCAGCGGGCGGCGGTTTTTGTGCGCGGGGCTATTGACGCGTTTATGCGCGCTGATTTACATGTTTTGAGTTGTGGACACACAGGTGCGTACAATGTGGGCGAATTAATATGACGTCACGACGCTTTGAGTTTGCCCCTTTGATTTTGCACTCGGACTGGTGTCGTGGTACACGTATAGTTCACTTGGTTTACAGGTAAACAAAGTAAAGAAGTTTGTATGTGTATGGAATAGCTTGGTACATACACACATGCATAATGCTAAAAAAAATTATTATGGACTTTGTTTGGGCTGTAAATAAACTCGGAAGACCTCGCTTATTTGTTACAAAAAATAACGCTGCAACTATCTTTTATTTAATGAAATGGTCAAGATCTGATTAAATATGCTGTGTTATATTGTTAAACTAGATGGACACCATATGTTTACATACACATAGAAAGTAAAAAAAAATCTTATTAAATGAGTCCGCATATTATTTAGGACCAATGAATTTGTTAACAACCTGTATATAAAACTAAAAAGATTTTACCTCCTACCTTAAAATACAAAAGAGTATTTTTATGTATAAAATTTAGACATCAGTAATGCAGACATTTTATCTTACGTAGTCGAAAACTAATATTGTATATCTACATCAGGACAAACAGTAGGATAGGCTGTTGAACAAACGATACATGCGAGCAATGGAATTATATCATGAGGTGTTGTTTTAATAGACATGCAATGTGAACGTGACAACCATGATTGAAAATCATGATGTATAAACAGTGGCGATAAAGAAAGCACTTTGCTACGACACCACAATAGTGTCGATCTTACTCAAAATCACCAATTAAATTTGCCAAAAAATTTATTGAGTTCCGCTGAGTATAACACAACTTTATTAATACTGCTGCGGTCAAAATATCGCTTTAAGGGTTGACAACATAAAATAGGACTGTTTACATTTCCGCCATATACTTTGTGGTCCATAATATGTGTCCTAATCGTAAAATTAGGGAGACTGACTCAGTAATGTGTTTTATTTTTATTTTGGTTGTTTTAAACTGATAAAAGCATTTCTTTATTATTTTGCAGTTGCTTGAAAAAGTTTAGCGTGTCTTGCGATAGCTGAATCTCTTTTACGTTTTGGTTTTTGCGACGTTCTTTTTGCAATGGCATAGAGTTGATTTCAGACTGCTGCTGTAAAGACTAATGTGCTGTCACATTAGAATGGACTTCTTCATCTTATGGCGTCTCTCCAACTAGTTATTAGCTCCGCATATTTATCTCTGTCTCTTGCAAGGTGAAAGAATTCAATGGCACTTGCGATTTCAGTCCACTCCCATAAGTTTCTCAGCCAGGATTTTTTCTTCGGTCTACACGTATCTTGCCAGTGATTCCCATGATTGTGAATTGTAGGGTTTACCTTGGGTTTTTTTAATATATGCCCTGAGTATGCAACCTCTCTCCTGCGTATGGTATTCTACAGCTCGCGTTTGAACTAATGAATCTTAATGAAGCGAAAGGGATGGTCAGGATTATACCGAGTAGCCTACCCCACGAGAATGCACATGCTGATGTGTATGTACTGAGTGCAAAAGAAAATTCAAGTGAAACTTAAGAGAGCATTCTTCTTATCAATACAAACACTTTAACTCTCAGACCAACACGATAAAAATGTCAACTGTTTCGTATAAAAGTTATTTGTATTAATATATTTCCCTTAAGTTTCAGCGGACCTGTCTGCAAAACCCCGTTTATATAAAAGCACTTAGCGAGGGCTTACGCGTAATCTTTAATTCTGTTATCAAAAAGTAAAGAAATCAGGACCCAACCATGAAAGAGCTTCCAGTAACTCGTGTAACACAAGATAACATTTCATTTTCTAAGTCCAGTAAAGCTCTTATTTCTTATTTCAGGCTTATCCGTACAAGTCACGATTTCCCGAACAATATTTGACACAGAATATTTACGTCCACGATTTATGTCTTGCCAAATCAAACTAGAAGTTTTTCTCCAAGTCAAAGTTTGCCAATACGCCGCTATCTTCTGATATAGGTTGGCATAGTGAACATTACCATTCTTCAACTTTTTTTTCGATACTCACACTTATACCCAGCATCAAAAGAGCTAAAATCGGGTATCCAGTGATAATACCCACAATACTTTGACCAATTATTAGAATTTAACCTAGCGCGCTTATTTTCTTTGCTGCAAAGGTGAAATTTGGCTGGTAACGGATATATTCATACTGGTTTGGATGTACCAACAGATTCGTCGGACTTATTGCATTCTAGCATAGAACTGTGAGCAAAGTTTTATTAGATCCGGGCATTTGTGCAGCTATTGCCGACGTACATTTCGCTACTTTACCGTTAGGTTTATTGTGTTTCTGAATGACCCTTGCTCTGAGAGGCGAGATGTTATTTTGAACTTGCTTCTGTTAAAGTTAATGCTCATTGTCAATAATTTGAAACTTGTCTCAGAGCGTTTTTGATATATTGACATGTTGAAACAGTGTTTTTATACAGAACAGGTTGAGTAGCCCACATTTTTTTCTCAATGCTAGTAAGCTAATTTTGGAAAAGATTCCGGGAATCTTTCCAAATGGATTTCTATGCAGAAAACATTTTCCTTAATTTTTCCATTGAATAAAACAGCTCATTTTAGTATCGTGTGCATTTTTCAATAGGAGTCTTATGAAGTGAAATTTTCTGGATGAACAAAACATACGCATCGAATTAATAACCTTCTCCTTTTTTGAAGTCGGCTGAAAACAGGATAAAACGCCATTATGTTTATCTCGACACCAAACCCATGAAATTATGGTTATTGCCTTTTATGTACGTTTAAGGAAATCAATTACCAGGAGACGGACAGCAGCGTCTTCCTGAGATTCCAACCGCATACTGCGATCGCCAACCCGCCTGCCAAGCGTGGCGTGTAGCGTAGCGTGGTTATGGGCGTGAAATGGCTGATGGTGGTGGCTTTTTATGTATTAGATGACTTATTTAATAGAATTTTGGTAATTTAAGTTACCAAATAATCGCGTTTGCCCTTATTAACATGCATTATAACATAGTTTAACACCAGGACAGGAAATTGTGCTGCATGCCGTGTGGACGTTAAATGCACAAAAACATAAACCCACCTAGATTTCGCGGTCGGATAGAAATATTAATAAAACGGACTTTAACTCCAATTCAGGGTCCACCACGCAATCGCGGGCGTAATCGGCCCATCTTTGACGTAGCGCCCTCTGGGGAAATTCGCACGCAAACATGAAAATTTTATTCTAAAGTAACCAAGCGTTATCATCCTAATGTTGACAATTTCAATTTTTAACACGTTACGGCCCTTGTTCGGGGATAATGGCCGTGTGATTATGTGGGAATTGGTAGGACCTCCAGGTTTACTGTGCGGTTGAATGTTAAATATTAATATCACTGGTGAATAACTTATTTAGAAAAGCGGTGGTAGCCTAGTGGGTAGAACATTGGACTCGGAAGCGAGAGACCCAGGTTCGAGTCCCAGTGCGGGCATGTACCTATGACTTCGTTTTCCAAGTTACGTACATTTGTGAAGTTAAAGTAGCAGCCACTGGCCAACGTTGAAGGAAGACATCGTGAAGGCACCTGAGTGTCTGAGCTATTCACATACCTCAGCGCTTGAAATCGCCAATCCGCGGTGGGCACGCGTGGTGATTAACCCCATACTCTCTTTAAATGAGAGAAGGCGTGTGCCCTACATTTTTCATCGAGGACGTCAAAAAAATATTCATCAAAGAGTATCAGTATCTTTATCTAAAGAAGGTACAGAATATTAATCAATCAATAAAATCAATCAAAAAATATCAATCCGTAGTTTGTTATGACAATTCTATGTATATTGCGTAACCGAGTTTTTCTGCTTGTAAATCTGTTAGTTAACCGACTTTGCGGTGTACATCGAATTGTTATAGTAACCGTGAATTTAATGTATTTCTCTGAAATAGGGCCCAGCCCGGTGGCCCGAGGACCTTGTGAAGGGGGCTGCGAAACATAGGATGAGACTAGCAAAGGACTATAAGAAGTATTGCTACTTTTGTAAGAAGTATTATTTTGGCTTTTAAAGTTATTCATTTGATGTATTAAGTTTAAAATGATTTGAGAAAAGATGGTCAGAGTGGAGTTTTTTTCCCCGCTGCCTTTTTCTCCACTACAAATACGGCCCGAAGGCAGCGGCTAACACAGTAACATAGTACATTGACATTCAGCAAACAGAATGTAAATTCTTTACGTTGAAATAAATTATTGATTTCTGATTTCTGACTGGATGGGTTGGCGTGATAGAGAAGAAACCTAGCCCAACAGTGGGTGCTGTTTGTGAGCCGATTAGATATATATATTTAGATTAATATCATTGAGTTGAAACAGTTCACTCCAGTTGGCTTACACTTGTTACCTGACCCCCGGTTTCTGATTTCTGAAACAAGTAGCGTCCGTAGGACCAAGGCCACGGTTAGTAACAACATAAATTTCTCACTACAGACATGACTGTATGCCTATTTAAATAGAACACACAGCAACTATATTTTCCATTTCTAACATGGTATGTACAATCGAAAGCAGGTGAAAATTTGCACAAAACATTTTCACAAGTTGTTGAACAAAAGTTGTCGTTGAGGTGGTTCAGGAATTCTTGAGGTACTTCATCATATCATCGTAATCAGCCGGTGTCAGTCCGCTGGCCTTAGGCCTCTCCCAAGACACGCCACTGAGCCCGATCTTCGGCTCTTCTTTTTCAGTCACTGCCCACCGCTTTGCGAATGTCGTCGCTCCATCTAGTCACAGGGCGTCCTACGCTACGTTTACCGATTCGCGGTCTCCACTCCAGAACCAGTCTTCCCCAACGGTTATCAGTCCTGCGGCAGATATGACGAGCCCGTTGAAGTACGTACCTTGCACAAAACCGCCATCACTACAACCACCTACACTATGTTGACTGCGGTTGCTGACCGTATGGACGGTCCGTTTCCGAAACACTGGATGAACTTACACTCTCCAGTATCTCAGAATCGAGATCGAGTCTATTAGCAAGGAGCATAAGTAATAATTGTATGTGCTATTTACATAAGCAGCGTCCCACTGTAGCGCACATACCTTCTCTCACGGAGACAGTATGGGCTTAATCACCACGCGTGCCCACCGAGGATTGGCGATTTTAAGCGTTGAGGTATGTGAATAGCTCAGACACTCAGGTTTCCTCACGATGTTTTCCTTCACATTTAGCAAGTGTCATTCCTTCTTTGACTTCAAAAATGTAACTTAGAAAACAAAGTCATAGGTCGAACCTGGGTCTCTCGCTTCCAAGTCCAACGTTCTACCCACTAGGCTATCACCGCTCGCGCGATGCTATTGTGGGCATCTGCTATTTATTTTCCGTTTATACGTATTGTGATTTTATGACTTAACGTGTTATCTTGTAAGAACATCAAATTTGTTTTATCTAAAAGAAATGCTGTATTATTATTATAGCGAAGAAAAACCGCCGCCCTTGTTTCATAAGATCACGCCGTGTTTGTCGTGGAGAGCAAATGTTTGCCTCTTGTTAGTGGAGGTTTACGGATATTCCTGTGAGCTGGGGCCGTTGACATTTTTCTCTTTTGTTCAGATTTTTTCCTGTGACTGTTCAAGATTCTTTATTTGTATCGACAAAGCTATATATTTATCCCATTAAAGGGTAATGGTCGTCTTAAAGAAAGAGTATCGCACCAATTCGCAAAGACTATTTTTTTTCTTGAGGGCTGAATCAAAAACCATTTCGAGATTAACATCTAAGTAACCATATTTTCTATATTTAAGATAAATATTAAGGAAGATGAGCGTTATTTTTGCCAAAAAACAATAACCTTCATTTGACCTTCTGATGACGTCACATTTTAAAATAAACATAACATATGGCAACACTACGTTACTTAAAAAAAGGACTTGCTGTCATAACTGTCATATGCATATCATTTCCTTGTCTGTGAAAAAAACGTCTGTGACAGCAAATCACAGAAACAAAGTGTGACAGTTTGCGCGACGTTTCGGCGTGTGCACTCGAAAAATATGACGTCACCCTTTCAAATATTTTAAATAAATAATTTATATTAATAAACTTAACAAATCGCTGAAAAAATGAAATTAGTCTCTAGAAATTACTTCTGCTTTAAGAAGAAAATATAAAATAAGATCAAAATAAAAAATATACTGCCCGAATTGTGGAACTTCCATACAACACAACCACTTGCCCTGGTCCCAAACTAGAATACCCTAGGCTATTTGTACAAATGGATGGTGGCCCCAGGATGTTCTGATAGCTGATAAACACATCTGTACAATGACCTCAACCTGGGTACATTTTTATATTTGTAATGTCCTTGCCTGCGTATCCTAGTTTGGGGCCAGGACAATTGATTGTGTTGTGTGGAAGTTATCATTATTGACATAATTTTTTCTACTTTCCAAGAAGTGAATTGAATTGAATCTTCAACGATAGGAGTAGCTGCAAGTGAAACCCCAATTAAGGCGAACAGTAACAGCAAGGCCGAAGGGACAATCCGTTTGTTCCGGAAACATGATCAGCGTTGTCACGGGCAGGCGGGGGCGGGGCACATTTACATTCAGCATCCGGTTCCGGTTATCAGCCGCTAATAAATTGAGACTACACCCTGTCCGTAGGGAATACTGGAGGCGCAGTAGACCTGTACCTTTGCTTGGACTTTTGGGCCGAGTTACGTAACTTACGGTTTTTGTATATAGCCTATATACGTCCCACTACAGGGAAGATTTTTTCTCAGAGAGAGGGTTTGGGCTTAATTACCATGCGTAATTAAGCCCAAACCCACCGCGGATTGGCAATTTCAAGCGCTGAGGTAGGTGAACAACTCTCAGTCACTCAAGTTTCCTCACGATGTTTTCGTTTATAGTTAGCAAATGGTATTGCTACTACAACTTCGCGGGTGTACGTAACTTAGAAAACGAAGTTATTGGTCCATGCTGGGATTCAAAGCCACGACCTCCCGAATGCGAGGCCGGTGTTCTAGCAGCCAGTGGTAGCTACCACTACGCTACCACCGCTTAAGATTAGTGGGTATTTGTTCCCGGGGGTTTGGTACCACAGAATACTTACTACACCATTACTTTCTGGTGTTGTTACTAATGTGCTTCTGGTGTTGTTACTAATGTGATTCCATTAAGCAACATTTGTTGATAATTTAAAAATTTTAATTATTAGTTGAAGACTCGTGTATAAAGTTTGTGTATTCCCAAATGCGTTTTAAAAATAGTGGACATGTAAAATAGCATAATAATTATATTCTTTTTGTTGTACTAATCCATGCTGAGGACAATTTTAAAAACCTATTTAGAGGCATGGGTGAAATTTGTAGCCTGTAAATAGGTTTTAAGAATAATTATATTAGGAGAAGAAGAAAACCATTTATTTCAATAACAGAAACACACACTACAGTAACAACGTTAAAACACAAAACACTTTTTACTAACATAAATTGCGGTGCGGCGGAAAAGCTGGCTCAGCATTGTGCTGACGTTATTCGCCCAAAGCACTGATTTTCAGCCAGTGCCTGTTTGTCTCACGAATATTCTAGGGTGCGATGCAGTGCATAATAATAAACACAAAGTTAATTAAATCAATGAATGTATAGATGGTTTCATAAATAAGTAAATTAGTAAATAAATAAAATTACTTAAAATATAAATGAAATAAATGATTTATTATGTTAATGATTATGATGCGATCACGTCAGTCGAGGATGAGATCACTTATATGAAATGCCTTACATACCATACGAAGTATATTTAATACTCCAATAGAGGGATCCAAACACACACAGAAACGCCAAAGCTTAAAGTGATATATTTATACTTTTGTTGTGTTTAAAATAAATGTAAAATACTAATAATAATTGCGGTAATAAGAGAAAGGCCCCTGAAGTATACTCAGTTTTAACTTAACTTTGGCCTTTGCATTTAAGTAATGAAATGATTTATACGGCGTCCAGTGACACCTTCACTCGAACTAGATGGATGAAGTGACCACTCGGACGCTGCAGTACCTGGGACATTGTTTTTTATATGGAGTAGGCTTGCCCAGTACCTATAGCATCGTGACAGCTCAATTTTGTACAATCATTCATCGTATTATTTCTTTATTACCAATTTTAGGCAAAATTGGTTTCATCTTAGCCTAATTTATTTTAAACAAACTATAAAATATTAATGTTAATTAATTTTTCTGGATATAAAGAAGTATATTAATTTATTTTAATAAAGTCAAAGTCAAAGTCAAAAAAATTTATTCACTATAAAAACAAAATGTTTACTTAATGAACAATTACAACTCTCGATCGCAACGAATGCCGGACGTAACGGCAGCCTTAACATAATACGGTAATTGACACGATCAACAATAAATTATTTCATATGCTCGATTAAAACAAAAATTACAAAATATCTCGGAAAATGTATATCTTTTAGTCAATTACTACTTATTACAATTTTTAAATAGATTAAACATAAAAAGAGTGCTCTGAAATGTGACGTCTAAGCCAGTATTTTCATACAAAATTCCGTTTTAAAAGTAACTCATTTGATATTCTGTCAAATACCCAATTGCGGTAGTCGGCGACTGTAACTTCTCAACACTGCACCCAGTCAGAAAATGAATTTCGAGCTCGAGTGGATACGGGCGTTATGCTGGGACAATTTACTACTTACGGGAGCACTTAGATTTAGGAGGAGCCGCTAAAAATACGTGACGTGAATCGTAGGTTTTAAAACGCAGAGTAAATTCCCTCCGAAATAATGCAGGCATATAATGCAATCAAAAGCGTACTTTTTATTACCGAAATTAACCTGTATTTTATCATGTAAATAGGCTCGCACTTAGAGCTGTGGCAGCGGAGCGGTAGAACGCCGGCTTCTCATTCGGGAGGTCGTGGGTTCGAATCCCGGCATGTACCAATGACTTTTTTTTCTAAGTTACGTACATTTGTGAAGTTATAGTAGCAATACCACTCGCTAATTGTGAAGAAAAACATCGTGAGGAAATCCTAGCGTCTGAGGTATTTACATACCTCAGCACTTGCTACGTACAATGGCCCAACTATGAGGCTAAGTGCGGACATCTCCAGTCGAACTAGAACTAAAACTAGGCTCGCACTTGGCCTTTGTCCCAACACATTCACACACTTACACACACACACACACACACGCAAACCCACTCACACACATACACTTTCGCATACATTAAGTATTTATAAAGTAAGTTATTTAATTTTATATAATTTCTTTTAAAAGTTCTTTAAGTAAAATTAAGGTCGAGATACTTTAATTTCCACACAAAAGCTACATTCTCTCTAAGTTCGACAAATTCAAGCTTACATTGCACCTATAAATAACTTTCTACCTCTCTCGAGTTTTTTTAGTTATATCACATCACATAGACCTCCTTCGTGGTTTTCATAACCATGAGGGGTTTTGCCATAATCGCCACGCTTGGCAGGCGGGTTGGCGATCGCGGTGTGTGGTTGGAATCTCCGGAAGACGCTGCTGCCCGTCTCCTGGTAATTGATTTCCTTAGTCGCCTTCTACGACATCCACGGAAGGAAATGGAGTGACGCTATTTTTAATCTGGCACCACACGGATATGGTTATATAGTTCTATTTAATCCTCATACGTGCCTACCGTGAACTGACGATTTTACACGCTCGGTACCCTTAGCTGTTGTTTACTAGGAGCGTGGACGTAGAGGGTTCAGTAAGCTAAATTCAATTTATTGAATGACCAGCTAGGTTCGCTGTCCTTTTCAATACATTTTTCCATCCGCCCGTAAACGTCCACTCTCCGAGTAAACTTTAGCTAAGGGTACTGAAATAGCTATGTAAGCACATGAAATAGCTTAGTCACTAATTTTTTCGTCTACATTTAGGTAGTGGAAATGATACCACATATTTAAATTTATTCATAAATCACAAAAGCGAAGTCATTTGTAAATGTTGGGATTCAAACCACTGGCAAAGAGGAAAACATCGTGAGAAAGCCTAAGTTGAACTTAGCGCTGGAAATTGCCAATCTGCGGTGGGCACGCGAGGTGAAGAAGCCCATACTCTCTCTCTGAGAGAAGGCCGGTGCCCTAAAGCGGGACGTATATAGGCTGCATTATAATACACCTATTTATATTGTAGAGGTATTATATTCCTAACATAATATAGTCCAAGAAGAGGATGTATTATGTAGCAACGGGCAAGATAAAAAGTACCCGAAACAGGCGTGCGTGCAAGCAACGACTAATGAATGTTGAGGAAGCGAAAGTGATCGGTCAGGATCCTTTCAGATCAAGTGGCAGTCCCTGGTCTCTGCCTTCCCCTCTGGGATACAGGCGTGAGTTTATGTATGTATGTCTGTATGTATATTCCTAACTTCTTGGTCTGAAAGTACTGGGGCTCGGACAGGTTCACTTTGTTCGGCGAGACATTTCTTTAAGGCAATTAAGTGTACCCTTATCGCAGGCTTGCAGAATTCCCGCAACGATTAACGTGGGACCACAAATAAGGGCTGTTCGCATTTCACTCGGAACTTTGTGATAAAACGTTACAAATTCTTTTACATGGAGGATTTTTTCGTTCGCTTTGCTTCACGATATTTGTTTCTTGTTAACTTGTTTGTTCACGTTCAGGAGATTGCGACCTTGCGAGATTGCGGAACTGAAGGCAGTACTCCAGTTTTGGAAATCACTACCGTATAAACCAAACAGCAACGCCCATTTATAACGTGGTGACAACGACTAGCGGGGTGACCACAGTAAACTATTTCTACTTCTCGACCTAGCGTGGTGACCACAGTAAACGGTTTCTACTTGTAACTATTATTATTAATAAAAAATAAAATCTGGCATATTGTGAGTTGGACTGCCCTCTGACACATAGGTACTTGGCTATTTTTAAAAACATTGAAACGTTTTTGTAGTCGATTTTTTTAAATAAATTTTCCTCCTTATTTATTTTACCTTAAACTCTAAAATATGATATAAACCCCAAAAGCTTCAAAAGATTCATTTTGGTTATATTCTACGTCATCCAAAAGTCCCTTTGAAAATGTGACTTTTAGGTTTCTAGTTCATTTTAATTACACTCAACCCGCGCTGCAAGCCAAAAATGACATCAGAATTATTTTAGAACTTACACGCACTTTGGTCAAACGCTAGCGCGTTTTTAGGTGCATAGCATATAAGTGAAAATGTATGGAAATTGGAGATAAACCTTTTTTTGCCATGAATAAAAATGTTTCTGCACGCTTGTGATTGCCGCTGCGAATGTGCCGTAAACTCTTAAATTATTTAAAAAAATATTTTCAATGTCTACAGATGGGCGGTGAAAAATCCTACGAAAATTAATCGTAGAGCAACACAGAATTTTCACGCTTTTTTTGTACACATAATGGTACAATAACGAATATTCTTACGCTTGTAACTCGGAGGAATAGGCAGAGACCAGGGTTTGCCACTTGCCACGATCCTGACAGACCTCTTTTGCGTCGTCCACATTGAATTAAATTGGATTCAAAAGATATTTATTGCACTTAAAAACAATTTTTTGCAAAATCAAGCGCAGTAGGCACTAGATGATATTTTGTTCCAGCAAACCTACGTTGATGTGGAGAGTGAATGTCGTACATTAATTTGTCTTTGCATGCACGAACGGCACTTTTATTTGTATCTAGGGATTACATGCAGTACGCACCCGTATGGTGAAGAAAAATGCGTCTGTGTGGTTTGATTGAGACGTAGAGATGACGAGATCTTAAAACTGCAAATTAGTATGAATTATATTTAAAAATAATTTACAGTAAGCTCGGTATACAAGCATATGTAGATTACAGTAATTACCGGAGAGTAATGATGTAACTTAACGAAGGCATAATTTATCAATTTACAACCCTAAACGCTTCGACGTTTGGAGGTTCGAAGAAACGATCGTGTTAAGAATTAACGACCAAATTATTTTCTTATATAGAGGTATAGAGGTACGAGTAAGCATAGAAGTATCTAGAAAATATACACGACACCGAGTATCATGATCGCACATGTGAAATACGTGCGGAAACTCAACCGCAGCGCGTTTCAGCCTTTGGCTCACCAAAAATAACACAAGCTGTTTTGCCTTGATGAAATTTTACTTGTATGCAAGCGATTCCAGAGAGATTCTTGATGAGATCCGCCACCGAGATTTTGTTCCACTTTGTGAGCGACATGGTATATGTATATGGTATACGAGCACAGCAAGGTCCTGATTCCTGTACCCAGTTGACGGGAGTTGCCTTCTGGGAACTCGGTAAATCTTAATATTTAAATTTATTGATTTGGATAATGGATAGAAAGATCATCCGTGTGGCGCTGAATTAAGAATAGCGTCACTCCATTTCCCTCTGTGGATATCGTAGAAGGCGACTAAGGAAATCAATTACCAGGAGACGGCAGCAGCGTCTTCCTCAGGATCCAACCACATACTGCAATCGCCGACCCGACTGCCAGGCGTGGCGGTTGTGGCAAAGCCCCTCATGGTTATGAAAACCACGATGGAGGCCTATGTCCTGCAGTGGGCGTCAAATGGCTGATGATGATGATGATGATATTCAATAAAACAGTTGAATTAATATTGTTTTGTGTAACCTATATACGTCCTACTGTAGAGCATGGGAGTTCTCTCGGAAAGAGAATAGACTCGGATTTCCTCACGAAGTTTTCCTAGACCGTTGGATAGTCGAAGAATTAATTATTATACTATTATTTTTGCCTGTTTGTTTTTACAACTTATCAGAATCAGCACCCGTGTACGATTCAGTTCAGTAAATTTCACGCCAAGTTGACATATGAGTATTATGAGCTTTTCAGGGGGAACATAGAGTTCTTTCGGAACGTCCGCAAAGTCGGCTGTAATCGAACATATCTTTTTAGATCTTAATCCTATAAAGGCTACTGTTGATAACGTTCGACTTTAACCATACATGTGCTTTACGTAAGCAAACTTATTTATGTTCGAATAAAACTTGACTGCGACATCGGTTAGCTAACGAAAGGAATCCAATATCTTAGAAAGCAACCTTCTTTAAGGATTTGAGTCGTAATTTTCGATTTTCGTCTTGTTTTTGTTATTCCCAAAAAAGACCAGACCCAGGTTCGATGTGCAGGCATGTACCATGTTTGCATGCATGTTTGTTAGTTTTCAAAGTTACGTACGTCATAAATTTTTAGAAGCAATACCATACAATAACTGTGGAGGAAAACAACGTGAAGAAACCCACGGCTTAGTTGGCTGCGCACTTTTAGACTTGTCTTTCCTGTGGGCTAGGCCGACTAAGCTGTCAGGATGGATGGTCCCTTCACCCATCTAGTGTGAGTGAAGGTGCCACCCACTAAATCACCTCATCACGTGGATGAAAAGGCAAAAAAGTACCCAAAAAGAAGAATAAGAAGTGAAGGTTTTGAGGTTTATGTACGTAGGTAGATTTGTCCGTTCCTTTGTGCCAATACAATTTTTAAACGATTGAAATAATTCAAAAGGATGTCGTGTTCTTAGCATATTTTTATTGTTATTATCCTGGAAATCTTAATACTATTACAGTCCCAGATAACAAAAGATACGGTTTCCGAAGTTTGATGCAAGTTTGTAACATTCAAGTTGCGACAAAAAAATAAAAAAAATTCAGAACACATACCTAAATGCATTTATCTTCGTAATAATACAACCAGATTTATTTCAATATTTTTCTTTGCAAGTTCGGAAGAAATACAAATGCTTTACTATTATGTCAATGAACGATTTACTATTATAATGGGATACAGTGAACTTCGCAAAGTTCTGGGCCGCAACTTTATAGTAAATACTTTTAATAAAAATTGTTTTTCTATCGACACACTAAGAATGAGACGGGATTATATTAAAATTAAATCTTTATTGTACACGAAATACATTTCTGAGTTTTGCGGTATACAATTGGTAGTCGTATCGGTAAGAGCAATCTCTTCCAGACAAACTTGGAATGCATAGAACTGAAAAATTAAGAGTGTAGGTGGGTTAAGACATATTGAAAGCATATGTATGTTTAATCAAGTTCTGGTATCACATGGAACTCTATCATTCTAGGTTCCTGTTAGCAACACACGGTTTTAACTATGCTGGCCAATTAGGTTGACCAAGAAATATTTACTAATATATAATAGGTAGTTTCAAATGTAACTTGTAGGGGGGTGTTAATGAATTATGTTTTGTTTTGTTAAAAAAAAAAATTCTACTTTAATATTAACGAATTTGTGCAAAAATCATAGGAAGTCTAAATTCTAAGTCTTAATTTTTTTTTCTGAATGATACATGCAAAATTGTTAGAATTATTTATGTGACGTATTGTTGTGTACACATTTTTAAATAGAATGATTCCAGTAACAATTATTTAGACAAAAAAATAAAAAAAATTCAGAACACATACCTAAATGCATTTATCTTCGTAATAATACAACCAGATTTATTTCAATATTTTTCTTTGCAAGTTCGGAAGAAATACAAATGCTTTACTATTATGTCAATGAACGATTTACTATTATAATGGGATACAGTGAACTTCGCAAAGTTCTGGGCCGCAACTTTATAGTAAATACTTTTAATAAAAATTGTTTTTCTATCGACACACTAAGAATGAGACGGGATTATATTAAAATTAAATCTTTATTGTACACGAAATACATTTCTGAGTTTTGCGGTATACAATTGGTAGTCGTATCGGTAAGAGCAATCTCTTCCAGACAAACTTGGAATGCATAGAACTGAAAAATTAAGAGTGTAGGTGGGTTAAGACATATTGAAAGCATATGTATGTTTAATCAAGTTCTGGTATCACATGGAACTCTATCATTCTAGGTTCCTGTTAGCAACACACGGTTTTAACTATGCTGGCCAATTAGGTTGACCAAGAAATATTTACTAATATATAATAGGTAGTTTCAAATGTAACTTGTAGGGGGGTGTTAATGAATTATGTTTTGTTTTGTTAAAAAAAAAAATTCTACTTTAATATTAACGAATTTGTGCAAAAATCATAGGAAGTCTAAATTCTAAGTCTTAATTTTTTTTTCTGAATGATACATGCAAAATTGTTAGAATTATTTATGTGACGTATTGTTGTGTACACATTTTTAAATAGAATGATTCCAGTAACAATTATTTAGACACTGAAACAAATTGATAAAACGTCAAAATGTAGGTTAAGTTAATATTTTTATTTACATCAAGTTAACCTTGGGTAAGAGCGTTTTTTTCATGATGTATTTCTCTGATATCTGCATCTGTATTAATTTTCACAAAAATATTGGTCAAGGTATCAGTGTGAATAAGTTGTCTATACTTACGCAAAGTTAACTTTATACGGCGCCTATAAAATAATATAACAAACATGATTTATTTTTATTTTTACTTACTTTGTACAAATACGTATCATTACAGGCTAAGCATAGTGCGATATGTATGCTACTTACATTTGACAATAATATGTTAATTATAGTAGCAAGTTATCATTAAAATATTAACGATAACTTACACACAACACCACTTGCCCTGGTCTCAAACTAGCCCCTGTACCCCGTGCTAGAGTAACCAGGCCAGGACATCACAAATATGGAAATACACCCAGATTGAGGCCATGTTTACAAATGTACTGCGGCCCCTAGTGCGAATCGAACCCACGACCTCCTTCGCATACTAATCAGACGTGAAACTGTGAAAATATGTAAGTTATCCTCCTGATAGCATGTATCGTTAGTCTAGGGCGATTAACCTGCGACCGTTAAAGCCAGGTGCGAGGGCGAGGCTAAGACCTGGTGGCCAACTTGGATGTGCAATTAGCTCCAGCGCCGAGTGGCCGGCGTGGAAACAAATCGGCGTGATTTTGATAAGTTAGGCAAGCCTACAAAGCCTGCATTGACAAAAAAAAAGAACCGGCAAGTGCGAGTTGGACTCGTGCACGAAGGGTTCCGTACCATTGTGTTTACAATATTAGACACTAATATCGAGAAAAAATGGCAAAAAAACAACGTTTGTTTTGTGACAAAAGGGGGGCCCTTGAGATTTTATTTTATTTTAATTAAATTATGTTTTTTAATCAAATATAGAACTTAATATTTTGTGAATATTTCAACTGTACCTGTTACCGTTATTAATATCAAGCAAAAAAGGCAAACAATTACATTTTTTGTATGGGAGCCGCCCTTTAATATATATATTTTATTCTGTTTTAGTATTTGTTGTTATAGCGGCAACAGAAATATATCATCTGTGAAAATTTCAACTGTCTAGCTATCACAGTTCATGGGATACGCCTGGTGACAGACAGACAGATAGATGGACAGATAGACGGACAGTCAAGTCTTAGTAATAGGGTCCCGTTAGGCATCCTTCTGATACGGATCCCTAAAAAGTTCTATTAAAGCCTCTGGTCAGTTCATATGCCGGTGAATTTGTTGAGCAATAATATGCGCAAATAGGGAAACGACTTATCAATCAATTGTGCGGTCGAAGGGAGCCTCTCCCACTCTACGCCACCTTGATGGTAGAACCATGTTTTAAAGAATAATAACTTATCGATTGCGTTGACTTGTTTTCATATTTAGGTATACATTAAACAGGTCTAATCACGATTTTTTATAAGGTAAAATAAATAGGTATAACCTAACCTAACGTTTCGGCAACGTTGCAGCTGCCGTGGTTGCGGGTGGACGGGTCAATATACAACTATGTTTAAGCATCGCGAGTCATAAAAAAAGTACCGTTTTCATAATTAACCTTTGTTTTTAACGGCCGGATTGGTGTGAAACGGATTTTAATTACAAATTCGGATTGGATAGTAATTTTGATTTATAAGCAGCCTACATACGTCCCACTGTAGGGCACAGTCCTTCTCTCAGGGAGAGAGTATGGGCTTAATCACCACGCGTGCCCACCGCGGATTGGCGATTTCAAGCGCTGAGGTATATGAATAGCTCAGACACTCAGGTTTCCTCACGATGTTTTCCTTCACAGTTAGCGAGTGGTATTGCTACTATAACTTCACAAATGTACATAACTTAGAAAACCAAGTCATAGGTACATGCCCGCACTGGGAATCAAACTTGAGTCTCCCGCTTCCGAGTCCAATGTTCTACCCACTAGGCTACCACCGCGTCTTTTAATTTTGATTTAACGGACCCGCAACTCAATTTTACTTCGTGGTATCCGTCATCCGATGCTTAAACAGTGATAAATATCCTGTTTTGTTGGCCACAGCTGAAAGCGACGCGAATCGATGTAAATTTTAGGATTTGAACCGCATTCGGTTGTGAATCGTCGAATTTCGTTGTTCAATTATTTATGTATCTGATTACAGAAACATATGCGCGAATAACTCAATCACAAAATTAATAAATGAACGTTGCATTTATTAATTTCATGACCAAACTATATATCTATTCCCAAGGAGGACGAGACGGGACGTACTTCGAACAAATAGAGGACGAGTTAAAAGAGAATGGAAAGATAAACAATACCTTTAAATTGTATGAACTTGGCGTGCGTGCATGCAATTGCTAATCAATTTTGATGAAACTAAAGAGGTTTTTGACCCTACTCCTCCAGGATATAAGTTTGAGTTTATGTAGCTATTTTTATTATTTAATTATTATTATGTCATGAATTTTACACAGATTTGCTGAAAACAGCATTATGTTCAAAACAACATTTCTGCTGAGCGAACCCCTTTTTGTCAATCATCATCAGCCATTTGACGCCCACTGCAGGACATAGGCCTCCTTTGTGGTTTTCGTAACCATGAGGGGTTTTGCCATATTCGCCACGTTTGGCAGGCGGGTTGGCGATCGCAGTATGCGGTTGGAATCTCAGGAAGACGCTGCTACCCATCTCCTAGTAATTGATTTCCTTAGTCGCCTTCTACAACATCCACGGAAGGTAATGGAGTGACGCTATTCTTAATCCTTCGCCACACGGAACGTTTTTGTCAATACAACACCGTACGATGGTACCCCCAAGGGCTACAGGAAATAATACACTGAATTTAGTTATAAACAGTATATTCCTGTATGGATAATTAAATAACAACAAAATCCGACTTGCCTTATACAATTAGTGAAATCAAAACAATAGCGCGATTTAACTTACGCCCAGCGCCATCTATCGGCAACATTGCAAACTAAGAACAAAATCAATGCAACGCTACGTTGAGTGCGTGTACATAAAGAATATTGTATTTTTAATGTAATGTGATAATGATAAATATATTTTTTTTCAATTTAAATTTAACTCAATAATATGACGCACCTACTAGTAGTCGCAAAATGTACCAAAAACATCGTGACGGTGCTTAATACTCATTTAGAGTATGAAAATACTCTAAATAAGTATTAAGCACCGTCACGATGTTCACAGACGTTCGAAATCCACTGAAGAGGAAATTCGATACTTACTGAATCTATTATAAATGAAAAACGTGACAATATCCGTGTCCCATATTTAAATATGACGTGCAATGTAAATGGATAATATCTATGAAGGCTCTACTCAAAGTTTTTCGTACAGTAGCACGTGGAATTTATTGTTACGTTGAGGTGTTGGCAAAATGCAATTTGGTGACGTCAATATTTTTTATCCGTGAGTCGGTTTTAAGATAAAAACTAAGTTTTTTATGTAGTCTGCATACGTTACACTGCAGGGCACAGGCCTTCTCTCATAGAGAGAATATGGGCTTATTTACCACTTTTGCTCACTGGCAATTTTGGCAATTTTCAGCGTTGAGGCATGTGAACACCCCAGACACTCGTACGTACGTAACATATAAAAAAATTTTTTTCATCAAAGATAGATTGTTTAAGTCTACGAGTCTATACAATCTACATCACTACTCTTATCTTATCTGTCTTGAAAGATGAATATCTTTCTACCCTCTTTTATGTATTTCTTTTTATTCCAAAAATTTGTTTTCATACAATATATCTTTTGTGTCAGTTTTATCACCCATAAACCCACCAAAAAGAACCAGAAATCTCGAAAGAACCAAATCACTATTGTGGTTGTAAGATAAATATATTTATCTATATCTTTATAAACCACGGTTTTTAAAGATATGGATAGATGTAAAGGTGCGATGGTAGCGCAGCGGTCTCACATTCTGGAGGTCGTGGCTTCGAATTCTGACATGTACCAATGACTTTTTGTAAATGGTACATGTAAGTTACGTACATTTGTGAAGTTGTGGCAGCAATACCACTCGCTAACTGTAAAGGAGAACATCGTAAGTAAAATCTGAGTGTCTGAGGTATTCACGAACCTCAGCGCTTGTAATTGGCAATCCGCGGTGGGCACGCGTAGTAATTAAACCCAGACAGTCTCTCTGAGAGAATATCGGCGCCCTGCAGTGGAAAGTATATAGGCTACTAAAATAGAGAAGATTGAGTACACTTTACCTCAATTATCAATAATCAGAGTAGGGACTTTCCGGAAATCCGTGAAGCTCAGCATTCTGTTAGTGAAATTGCACTTCTCAAATATGTAGAGCTGAGTCGTGACAACAATAAGTGCTAAGATCTGTTTGAAAATTTATCCGACAGAAGTGCGAAGGAGTGTAGTACCTAAGTAAAGATACGTTATGCTTACATATACCTTAGGTTATGCTTTGGTCGCACACAGCGATCAATCGCTGCGAGTGCCTACTCGCCACGAGTATTCGCTGTGTTTGACAGGCTAATCGCCGCGACTAGATTCACTCGCTGCGAGTTGAAGTCGCCGCGACTAGGATTGAGCATGGACAGTTATACTCGCTGCGAATGCGTACTGACAGTCGAAATTTTCGTGTAGAACTTGCAGCTAATTGTCGCTGCGACTAGTGATTGCAGCGAGTGCACTCGCAGCGGCTAGTCGCTGTGTGTGACCGAAGCTTTAGGTGCCAAAACATCTAATAATTGCTCAAAGCCTTCGTGAACAAGATATTCTGTGAAACGATGCTAAAGTGACTGCCTTTTGAGAGAATCTTTCATGCTTGTAAGCGGAAAAATTTACTTTATTTTTGGAGCAAATATTTTCAAAGCAATGAGCGTTGTTCTTTCACTTTTAGATGATGCAAGGTGCAGTGACTATCAAATATTGATAACGCGACAGAGTTTTGTCAGATGTGTGGCAAGAGCCAAACCCGGGTCTCTGCTTACCCCTTCGGGGTATAGGATCGAGTTTTTATATGTATGTATAATAGAGTGTGTTTATGACATATCAATCTCTCATAAAACACCTTCTCTTGTAACCTATAGCCATCGCCCGAAGCAAGCTTTAAATCGTCAAAACAATAAACAAGCTTGCGTACCAAGTTGTGACCGCTTAAACTAATATATTAAGGGGAACTCAAATAACCAATTACCTGCATAGTAACCAGGCTGACTAATATTACATCAAAGTTAGAAGCGAATGGCTCACCGAAATTTCAAAGCCTCTTTGATATAGCCACTCCACTTGGTTTCAGCTGGGGCCACCGCCTTTCTGAATCTGAAAGCGTCTGGGAGACTGAAATGTGGAAGCTGACGCACTGAATAAATTGAAGTGCACTCAAATTATGGTGATAACATTGAAATAATTCCCGTATAGTGAAGAAAGTAATTCTTACGCAAGGCGGTCGTCGCAGGAGAGGTAGGCAAAGAAGACGTTGGCGAGACGATCGCGACCGACACGGACTGGTCTCAGGTGGCACAAGACAGAAACATCTAGTCTGAGTTGGGGGAGGCCTTTGTCCAGCAGTGGGACTCAAACGAGGCTACGTAAAAAACAACTTATTTTTTTTGTATTTTTAGGAAGTTAATGCTTGCTATCTAGTTGATAATTGACTCGAATGGTGGCGTGGTGGCTTGGTCGCCGATCTCCCTCTAAAATGGTTGAGACTATTGATGGCTGACCACTGCGTTATGCTCTTGAATGGGTGATGTTCGTGTGTCTGGTCGCCGCAATAATGTTTTCCTGCTTATTGCAAGAAAAATACTAATGTTTTGGCTTTTACAGTCGTGGATGGTACTTACGGAATCTTATTATATAGGCAGCAACTGAGGTATTATGGTTGGAGAAAATATGATCAGAATGAAGTTTATTCCATGCCTTTTTCTCCGCTACAAGATCGACCCGAAGGCAGCTTACATTTAATTGTAATGTTGATTCTTTACGTTAAATATTTTATCAATACTGATTTCGTTAAATATTTAATGTTGACCGTAAACCAGCGTTACGGGAAAACCCGTAACACAAGCTGACCCCCGGTTTCTCGCACACTACCGTCAGTGATTTTTTTTGTATGCACTTTGGTCAATTGACAGCTGTTAACAGTAGATTTACAGCGTGTTAGTGTAGGAGAAACACATTTATTGTCAAAACACACAGTATCACACCCGGCTAAATACTCGTATGTAAACCCTTAGTCTTAAATATCTATATATTTCTTTGGTTCGTACTGTTCTTCTTGTGAGTTTTGTGTGTAATAAATAAACGGTTTCTATTCTGTTCTTTAATTAAACCAAAACCGAATTTTAGAAGTCGACAAAAAAACTAAATACAGAAATATTAAAATACATGGAAGAACAAATTGAATGAGATCGATGCCAAGCTGCAAAGTCATTACAAAACCATTACTGCAACCGTATTCATATTTAAACTTATCGTCCTATAGCTATCGTGGTACAAACCGTCAGTTTGTTTTGTTTGGATTTTAGGTAAATTTGTTTTTGCAGCATTTGTTCCGTGCAGTAGCGAAATAAACAAATAGGCAAATCTTTCTATGTTTGGTACCCACCGATATAAGTTTTCTTAGTGTGGGGCAAAGAGAATATTCTCTTTGGTGTCGGGCCACAGAAAAACTCATTGTACAATATTGAATCACTCTCATTATTGTAATAAGGCAACCTGTGCATTGTCAATCTGCTATGTAAAATATCCTTACTGAAATAAATAATTTTTGTATATTGTATTTGTATTTCTCCACAGAAGTTCTTATTTTTTGCAAATCTCATCCCAAAATCGTACGGCACGTAGAAAAAGTACCAGGAGGCCATAAATCCAGAGGGGAAGAATCAAATCAGTGACGGACGCACACGAGTAGGCTTTTATGATTTGTGCTCCGCTTTATTGCATGAAAAATACAATTTTATCTCATTCGCGGGTCATTGCCCTTAAGTTCGGTAAAAAACCTTATCTGAATGTTACGGAAACTGTTTCGGTGTCGTCTTTCGCATGAATAGAAGCGAATGTTTCGAAATTAATTTTTTTAAGGAAACATACTCTTGCGAATTTGGAGACTGTAATAGCCCAGTGTCTACCTTACATACACATATCATAGAACCTAAAGTCTCTATGCTAGAGAGGTAGGCAGAGACCAGGGACTGCCACTTGTTTGCAGGCCAGTTTCGGGTACTTTTTATCTTGCCTATTTGGTCGAAGTATGTCCGCTTGGGACGTCCCTTACCGGCCGTTCCACCCGCATTCGCATTATTTGTTTCGTCAATCTTTCTTCCTTCATCCTCTAAACATGTCCAAGTCAACGCAATATTCTCTTTCAGTCCACAACGTTATCCGTATCCAATTGTGTATCCTGTCATTCAAAGTAACACCAGACATACTTCTCAAGGACCTCATTTCTACTGCATTAATCCTACTTTCTTGCTTCTTTTGCCATTCCCATGTCTCACTACAATACATAAGTGTACGTAGGCAAGCTTATTACATCTTGGTATGAAATTATGGCTTGGACGTGGCACAAACACTCACATTAACATCACATAAGAAATGATATCAGTGATCTAGGGGTGCAATGTTGTATCACATGCAATAATTCCATGAAACGGCCAAGTCATAATTTTTCATAAATAACCATTTCACCATTACATTAAGCCCCATTCAAACGTGTTTTCTGGCACAGCAAACATTTTGATCGTTTTAAAAACATAGGTTTTAGAGGCTAAATAGGTTTTTAAAATTTTCTTCAGCACGGGTTAGTGCAACAAAAAGAATATAATCATGTAGGTACAGCGATATCATTCCGATGCGAAAAGCTAACTGCAAAGTGGGTTACTTGGGGCTGCAAGTGATGTAAATTGCTTCGGCCAGAGGTCGCTGCCTGTACGTAATACAGAGAAGTTTGTAAAGAGGCTCGAAATTTTGCCGATGCCTGCACTTGCCCATTAGCTCAGTTGAGAGAGCGCTGGCACGGTGAGCCAAAGGTCGCGGGTTCAAGTCCCGGCATGGGTGGAATTTTTTTCCTCTAAATAGGTTTCTAAAATTGTCCTCAGCACGGGTTAGTGCAACAAAACGAACATAACCATTTTGGTCAACAACTCTATGCTCACAATTCCGGTTGGCGTACCAAGTGAATTCACAGCTCAAAGTTACTTTCGTACCCACATACCTTCACTCGGCCACTCGATCAAACAGGGTCTCCGTGACCTGTTCACGGTTAGTTGGCTCCGAACGGCCCGACCCGGGCGTACTCGGCTGCGTACTATCAAAATAGGTGTTGAAAATACTGGCTGCCTGTGGAACGTTACATTGAAATAATAAAACATAACATAAACTCACGCCTGTATCACAGAGGGGTAGGCAGAGACCAGGGACTGCCACTTGCTACGATCCTCACAGATCACTTTCGCTTCCTCAACATTCATTAGTCGTTGCATGCACACACGCCGGTTTCGGGTACTTTTTATCTTGCCCTTTGCTAATACATTCCCTATTTGGTCGAGGTATGTCCGTCTGGGTCGTCCCTTACCGGCCTTTCCACCTACATTCGCTCTATATATTTGTTCTATCAATAATAACTATATATTTTCATTTATTTAAGATGAGATTGAGTTAAGTTATACAGATATTAAAGATAAAATTTCATAGAGCTACGTATCAGAAACTTGAAGGGGCATTCAGCTATTTTATTGTTACAAAAATTTTATTGTTTTCGGACTATTTCTATACAAAGTACCTATAGAAGAATTTATAGCAGTTTTTTGATTGAACCAAATCTGAAATGGTCACATTAAATTAATTTATAATGACAAATTAAAGTGTAAAGGAGAAAGGCAGTGTTGTACGGGTGTTTCGTACCGCTTTTGAGGATTGCATGTTTTGTTACACAATGGTCACTATTGAACATAAAATAAATGTTATAAACCAGAAAAAATATAAATATAAAAGTAAATATTTTGTAAATATTTCAAGCGCACCTGTAGCTGTTATGAATATCAAGGAAAAAACGGCAAAAAAAATTAGTTGTTTGGGATTTTGGGTTTGCATTTGTTGTATAGGAGGCCCCCTTAAATATTTATTTTATTCTGTTTTTAGTATTTGTTGTTATAGCGACAACATAACAATATAATTTGTGAAAATTGTGACTGCCTAGCTATCACGGTTCACGAGATACAGCCTGGTGCTAGACAGACAGACAGCAGACAGACGGTATGACGGACAGACAGACGGACAGTAAAGTCTTAGTAATAGGGTCTCGTTTGGCATCCTTCAGCTACGGACCCTAAAAAGTACAAGTAACCTGAAACACTCCAAACAGAGTTAGCATTTTACAACAACTTTTGTCCTGTGATTTTCGCAGAATAAAATTTTTCAAAATAGTTACATAATTTTACTAAATTAATTTACATTATTTTATTTTACTGGAGATTTTATTATACAGTTAGAGCAAACATTTTTAACAGACGTAAAACGTAAGTTGTTGGTCTTATTGACGTGATATAGGAATTGCGCATAGTCGAGATAACGCTGTATATTATAAATGTTGGAGCCATATCGTATAACACATCTACATGTGCACGCGCCAGATTGACAAGACGTCGCTGTTATGTAATGCGACTAATTTACGTTCAGCCGAGTTTCAAATAATTTCAATACGGCTAAAATAAAATACGCCGCATTGTATGAGTACTTTGCGATTGTCAAAGCGGCTTATTAACATGACGCCCACATACAAACGGACGCATCGTCGATATGCCGTTTTAAAAGATTTAGTTCCAATTGTCACCGACAGGTAGCGCCCATGATCGTAACCACAAAAATGGCGCTCAGTCAATAGTGATGTCACAATAAAGAGAAATAAATAAAGCAATTACAAGTGCAAACAGTGATAACTACAGTGAAAATTGTGACTTCAGAGACAAATTCAACTGTCAGCTTCAAAACTTTTCTATCCGGAACAATCCGAAAATGTGAAAAAACCTTGGACAAGTGACCGAGTTTTGTTACCGAAAGTAGTTTTTCGTCCAAAGGACTGATAAAGTTTCCTCTGGTGATGGATATTCCTCAATTTTTTTTTATCGTACAAAATATTGTGATAACTTAAATATGTAAGCGAATAAGTAGTTTTTTATCCGAAGGACTGATAAATTTCCCTTTAGTGATGGATACCTATTCCCCAATAATTTATTTATCATACAAAACACCGTCATTACTAAAATATGTAAGCACATAAGTAGTTTTTCGTCCAACTGACTGATTACTCTTTTTCTTATAAATATTTCAATATGTTCTTCACAATTTATACTAACAATATTAGCTAAAAGTTGAACGCCGCTTTGTAGAACTTATCGTTACCACAATACGGCTGAACGTGAAGCAGCCGCTTTACATAACAGCGACGTTTTCAATCTGACGCGCCCAAATTTAAAACGGCGGGTTATACGATATGGCTGCGACATAAATATTAAGGTTTATATTTGTACTGAGACCCTCAATATCTTATTGCTAATTTCAATGATGAATCCGCGATAATTCAAAGAGATATTCCCAAACTAAATTCTAATATCATCTGGCATCATAACTAAACTTTGCAAATACGCTACCTAAAAGTACCCAAGTTGTTAAGGGAAAAACAGCGGCGCCGAAAAAATATTTTCGTAAACACCATGGATTTGGGATGCGAGGGTACGTAGGGACAAATGTGCTCCCGTTTTTGGGACATTGATCAAAGTTGGGAACTCATTAATTATTTTCCTGTAATAATGTGTTAGACTTACATACACCATGCATGTAGCGTTATTTTCCTTTAAGCCTTTGGTTTTCTCTTTGCCGTTTTCGAGAGTCTTGCATAGGTTCTGTAAATGAAGTAACAAGCTACCGTGTCAGGCGTTCAAACAATATAAGGTTTTTCTATTTTCCGTACACACACAATGTCATTTTTAATAGCGCGCCTTTGCAGTACCTATCGTTTTCAGACTATAAAATTCTAGAAAAGTAACTAAATAGTTACTTTGCTAGAATTTTATAGTCTGAAAACTATACGAAATCGATAACTTCCTTTCTGGGCATGTGAATTATAATTTGTTTAAATTTTGTCACTAATGTACTGAGAAAATGTTGCTCAGCATTTTTTGATACTCGTATTTCATAATTTAATTGTACACAAATTCTTTTGAAATTTATAAAGTGAAAAAAGACTCTAGGGTGTTAAAGACAACATAAATAACTTAGGCCTTTGCATTTACGTTATGAGATGATTTATGCAGCGTCCAGTGGCACCTTCACTAACACGAGATGGGTGAAGAGATCACTCGGGCGCTGCAGTGCCTGGGAAATTGTCAAGTATTTTAGATGGAGTAGGCTGTCCTGGCACCTATACCATCCCGACAGCTTTGTCGACCAAGCCCGCAGGAAAGACAGGTCAATACGTGCGGAGCTGACCAAGCCACGGGTTTCGATGCTTTGCACATATTGCAAAGCATGACGCCCATTGAAACGTCAAATTAGTTTACTAAAATAAATTGAAAATTGAAATTGATTTCTTTCGTGTCGATAAATAAATCGAGAGCGACTTTGAAAAAATTTTTTTATTGATCTTATTTTATTTTATTTTATTTTATTTTATTTTATTTTATTTTATTTTATTTTATTTTATTTTATTTTATTTTATTTTATTTTATTTTATTTTATTTTATTTTATTTTATTTTATTTTATTTTATTTTATTTTATTTTATTTTATTTTATTTTATTTTATTTTATTTTATTTTATTTTATTTTATTTTATTTTATTTTATTTTATTTTATTTTATTTTATTTTATTTTATTTTATTTTATTTTATTTTATTTTATTTTATTTTATTTTATTTTATTTTATTTTATTTTATTTTATTTTATTTTATTTTATTTTATTTTATTTTATTTTATTTTATTTTATTTTATTTTATTTTATTTTATTTTATTTTATTTTATTTTATTTTATTTTATTTTATTTTATTTTATTTTATTTTATTTTATTTTATTTTATTTTATTTTATTTTATTTTATTTTATTTTATTTTATTTTATTTTATTTTATTTTATTTTATTTTATTTTATTTTATTTTATTTTATTTTATTTTATTTTATTTTATTTTATTTTATTTTATTTTATTTTATTTTATTTTATTTTATTTTATTTTATTTTATTTTATTTTATTTTATTTTATTTTATTTTATTTTATTTTATTTTATTTTATTTTATTTTATTTTATTTTATTTTATTTTATTTTATTTTATTTGGTGTACAAAACAGATCACAACCATTACACGATATAAAAGTAATAATATGACATGAGTACTAAGTTGTGGTCTGAAGCATGCACACACAACATTGCCACATGTAAATTTGAGTATCTGAATAAAGTAAATTTTAGGGATAAGCATTTTTTATAAAACCATACAACTCGATTAAGTCAGGATTTTGGCTGATCCACACAATGCATGAGTTTTGGAAAGGATTTTCCTAATTTTTTTAACATCTATCTACCTAATCAGCCCATAAGCACAGCCCACAGTTGGGCAAAGACCTCTTCTCTTTCACGCCAAACCATTCTGTCCTTTCCTAATTTTTCACACGGAAAATGAAAACTATCGCAAGACAAAACTTTCCAGTTTATCTAGACGCCCTGATTTACCGACTGAGCAAACGGGTCAAATCAAGGCGCCTAGGGAATAGGCTAAAACAGCCCTTACAGCTATTAACCTAAGAGTCACCGAATATAATTTGTGACGGTTAACTGTTTCCAAAGTCTTGGCACATGGGGCTTATTTCCTGTTGAACTAGGTATTTGTTCCAATTTTAGCGCTCAAAAGAACTCTACTTGTTCTCTAATTTAAAAACCAGCCAAGTGCGAGTCGGACTCGCGCATGAAGAGTTCTGTACCATTATCTATACAATATTTAAATATTTCAAGCGTCTACCTGTAGCCGTTATTAATATCGAGCAAAAAATCACGTTTGTTGTATATTAAAATTTATTTTGTCCTTATTTTATTATTTTTTGTTATAGCGACAACAGAAATATATCATCTGTGAACATTTCAACTGTCTAGCTGTCACGGTTCATGATATACAGCATGGTGACAGACAGACAGATAGACGGCCAGTGGAGTCTTAGTACTTGACAAATGCAAGTACTTATGACCCAAGTACTTGTGGGCGACAATACAGGGTCGCCCTGGCGTAGGAAACTGTAACTAGTTCCTTAAGTGTATCTCTATTCACGTGAACATTTAATGTGCAGATAAATTTTCATTTCATTCGAGACGCGTTTTTAATCCTCTATATTATATTTAAATTAAACCAATCTTATCTCATTCAACCCAATATATGTACATATAAAAAAACGGATTTTTCTATGCTTGTGTTTGCTTCATAAATGGTCACATCTTTTAATTGCGTTGGTGTTTTGTTAAGCTTGAATTGCTCAAATATTGAAGAAACCGTAAGCCTTAGTATACTTGACTGATACAACTCTGCACACTACTTACTTAATGGCAGAACCTTTTATTAAAGGACATTGGTAGAACACCGTAAAGCACAAATATCCTCTTCCTTCCTGACCTTGAAAATAACCATGGAAAACCAAAATAACAATATTTTCAAGGAGGATGTAATAAAATTATTTAATCCTTGGTATATCGAAAATGTAAATTTCAGACAAACGTCATGTAACATGGAAGAATAACTTTGTAGAAAGCTGATATTGTACCGCAATTTAAATTTTAGTCCCGCCACGTACCTTGGAGACTGTGCTGAAAACTAGGCATAACATATTACAAAAATGAGTCTGATAAGTTTCTTAACTCCTAACTCCTGTGACACCGTTATTCGAACGTTGGACCTTTTGCGAATTGTACCTTTTGAGAATTGGACTTTTTTCGAAATGGACATGTTGAGTATGGTGGACATTTTGCGAATCGGACCATTTGCTCCCGAAGGCATTGTATTAATTAGTAGAATAACCCCCTTAACTCCTACGGGACCTTTTGGCCATATCCTGTTTGTACGTAGGTAGACGGCTAGAATTTACACCTCAATCCTTCGAGTTCCGACCGTGTAGCAAATAAACAGCACCTGAAAACTTCACAAAACATTTTCTCTCGCAGCGGGTCCTTCAGTGTAGGAGGCAAAATTGTAATATAAAACAAAAATGCCAACTGCCAAAAAGTTCTACAAAAGGTCAAAAGGAGAACTCCTCAATTTAAGACCTTAGCAAATGGGACTAAATTAACTTACCTACGAGAAATGAAACTAGAAACATGAGGTCCCACCAACTATGGCTTAAAAACAGACTTCTCAAAGCCGGTCTTCTTTTATTTGAAGCTTTTTAGTATGTTTTTACCAACAAAATGACAGCTGACGTCCGACATTTGGTTTTTTTCGTGACGTAACTTAGCCAGTGACACTCGTATCATCGCAACATTTACTTGACACTACCAGCCGTTTGGCCTCTGCGGGGTCATAAAGAAACAAACATTCATACTGTTGGCGTTATTGGCAGCAATAAAACAGAAATAACTGCAAGAAATGTCTAAGTAATCTCGTCTAAATGTCACCGCGTAAATTATTTTGCAAACATCTAGAAGACACAACAATATAAATTTGAATTGCTGCGAAAACATATTATTTATTAATAGCCAACAACTTATTATCGGTCAAAAGTTCCTGTACACCTCTAGAAAACACATAAGAACATTCACTCCCACACAACATGTTGTACAACAGCGAGTCACGCGTTTTGTGGCGCTAAAATGTCAGAATTCGACCAATTGTCAAATTCTGACATTGTAACATGCACTTTTGGCGTCAAAACGCGCGGCACGCGGTGGTGCTAAATACAATTTTCCATACTTACATACATACGCGCAAAACTCATAGCCCTCCGTTGCTTTTGCAGCCGCGTAAAAAGAGCGCGTGGATCCCTCCCGAGTACCGAATCCTTGGTGAGCTTGGATTGAATTAATGTTGAGCATTTGTCGCCTCCAGCCGCACCCAGCGCAGCTGCCGGTCGGGGCGTGACCACACTGGAGGGACATTAATTATTTCAATTACACTCACTTTTAAAATTACAAAAATGTAGGTAGCATAAAGTTACGTCGAGCTTAAGTTGACTTCTTGTTGGTCTCTTTCGTCAGCAGCAACGTGCCGACGGTTGTCGAGACAATGGGCCTGGAGACTCTGTTGCGGCCTCTTGCGAGACAACAATGGGACTCGACAGGACGATGCACATACCGTTAAAAAACAGGCGGTCACTGGTGTGGGATGCCGCGTGCGTAGTCACATTTCCACGTGCAATGGACGTCTACGTATTTAGTAATGGTCGATATTATATTTAATTAGATTGTTCTGAGTAAAGATCTTTGCTAGGTCACACATACATTTCACAGCCGATTTCTCTAACAAAAACTCTTCCCTCATCCCCCCCATACTCCCATTGTTTCCACAGCCAGAACCTTCAACTTCAACAAATATTGAAGCATAAGCTGGCTATGCAGGTAGCGGCACCCGCAGATGCAGCTGTCAAAACCAAATGGGAAGGCGCATATATATATATATAGCGTTTGCACTTTTGCGCCTTCCCATTTGGGTTTGACAGCTGCATCTGCGGGTGCCGCTGCTGAAGCGGCGGCTAAACTTAAGATAAGGAAATATAGCCAGCTTGTGCTTCATTATTTGTTACATATATAACACTTTATTGCACAACCAGGTGAAAGAATTACACATAGTTTACACACATGTAGACGTACATACATACGAGCATAAACTGACCTCAGAATGCTGGAGAGGAAGGCAGATACCAGGGCTTGCTTCTTGCTAAAATCCTCACGAATCTCTTTTGTTTTATCAACATACCTTTGTCACCAGATACACGCTCACCTCTTTTTTTGGTAATTATTGTTTTTTTTTTAGACTGATGGTATAATATATTTGTACCATTATTACTCTATTTGGTTCCATTTTAAAGAAACAATATTTTCACAAATGAATATTATATTATTTTGTTGCACTAACCCGTGCTGAGGATAATTATAAAACCTATTTAGAGGCTAAAAATTCCGCCCATGCCGGGACTAGAACCCGCGACCTCTGGCTAACCGTGCCAGCGCTCTCCCAACTGAGGTAACGGGCAAGTGCAGGCATCGGCGAAATTTTGAGCCTCTTTACAAACTTCTCTGTCTTACATACAGGCAGCGACATCTGGCCGAAGTAATTTACATCAGTTGCAGTCCCGAGTAACCCACTTTGCAGTTAGGTTTTTACATTGGAATTATATTCTTCTGAATGAATATTCTTCTGGTGCCTCTTTTACTTTGCGTCACTTTTCTCTGTCTCTGTGTAAACACGGCCTTACGCGCAAGTACATTTGCACCTTAAGAGCTTTGCTAAGAAGCAGCTCCATAATCCGATGTTTAAGAAAGTATATTCATTATGGCGCTAGTGCTACTTGCACTAAATCTTCGTTGAGAAACGAAATTAAACAACTGTATTCAGCAGCTTAATCCTTGGAAATATGCATTGCAGTTTGCAAATATGTAAGGCTATTCTAGCCCTTTCAGGCCGGGAAAAAAAAATCTGCGTAGTTGATTTTCGATGATAGATTCTAAATATGTAAGTCTTAAGTTATCCTACAAATCAAAAAATCCCTCCCCCTCCCCCCCTGAGAAAACCCCATGTCACGATAGTGCAATATCGGCTTGAGCGCGCGAAAATATTTTTTTAAAGTTTAACGCACGATCGTATAAGAGCGTCGTGAAAGGGCTATGTATTTTAAAGTTACTAGATTTATTGCTCTTGTAAGGATGTCTTGCAATCTTCGTGAGAGATATACTTTGAATTTGTATTTGAGCATTACGTTCACACTTGTACATACGCCGCTAACCCGGAAAGATAGGCAGAAATCAGGGTTTGTCACTTTCCAAGACCCTGCCAAATCTCTACTGCTTTATTCTATGAGAAAAAGCAAAAAATGTATAGAGCACACTTTGTGCCAAAAAGGTTATTATAACATTAAAGATTATTTAGATAACAAAGTCTATGTTTGAGCCACCGCGGATTAGCAATTTGAAGTGCTGAGGTATGTGAACACAGACACTCAGGTTTCCTCACGATGTTTTACTTCACTTTAGCGAGTGGTATTACTAATACAACTCAAGCGCCACAGCGTAAGTTATTTGGTAGTAATTGACTGTGTTAGTACAACAATGTTTAAAGTCTAATTACGAATTCAGCCCCCCACGTGCCCAAAGCACCGGCACTGGAAGTCAATTTATTCCCGGCTTGTTTCCCGGCAATTAGCCCAAATTGTCTCACAAGAAGCAAGCTTATGTAAGGCCTCCGTCACAGTGGAGTTAATGAGCGCCCGTCATCTGAGACGTTGTGTTTTAGTTTGATTTAGGATTGTAATTAACTAACACCGGACAGAAACGAGTTACTCGCCGCTTCCTGCCCTCGGGTAAAGAAACGAGGTAACAAGAAACAGCCAATGTCGGACAATTTAAAACATACCTTATTAATCAAGATATCATAACATAAACTCACGCCATTTTCACGGAGGGGTAGGCAGAGACCAGGGTCTGTCACCTGCCACGATCCTGACGGATCTCTTTCGCTTTAATAAAGCGTTAGTCGTTGTATGCACGCACACTGGAAGTAGGATAGGACAGGACAAGTAGGACAGTGTTAAGGGAATGCTCTTACAACTAAAATTAATTACATTAATAACAAAAGTTATGAAATTTGAGCGCACGACTCGCGCCGCCGTTTTGTGGCGCTGAAACGTCGCGACTGTCCAGTATATTGATTGTCAATTTCTGATATTATAAAATCAAAAATAAAAAATAAAAACCGACTTCGAAACACTACAGCACTAAAAAGTTACAAATAATTTAAATTATTAGAAGTATTTATACATGTAGGTATTGTAGAAGTATAATTTGTAGTCGGTGCCCAATGCTTCTAATAATTTAAATTATTTCTAACTTTTTAGTGCTGTAGTTTTTCGAAGTCGGTTTTTATTTTTTATTTAAAATTTTTTATTTTTATTTTTAGTGGGGGAGCGGGAGAAAAATAAATAAGTCCATTATAACCATAATTTACCCTATTTAATTCGTTACTTTAAAATTTTATGTTCTAAATTTCCATCTCCGAAAGTCTTCACCAGAACATCACCAAATTAACTTGGCACTACTTTTACGCTATTTTATGAAACATACGGATATTACTAAAGGATGGGCCCCATTAGGGCTTATTTACTGCTGTCCATTGAAGAGTACCGTTCTCCATCTCTGAAAGTATCCATCAGATCTTCACCAAATTAAAATGGGACTAATGGGACGTTATACCTGTTCGAACAAAAAAAGAATTTTCGAAATCGGTTACGATTTGACGGAGTTATGGAGGAACATAGCCAAAAAAAAATATACGCGTCGAATTGATAACCTCCTCCTTTTTTGAAGTCGGTTAAAAAAAGCGCACTATCATGGTAGTTATTCAATTCTATTCAATATTTTTATTTTGGGACAAGTCCATAGTGTCTTTAATACGGATATCTTAAGCTAGGAGTGTTCACTACATTTTATTATATTATTTTATTATACGCGGACCAGTGTTGCCAGCCGGGCTCGTCAAAAGTTACCTGAAGAAGACAAAAAAGTAACGTTTTGGTGTAGAAAGTAACCTTTCCTATAAAACGGTTTTATAAGTTAATAAGTATACATAGTGCTTGAAATAACACACGCAAAATACTACACAAAATAGTAGTATTAGGGGTTAAAGTATGAAATTGCCGTTTTATTGCAATAGGTTCTTTGAATTGACATAGAATCTTCATGGTTTGAGGTTTTCGAATGAAACTTTTTCAAATGGTTTCTATGATGTTCTTTTTTTAAAAAATGTGAAACATTTAAATATCGACTTTCAATTGTTTTTGTTATTCAATTTAGACAAGAAAAATGGATACTGCGAAAATTCGAGTGATTATGAGGCACCCATTTTTCGTATTTTTTTTATTTTATTGATTTGACGCAAGTGAGTCAATATTGTGGGTAAGGTAACGTTAAACCATGCCGCTAATTCCTGGGTAGTTTGACTAGGGTCGGCTTCCACTATCTCTCTTAATTCATCGTTATTCACCTGTGTGGGCGGTCTTCCTCGTGGCTCGTTCTTTAAGTCGAAATTTCCATCACGAAAGCGTTTAAACCAAAATCGCACGGTGCGTTCATTAGTAGACCCCTCTCCAAACGCAGCATTGATATTGCGGGCTGTTTCTGCCGCGTTAGTTCCGCGTCGGAACTCGTATTCAAAAATCACTCGAATTTTCGCAGTATCCATCTTTCTAAATTGAATAACAAAAACAATTGAAAGTCGATATTCAAATGTTTCACATTTTTTAAAAAAGAACATCATAGAAACCATTTGAAAAAAGTTTCATTCGAAAACCTCAAACCATGAAGATTCTATGTCAATTCAAAGAACCTATTGCAATAAAACGGCAATTTCATACTTTAATCCCTATTATTTTGTGTGTCTATTAATGCTAGTTTATAAATGGATTAGGTTACTTTAAGTTAATTAGAATAATTAATTCTAAAACCTGTTAACGCAATAGGGATTCCCTGTAATGTTAGCTTTAAGTTTTTTGGCAATAAATAAATAAATAAAAATAAATAAAAAAAAAGTTCAACGAGGACCTTGTTTTATTTTGTACTGCCATTATGTCACGCCTTTACTCTCACTCCCAGTAGTTAGCCGATGCACTGGAGACGTGCTCTAATGCACCTAGTATGCAATTACTGGTATAACATGATCGTTAAGCTATCGGTCACCGTGTGTTGCTACCTTTTAAATACCTTATGATATGATACAAAATAAGATACAGTGGCCATTAGAACACTGGCTAAGTGAGTGACACTAGATGGTCGATGGGGTGCAAAGGTTCTCGAGTGGAGATCACGAGCTGGCAAACGCAGCGTAGGACGCCCACCAGCTCGCTCTGCCGGCGATCCGAGGCAGAATGCTGGCAGTGGCTGCATGAGGATGGCTGAGGACAGAGGGAAGTCGCGTGCCTTGGGGGAGACCTATGTCCCACAGCGTACGAGTACGAGCTGACTGACTGAGTGAGTGACACTTGGCTGACACATCACTATTAATATACATAGTCGGTTGCTTTTATCAGGGTTCCGAATGCGAAGGGTTCCAAACGGGAATCTATTACTCTGCCTTCACTGACTGTCCGTCTGTCTGTCCGTCTGTCCGTCTGTCTGTCTGTCTGTCCATCCGTCCAACCCTTAAAAGGCTCTTGGAACCGTAATAGGTAGGCAGTTGAAATTTTCAGAGAATAGGTATGTGTTATGACGGCGGATTACCTAACAAATACGATAGTAAAATAATAAAAAATAAAGGGGGTCCCACAACAAACGTGTTCTTTCGCCGTTTTTTGTTTGTGCTCTATAACAATAAGAAACTGCCAAGTGCAAGTCGGACTATTATCTATATATTATTAGACACAAAGATCGAGAAAAAAACTGCGAAAAAATTAAGTTGGTTGTATGGGAGCCCCCCTTGAATATTTATTTTATGTTAATTATTTATTTTTGAAGTGAACATACAACTATATTATGTGAATATTTTAAGCGTCTATCTGTTGCTGTTATTAATATAAAAAAAAGTCAAAAGTCAAAAAGTCAAAAAAATTTTATTCAAAGTAGATACAGAAACTTTACAACGTTACAAGAAAAACTAGGTGTCCGTTTCAAAATCTAGATCATTTGGAGAAAAAACGGACAAAAAAACTCCAAACTTAGTCTTTTCAAACATATTCCTTAATTAACAGAGTTTACATGTCATATCTTCTAAAAAGCTAGTACTAGGATGCATTGAACTGGCTTTAATTCCACACATCTTTGTCATCTAAATAATCCTTAATGCTATAATAGCCCTTTTGGCATAAATTATGATTTTATTCTATTTATGTCAGCTTTTTGAATCCTCCCTTCTAAATACGATCTCATAAGTTTTAGGCTGTTCCCATTTATTCCATAGTGTTTTAATTTTAAGAGAACTGTTTCGTGGTCTACGCAATCAAATGCTTTCGACAAGTCACAGAATACGCCATATCGAGCAAAAAACGGCAAAAAATCACGTTTGCTGTATGGGAGCCACCTTAAATATTTATTTTATTCCGTTTTTAGCATTTTTTAAGAACCAGATGTACATCATCTGTAAAAATTTCAACTGTTAAGCTTCATGAGATACAGTCTGGTTACAGACAGACATATAGACAGGCAGACAGACAGTGGAGTCTTAGTAAAGATATGGAACCCTAAAAATTGTAATACATACAGGCACCAAACTTGGCTTGATTAATCATTATCATCATCATCAGCCATTAGACGCCCACTGCAGGACATAGGCCTCCCTTATGGATTTCCAAGCCTTTAACAGAACTATGAGGCGTTTTGCCATAATCGCCACGCTTGGCAGGCGGGTTGGCGATCGCAGTATGCGGTTGGAATCTCAGAAAGACGCTGCTGTCCGTCTCCTGGTAATTGATTTCCTTAGTCGCCTTATACGACACGAACGTAATGGAGTAACGCTATTCTCAATCCGGCGCCACATGGCTTGATTATGGGACTTATTTTATATTCTAACAAATAATAAAAAATGGCCAAGCGCGAGTATGAAATCCTTGGTGCGCGAGTCCGATTCGAACTTGGTCGGTTTTCTTATTAATTTGTAATTTCCTATTATACATTGACATTCAATTAAGCATTTTTCTTCGAGGATTTTAGGCACAACAAGTAACTAGAACTAGTAGGTAGTTAAAACCTACAAATTTAATCAGGATTTTCATCCAGTCAGTCGAATGCAAAATATCACTTCAAACGCGGGCGTAGTCAAATCTATAGCACGATTTTCCAACGAAACTGGCTAACTTTTTATTTCCCTGTTTTCAGGGTAAAAAAAGTGTACCTCAAATAAACAAAAAAACCGGCCAAGTGCGAGTCGGACTCACGCGTGAAAGGTTCCATACCATTATCTATACAACATAAGACATGTTGATAGCATTGACCGTGATAGCTAGGCAGTTGAAATTTTCACAAATGATGTATTTCTGTAGCCGCTATTACAACAAAAACATAAAAATAGAATACAATAAATATTTAAGTGGGGCTCCCATACAACAAACGTGATTTTTTGCCGTTATTTGCTCGATATTAATAACGGCAACAGGAAGGCGCTTGAAATATTCAAATGTTGTATAGATAACGGTACGGAACCCTTCGTGCGCGAGTCCGTTCGCACTTGGCTGGTTTTTATATGTATTGCTGTACTATACCTCTGTTGATACGGCATCGCCCGATGTGTGTAAAACACGTTCGGACGGTCTCTAACAGGGGGACGTTTAGTTGAAAAAGTCGCATTTTTTTCACGGGTCTTTTTTACAAGCTTTTTTCACGTAACTGTTGAGTTTTTTATGCGGAAATGGGTCAGGAGAAATGAATAGTTCACGATGTGCGATTGTTTGCGCTGTATGAATTGTCGCGTTTGTGTACTTTGAGGTGGCGGACTAGTAGATCACCTGCCGTTTTTTGGTATTTTTTACAAATTTACGTTTATTTGAAGTTTATTGTTATGTCTAGTTTTCAGAAGCGGTGGTAGCCCAGTGGGTAGAACAATGGACTCGGAAGCGGGAGACCCAGGTTCGATTCCCAGTGCGGTGTTTGTTTAATAGCACACGCTAAATTGAAGGAAAACATCGTGAGGAAATCCGCGGCTTGGTTGGCCTGTGGGTTAGCCCGACGAGGCTGTCAGGATGGTATGGGTGCTGGTCAACACCCTAATATACTTGTTACCTAAGATGTTATTCAGTAACTGTGACGATTGTATTGCCCTTATTTTGGTATTTGAATGAGTCTCAACTTCACTTCAGTTTATAAAAAAAATACTTGTTGAATAATTTTTACTACAAAAAATTCCTAATTTCCTTTCCTAAATCAGCTGCACAGTAGTACTGTCAGTCGACAGCATTACACCCGTGCACTCTACTTCGTTACATTACGGGCGACTTTTGAACTAAAATGTAAAGGTGGATGTGCGACTGTACAAGCCGAGTCAAAGATATTTGTTACTGTAACGCTGCAAAAAAAAATCACTTCACTTTAAAGATTTAATGTCAGATTTAATGACAGCCTGCAAATGTATCGTGACGGCGGCGACGCGGTACACGTTATGGAGCTAAAATGTCAAAATTTGTCAGAGTTCTGCGAAGTCGTGGCTTTCGACACTTTAGCACGGTAAAACGCACGACTCGCGTCCTTGCAGGTCGAATGTCAAGAGAGGGGAGTTCGATTGCGGCGTGTACCAATGACAATGATATACCAATGACATTATGCTGAGCGTAAGTCCGATTGTCGACCACACTAGTTTAAGTTTGTTATAGTCAAGTCCTGTCTACTAGCTCTAATATAATCACTGTAAACCTTGCATGGCAATGCATTCAAAGAAAGAAACACAGAACAGTCTTCTTTGTTTCTTTCTTTACAATATTATATAATTAACGTACATTTTATCATTTGTAAAAGTAGCAATACCACTCACTACGAAGGAACATATATTGAGGAAACCTGAACGTCTGATGTATTTACATACCTCAGCAATTGAAATCGCTCGGCCGCGATAGGTTGAACTGCTGCTGCCTACCGTACAACTGCGGTGCACGGGTCTTCTCTCGAAGAGAGAGTAAGGGCTTAATCACCACGCGTGCCCACCACGCGATGGTGATTACAAGCGCCGCGGTCTATAAATACTTCAGACACTCAGGTTTCCTCAACATATGTTCCTTCACAGTTAATACTTATAATTTTAGTGGGAAGAAATGTCTAAAAGATTCCCCTTCGTTCATTTGCCAGCAAGGACGGGTAGTTTTTGTTCGGGAAGTAAGTAAAAAGGTGAGCGCAGCAAACATTTATTTTGAGCGGAGGATAGCGCTGCTATATCCTATTTAAAACTAAAAGACCGACACCTACAAATACCCCGAACATAGAAACGGTTGCCGGGACTAGCATGGGAGCTTTGTGTCCCACTGCTGGGCAAAGGCTTTCCCGCCTGTTTTCCATCTCTCCCTGTCTTCAGCCACCTCGCACCATCCCGGAAAAAATGCATTTAGGTCAACCCGCCATCTACGCCTTGCTCCGCTTCGCTATTTCCCTTGGAATATTTTAGCTTTGTGTTAATCAATAAATCTATCCAGCTCTTACTCGTCCACTGCTGGACGTAGGCCTCCCCTAAGGCACGCCACTTCCTTCTGCTCTCGGCGATCCTCATCCAGCTAGTGCCAGCAATCTGCCACAGTTCGTTGTTCCAGCGGGCTGGTGGGCGTCCTACGCTGCGTTGACCAGTTCGTGGTCTTTACTCGAGAGCGTTTGTTCAAAATTTGGAAGCGGCTGCGACCTGGCTACTAATAGCCCAGGGAGTCTTATTTTAGGAGTCAGTAACCTTCAATGTAACCTTGTTTTAAAATAAAGTCTTTTTCATTTCCATTTTCACAACTTCTTTCTTTCTAATAATGTATTGGCCTACCGAAGTCAAGTATCTCACAATCATAAATAGTGCATGTGACACAATTACTTGGGTTGATATATTTCGATTTTCGTCACAGGTAATAAATACATTGGCTTCGGTTTGCATTACTTTTATACGATGTATGAATATGTGAGTTTGTGTACCCATACATCGTATTATGCTGTCCCAAAAACTACAGTCAAGCAGGGATACCCTATTCATACCATGTGTGTTCCGGGATTTTTCGTAGTATAGGAGTTATGCATACACAAGTATCTGAATCAAGCACCATTCAATATGTGTTGAATCATACTGATGCGAAAAGTGTAGATAGAGTCCTAATTTATTTTTCCTGAATCAGCTCGACAGAGAGCATTTAAGCATTTATGCAGCAAACGCTGCACGATAGAATTTGTCACAAGTCACGCATTTTGTGGCGCTAACGAATATGTATATGAATTTGACATAAATAATGTAATGCCAATCGCGACTTTTGGCATTTGAGCGCGACAAAAAGCACGACTCGCGTCTTCAACCTACCTGTGCCAGTGCTGTGTACTAACTTACCCGTGCTAGTCGTGCGTCTACAAGTTGAGCAATGATAAATTTAAGGCGGCGGCTACACCATAAATCAAGTTCACTAAGGCCGCGTCCACACTGAGCGGCAGCACTTTATTTTCTTGAAAAACTCACCGCTAAAAGCTTCCGGGCGCTTCTGACGTTTGCATGTGGAATGAGCTCTATACCCTGACAAGTACAAAGATGTTGGTGACCTATCCTTTCTTGCACAAAAACACAAATGAAAAGTCTCCAAGGAGTCTGTTTGCGGAAAGGTCTTTTGTTAGTGCTATGACGTTTTCCATTTGGGAACCAGAAGAGGCTTAGATGGAAATTGGAAAATGCACCTTCTTAGGAGGAAGTTTAAATGTCTTCGTTATTCAAAGGATCTCCAAATCTGATTTCTAATGTTTAGGTACTTGACTGAATCGTTGGACTAGGGGTATCGCGTCTGATTACCACGCCGAAGGTCATGGGCTCGATTGTCATTGGGGGCCGCCGTGCATTTGTACACAAATGGCCTCAATTTGGGTGTATTTTCATATTTGCTTGCCTGGGTAGCACAGGGTATCCTTGTTTGGGAACAGGATAAGTACTTGTGTTTCAATAATGGTAACTCACACTTTTTTCCTATTTTAAGTTCTCGTCGTGCGGGAACATTCTCCTCCACTCATCACTTTTCGCGGTTTCCACACGAGAATCTATTTTACTCTATCGATTTGTCGATTCCTCGTCAGACATAATGTAGGCCGGCTTGCCGATTTTAGAGGTTAAACCTGTTTCTGAGAACTACCTACCTATGAAATGCCTATGCCAGAAAAAAATCTATATACCAGAGAAACTCCGACTATTCGTTTCGTTCATGGGACACAATTTGTTGAACATTAAATTTAACTGTACCCATTTTTGCGAATCGAATTTTCCGCCATCCTGTATGCGTCCCACAACAAGGCGCATTAGAAATTGTAACAATTTAACGCATCACAAAAAAGAAAAGGCATACCACTCATAGTTACAAGTAAGGAAAAGATATGAAAGGGCAAAGTCAGAAAACGTCCTGTGGCGTGTCCAAAGTTGCCACTCAGCATTACGGACAGGACTTCTCTTACGAAGGCCCTGCGTACAGGCGTCAGCAGGTCAACCTTTACGTTTTTAGGTTGCAAAGTCGTTCTTAATGTAACTGATTAGAGTGCACGTATGTAAAGGTTGATGTGTTGTCGTCTGCACATGCCTCACTACGTGAATCCGCCAAGCAACGGTGCAAATGACCTTCTGAGACATGCTTCTATACAACGTGTTGTTTTTACGTACCCTATATAGGCTACGTATTTACGTCCCATTTCCGGGGACGGACCTTCTCTCTAAGAGACAGTAAAGGCTTAATTACCACACGTGTCCACCGCGGATTAGCTATTTCAAGCGCTAAGGTATATAAACGATTCAGACACTCAGGTTTCCTTACGATATTTCTTTCAAAGTTAGAATTATTATACTTCTTATTACAAACGCAAAATTTTGTTTGTTATTTAATTTCTTTCACCCGTGAAAAGAATTATATTATGGAAGTCTCTCTCTCTACATAATTTTGTTTTGGGATTCTGTGCCTGAAAAGAAAAAAGACGTCCCTTGTGGTATCACTTTGTTGTCCGTCCATGTGTCCATCAATCACATGACCCTTTTTCTCAGAAACGGGTAAAGGTATCGTTTAAATTAACATCAAATATTACAAAACATGGCCAAATACAGTGAATTCAAGCTTCTAAAATTCTTTTCACGTCCGTAAACTCGCTCACTAAAGAATTTCTTACTACAGAAAAGTCCGGTAAAACATAACCTAAGAAAACCGGCCAAGTTTGATGCCTGGTATCTATTACCGTTTTTATGATAGAGCATTAACAAAAAACGGCGAAAGAACACGTTTATTGTATGGAGAGCCCTTATTTTTATATATTTTTTTTATTTTAATGTTTATTACGAAATCTGCCGTAATATCAGATTTATTCTGTGAAAATTTTAACTGGCTACCTATTACGGTTCCAAAGATAAAGCCCTTTAAAGGTTGGACGGATGGACAGACAGACAGACAGACAGCAGAGGCAGAGTAATAAGGCACCTTTCGGGTACGGAAGCCTAAAAAGACTGAAGATACCAGCGTTGAAGAGGTGATTTCGCTTGGCAAAGAGTAGAGAAGAATGTACAGAGCTGACAGCCAACCTCCAAGTGGAGAGGCACTGAAAGAAGAAGAAGCACCTAGAATCATTAAATTTGGCAAGAAGCAATGTATCACACACATCACATGACAACTAAATTAAAATAATTACTAATTTGAGTTTAGGAACAATATTTTTTTGCGATTACAAAAATTACTGTGACCTCGAAGTGGTCGACCACTATGTATAACTGGGACAAATAGTCTAGTTAGGTAAGTCCAACTTCGAGAAAGAGGTCACTCGTTGAATCCAACTCGGATGGGCAGCGTTCAGGAAACTAAAAACATATTTTCGCGTCCAAAATACTTCAGTGTCTCGAGACAAATGTGTATAACCAATGTATGTTGCCAGTGATGACTTATGGATGTGAGACCTGGTCGCTGACTATGGACCTCATACGAAGGCTCAAAGTCGCCCAACGAGAAACGGAGAAAGCTATGTTAGGAGTTTCACTGCGTGATCGAATCAGGAATGAAAAGATGTGCAGAAGATCCTGAATTACTAATATAGCTCGCAAAATTGCTCAGTTGAAGTGGCAGTGGGCGGGGCATACAGCTCGGAGAACTGCTGGCCGTTGGGGCGGAAAAGTTTTGACCTAGCGACCGCGGGCCGGACGATGCAGCGTGGGCCGGCCCACCAGCAGATGGTTTGACGACCTGGTTACGGTGGCAGAGAGTCGCTGGATGCGAGCGGCATAAGACCGGGAACCTTGGAAAACGACGAGGGAGGCCTATGTCCTGCAGTGGGCTTCCCATGGCTAATGATGACAAAACTTAATTATTTTGTAGTTGGAGCACCAACCGTAAGCCCCTGGCAACACAGAAGGGACGTGCAATCGCACCCTCACCCCGTCTCTTCTGTGTGGGCTTCGTACCGTCCCTTCAGTACACTTTGTATGAAAGTGAATTGGATTAACGACGCGTCTTTTCCACGCCCCCGCCTCACATCCTTTCTGTGTATCTCGGGTCTAATGTTTACCGACGCATGAGAGATTTTTGTCCACAACAATTTAAGTTTATAATCGTTTGTACGGAACCCCTAAGAGTGCGTGTCCTACTTTTACTTCTCCTGCTTTTTTAAGGACAATGATTGATGTATTGTATCTAAGGTTTTATTTCGTTCCTTTGGAAACGTCTTTAGATCTTGATTTATTTAGTCAAAAATAAAACCTTTGGAAGCCCTTTTCTGATGCTAATTCTTTTTCGGTTTTTACGGGACCCTTGTGATGAGTCAAAGTTTTATTTCAAATCTTCAAATCAATTAACATTTCGAATCAAATACCTTTCTACGGCTAATGTAGTCTATTCATAAAAATCGGACATGTGCGAGTCAGACTCGCCCATTGAGGGTTGCATACAAATTTGTAGGTACTTACATATCAAAAAGAGTATATTCTTTTTTTTGCACTAACCCGTGCTGAGGACAATTTTAGGAACCTACTTAGAGGCTAAAAATTCCTTTTCCTTGCTGAAAATTCTGGCACGGTTAGCCAGAGGTCACGGGTTCTAGTCCCGGCATGGGTGGAACTTTTAGCCTCTATATAGGTTTTTAATATTATAAAGAGTCCAGGAATCGAGTTTCACAGTTTTTCCGAGCTTTCCCGAATTTCAAACACAATTTTTTTGCGATTTAGTTACAAATGTATAGTTCTCAGATTTTTCCCTGCACTTCTAGTATAGTAGTAGTACTTGCTAAATTTTAATAGTTTTAATAGTAATAGTAGAAGTTTGATTTTACCATTTATTCAAGGGTCTGTAGACCTGAGTATATGGGCCAACTTTTCAACTCGATACTTCTACGCGTTCCCAAGATATAGGGTCTTGACAAAGAGATGGACGGACGCACAGACGGACGGACGGACGGATGGAGAACAAAACAATGTAACGCTCACCCCTTTACCCTCTACTCCACTCTGCTCTCTGCTGCTTACACTGATCCCTAAATCCCATTTAATACTGCTCCTGCCACTGATGCCTGCTGGTTCCTGAAGAAGTCCTCTGGAGTCCTCTGCAGCGCTCCATCTATGCCTCCATAGAATGTCTAAGAAATGGTTCTTCCACAGGAGATTACTAAGTAAAGTATGAGTACCTAGGCTTCCTACCTACTATTTTAGCTCAGTGTAAGTTAAGTGTGTACTATGTAAAGGAGCAAATTATGAGTACCTAAAATCACAGAAAATTTAATCTTTGGCCAAAATGTGATCGTCTAGATAGCCTAACAGGACCCTTTGTTGTGAAATAGTAACCAGAATCTTTTCAGGGAGTCAGGATTTCCAAAGCAATTAAACAACTAGAAAGAGTTAAAAAATAATCTATTTATTTATCAAGATTTGTAGAAATATTAACATTTGAGATTTAAAACAGATTTTAGTGAGCACAGTTTAACACAGATTAGAATATTAATAGTAATTGTTAATCTTAGTTTGGTTTAGTCAATATTTGAGACAAATATGGTTTTAGTTTATTTTTGTACATAGTTTTGTATGTAGATTTTACACTCACAATTTTAGTTAGGCTCTGTGCCCGGTTATTGTTTTATTAGATAGATTCAAGTTTTCATTAGTTTGGTTTATTTTGAATTTGTTTTTAATTGGTTGTTTTAGACTCTACCTAACAATTTACTTTATTATGTAAATGACTTCAACTGCTTGCAAATACTACTGCTAAACTGTCTGTTTGCTGGTTTTCTACCACGCCAATTACCAGTTCCTAACAAATGTGCGTGCCATGTTCAAGACCTGACCCATAGTGAGAAAAGAACATGGCAAAGAAACTCACCGTTCGATCAGATATAGAACTATTCCATCAAATTGATCAAATGTTTGAAATTGATGCAAGCAAGTTGATTTATCAAGAACAAATGCAAACACAAATTCTAATCAACCTTGAAACACAAGTATGTAGGTGAAGCCTACACCGAAGTATGGTTCTGTAGACTACAGCAACATTCCAAGATGCAAATCAGACTTTATCACATTTACTGCTGAGACCTGAGAATGATCTAGAGAGCTACCTTGACCAAATCGATGTACCTAGTCAGATCCAATCCACTGGTATGAATCGTACCACGGCCTGCATTGCTTCAGCCATGATTTGCCCAAGCCATCTCGCCAAAACATTTCTCAAGCTATATCACTCTCACAGCTGAACTACTCAATATTTGCTGCTGTAGCCACATTACCGACACACTGTAGAATACTTTAATTTGATAAACAGTTTGCTAACTCACCCTAATCCTAATTTAGACCGGCCGGTCAGCCCCGCAAAGAAAAGATGCCCAAGAAAAACCACCGCCCGATTCCCGCCAAAGTCCCCAGTCCGAGTCCGCGTCTCTTCCTTTCCCCTCGCCCCCGCACCCCGTTGCCATCCACCCCTCTTGGATTCCCTTGTCTTTCCAATGAAACCCTTTCAGGAATATTTTACATAATTTTAAATATTTTCTATCTGTAAAATAAGCATTTTGAATTCTTTACTGGAACTATATTTAATAGTTTTGCTAAATTATGCCTTTCCATAATATTCATTGACTGTATTATTAGGTTTTTGATGGATAACATTATCAGACTCCTACGGGCCCCTCCTTGTTCTATCTACAGATTGCCGTTGACCTGACTTTCTTCTTTACTTTTTTCCTGCCGATACATTGGCATAGACAACTTTGCATACAGCCAACTTTTATGAACGTGGTTTTGTTTGTTTTAGAACTAATTGAGCAAACGTTGTTAAATTGTTGTAAAAAGATTAAATAGTTTTGAAAAAGAGAGAG